>CM076575.1:460320616-460712949 GCA_034641835.2 Pinus albicaulis | reverse complement strand
CCTTGCACCCCGGTGCAATTGCTAGGTAATAATATTGAACTCTAAACCACTTAGAGCTTCAAAGAAGCAATGCTAACGATGTCAACCAATTGAAAGATTGTTTCAGAAAATTAGAAAAAAATATAGAAAAATGAGAAGTTAAAGATTCTAAAACAGTGTTTAGTTGGTGCTCCACTATCGAGATAACATTTGACTTCTAGAAAATATTGAAAAATGAAAAGTCAAAGCTTGGAAACCAGACCTGAACATGATAATGATGCCCGCTTACCCTATATTATATGTTTTAAAATACAATTAATAGAATCATATGCATATAGAATTTTGACCTCATTTTTTATTTGGGCTTATTCTATCGACCGTTTCGCTAATTCAGCGGAGGAAAAGATGTGCTCAACCATTAACTTATTCCTGGAGATGTAGATAAAGAAGAAAATAACAGGTTAAAACATGACGTGTTCATGGAGAAGAGAAATAACTAACAGATCAGTCAAAGAAGGAGGCCGTACTTGATACACGAGTCTGAATAGGAAAGCATGTGAACATCTAGAAGGTTGAAAATTTTGCCAGTTGGAAATTAATGGCATAGATTTGACCCCACACAGCTGGACCAAAAAATTCAAAGTAAAATAGAACAATCCAGCGACAGCAGAACAAGAAAACAAAAATAATGGAGAGAGTATCTCCACATGTGACAATACCATGCACTTTTGAAATTACGATGTACTGAACGAACGAGACAGAAATCGTGAATGGTGTGGATTCGATGAGATGAAAAATCAAGAATGGCGTGGATTCGAAGATCTTCTTGTTTGACAAGGGCTGAAAACGACTGGACGATAAGTTGCTTTCAACTTCTGCAATGAGAATGTGCGCCCACCTACCGCACTTGAGACCACCAGCATAGTCGGTGGGATAGTAAATATGTCTATTGGCAACCCAGTTTGTAATAAGTATTTTCAGTGAAGTGCAATTGCCTTCTTCTGCAAAAACCCTTAGGGAGAAGTGTACCCTAAGGGAGAAGTATACCAGCAGCAGTAGAGTCGGTGGGATGGTAATGTGTTAGATTGGCAACCGAATTTGTAATAAGTATTTTCAGTTAGTGCGATTGGCTTCTTCTGCAAAACCCTAATGGAGAACTACACCAGCAGAGTCGGTGGGAAGGTAAGGAGCACTCCAACCGCCGGACTTTTTTTGAAAATTTCCTAGGAATTTAGCCATACAATTTTTGCCTGACTGTTTTTGAAATTTTCCTTGGAATTTAGCTATACCATTTTTGCTGGACTTTTTTGAAATTTTCCTCGGATTTTAGCTATACAAGTTTTGCTGGACTGTTTTTGAAATTTTCTTTAGAATTTTGGTATATAATTTTTGATAAGATTGTGAATTGGATTATATTTAAGGTATAAATGATAAGATTGTGAATTTGATTATATTTAGGGTATCAATGGATTCCTGGTCTTGAAAGGATTCATTATCTTGAATTTAGCTATATAATTTTTGATAAGATTATGAATTTGATTATATTTAAGGTATAAATGGATTCATTGTTTTGTAAAATCCCTGTCCACTCAAAATATAATTTTAATATATAAATAAATTCAGTTTCTTAAAAAACTATAAAGAACTGGGGCATTGGATTACACCACTGAGACTTAAAATGCTTGGAACCTATTTTGTAATAATTACTTTAAGTGAACCTCCATTGGCTTTTTCTGCAAAACAAAACCCTAAGGGAGAAGTTTGAGGGAAGCTTTTTCATTCATTCCAAACATTTTAGGTTGGGTATTTTGCTTTAGACTGTTTTTCTGTGTATAATTTTTTTTGTGGTTCAGTGTATCAATCTGATACTAGCCATATCTAAGAAGAGCATCTACTTCTTATTCCTAATGTCTTTCTTTTATTCTTAGTGTCTTTCTTTTAGTATTATTTTCTTCTGTTATTCCTAGTGCTTTTCTCTTTGAATTATTTTCTTTTAATGTAATTCACTGTACCAATTTGGTATTAGTTACATGTAAAATCTACACCTACTTGTTATTCCTAAAAATCAAGGTAGATAGTCCAATTACATAAACAAATATATGTCATAACATGAAACTGGAATTGGGGTGGGGAGGAAGACAACAGACATCCCTACCACGGATCTACACTCAGATGGTTTGTTCCTACGTTTTTAGGGCTTTAACACTCAGATGGTTTGTTCCTACGTTTTTAGGGCTTGTAACACTCAGATGGTTTATGAATAATCATATTTGAAGCCATGGCTTCGTTTGTGTTTCTTGTTTTGTGTGTATCAGGGAATGCAGGAAACAAAAGAGCTCTGAACTGCCTTGAGTAACACGATGTCTGTAAGAAAACAATGCAATCTGAAAGGAGTGAATGAAGGAGAACTGACGAGAAGGGAATTTTTTTGAAAGCCAAAGTATTTCAGGCTGTTAATTGTGAGTTTTTTTGGGAGGGATTTTGAAGTTATGGGGAACCATTTGGAGAATCTGGTGTACAGCCTGAAATCGAAGATAAAGGGCTTGAAATTGAAGAAACCCTACAGGAAGATGGACAAGAGTGACAGCATGCGAATCGAAGCTCGAAGCAGACGCGCACAGAAATTGATTGCCAAAACCCTACAAGCAGCAGATCAGCCCGGCAAGAAAGACATTCCTGTGTGAATTTTTCTGATGCAAATACTCGTCCTGTGTGCAGTGGAGGCATAGAATTAAATATATTTCTTAATGAAAATAAGTCAGCTTTTCTCCAGCTTTCATAAGCTGATTTTGCTTGGATTGCCAAAAACCTGATGGCATTAGAAATTGTGTACAGAGGTTCTGATTGTAAAAACCAGGGAAGCCAATGATTCTTGTTCGTAATGGCGATTCAAGAAACCAGATGCAATTAATATATGTATCTTAATTTCACGTTAATGTTGTTTTTCAGTTTTTTCGTAGTTTTCTTGAATGTTACGATCAGGTGTCATTTTCTTGATTTTTTACACGGTCAAATCGTAATTAATGACAATTTATTAAACCGGTCGAGCATTTTTATCCAGTCTTACGAGAGTAAATAACCTATTTTTTCATGAATATTTTTTTTATTTTAGCTTTTTCAATCAATTTTGATTTGTATGAGAGTGTAAATTTCTAATCCATATGATATTATTGATCCATTTTTCTGAAAATTATATAAGAATTAGTAGAAATTCTTTCGGTAAAAATCACATGTAAAATCACATGTAAAAGAACGTGGTCGACGCGTTTCGAACCAACCAGTGTGGTTCATCATCATGTTTCGAAACTCGTCGACCACGTTCTTTTACATGTGATTTTTACCGAAAGAATTTCTACTAATTTATATTATATAAGAAATTATAGAGTCTGTCTGTAAATACCAAGTGTAGTTCATCATTAAGAGAATGATGATTTGGTTGATCCTTTACATAAATATATATAATGGTAAAAGATAAGCCAAATCATCATTATCATGATGATACACTTGGTAGTTCCAAATCCTTGAAGATTTAGGAGTGTAGGACTCACACCTCTTGCTAAGAAGACTAAGCACCATATTTGTTTGGAGGAGTCAAAGGTGAAACTCTTGAGATTGAGAAGGGATCAAATGAATGATAATTGGAAGATACATAGTTGTTGGATTCCATCCCTAATCTCTTAGTTGGGTTCCCTTCTCCCTTCCCTTGTTTTTTTTTATTGAGTTTTTTTATAGTTTTTAATTATTTTTTTATTTTTTTATTTTTTTTTATTGAAATTATTTCTTGATATTATTGTTCTAGTTATTATTATTATTTTTTTAATTCAAAATTGATTTTTTATATATTATTTTTTTGACTATGTTTATTGTTCACTTTTATCTTTTTTTTTGCTATGATTTGTCTCTATGTTTTAACTAATTTTAGTTAAAAAATTCCTTTTAATTTTTTTAATTCACTAAATCATTTAATAATTTATTAATATTCTTTTACATTAATTTCTTATTCATATATTATTAGATTTTTTTGAGTGTGCTCGTTTGTTAACTTTTTATTTTTTTATTAATTTTGATTTTTCTAGTTTGTTATGACTTTACTAATTTTAGTATATACATATAATTTTATTTTTATTTTAGTTTATTTTATTTTATTTTTTATATATATCCATATTGACTATACCTTATAATATTTTAATTTACCAAAGTTTAATTTCATTAATTTATAGTTGAAGTTTTGATGCATTTTTGAATTATATATATTGATGGAATGTGTTACTCTATTGATTATGTTGTGTTACTCTATTGATTATGTGATTTTGTGGAAGATTTATGATTAATTTAATATTTTAAGTTGTTTAAAGTGTAAATGTGAGGCTGTTTAAATTGCAAAGTTTGAATGTTTTCAGTTTTTCAGGATATTTAATAAATTTAAAGTGCATTTTAGGAAAAAAATTACAATCTTACTAAAAATTGTATTATAAATTCTAGTAAAAAAAATTTATTTTGTAAAAAACAATATCTTAATTAATAAAAACAATTTTAAAAAATTTGATAACTTATTAATATTAATAAAAGCTAAATAAACATAAAAGTGTATATAGTAGAAAAAATATATCTAGTTTGAATTTGTGTTAAGTTAAATTGTTTATGAGCATGAAGTATGTCTTAAAACTTTTTTGTTTGGTTATTCTTCTTTAAAGATAAGAGAAACCATTAACAATCTAAAACCTAAATTTATTTGGCAAAAACCATCTCCAATAAAAACCACTAACAAATAATTCCAAATACTTTGAATAACATTAATAAATAAAACTTACCTATGTTCCAAAAAAACAAATAAATAAATACAATTAGTTTAATATAAATAAATAAATTTAAATGTTGTATAAATTAAAAAAAGGACTGAACGTAATCTGACCTTGTCTTTGTTATTCGGGTTGGCATTGCTTGTTGTTTTTAGAGGGCATATATGTTGTTCGTTTGTTGTACATCAAATATAAAATATCATTCTTAATGGTGTTTTAGATGGGATTTTTTTTAGAATTATCTATTTAAAATTTGAGAAATTTGTTATGGGTTGTGTGGTGAGTTGTGATAATATTTTTTTGTCATGTAGTGGAGGTGGGTAAGAAATTTGTTATGGGTTGTCATAATATTTTTTTTTGTCATGTAGTGGATGGGGTAGACAATGAAATGAAATGGGAATAAATAAGATGATAGTGATGTATTTTGAAAAGAAGAAAAAGTTATAAATCAGTTTTTTTAAGTGATAACAAGTTAATCTTAACTGATTTGTATATATAAAAATCAATGTCTTTTCAATAAGGAGAGGAAAGAAATAATTTGAGAAGCGAGCATTGGACATCTAAAATGGCTTAACATAAAGAAAGCTTAAACTTATAAGGGCTTTGAGAATGGCTAAAATGAGCTAATAAAATCTAAGGAACAACAATTAAAGCTACATCATTGAGATATACGTAGAAGTTTTAATGTTGTAGGAATGATCTAGAGTCAATCACATGATATTTTGCCAAATTTAAGAGTAGTGAAGACTCTCTTAACATGGTCATAGGTAACATATGGATGAGCAAGTTGTGTACTAGGGTTCATAGAATTAACACCTAAAATAAAGGTGTTGGTGTTGATAGGGGAAATTTGTTGAGCCTAGAAATATGAGAAATATTAGGAACTCTTGAAGCTCAACATCTAATTGGAGTTATATATCTGGAAATAAATGTTGTGGTTGGAACATCTGGAGGGATACCTATATAAAAGACCCTCTTGAAAGGTGATACTACTCACACATGTTCCAGAAGTTGGTGCAATCAACTAAACCATTGAACCATCAAGTGTAAAATTCTTAAAAGTGTGATAATGAACTAGATTTAAGCACACCAAAAACAACCAAGTCAAAGAAAAATAAGGATTCTCCCTACTTGGTCAATTACACACCATCTAAATCCATAGAGTATATGATGTAGGACCATCCTAGTAAATTTATTTTTCCCATAAGGAAAAAATATTTATAGATATTCACTATCTAATATCTATTTTTGTTATGGTTAAGTGTCCCTTTTTGGACCATTGTAATTACTGAGTTAGGAGCTTCTAGAAATATGTTGAGGTGTAACTTCATGAGATGTGTTGTAAACAAGTGGCCTCTGCATTTCGTTGTTAGATATTTTCTCTCCTTTGAAAATAAAAAAATGTAATCCCCACAAGAAAGAGCAGGAGAAGTCCTTTGAAGATATCAACTAACTCTATAAATCCTCTATAAATTGAATTAGCGTTGATTTATCTGTCTAGAAATTCCCTTTTCCACTTGTGATTGCTTATATTAGAGGGAACCAGAGTGATTTCTACATAGTTTTGTCTGTGTTGATTTCACTAGGCTCGTTGTTAAAGGCATTGAGTGAATATTGGGGTTTAAGTCTATGACCCTGCCCTTTTGCTCCCATCACAACCGAGCACACAAAGTAGTTGCAGGTTCGATTTATTGTGACAGGAAGAACAGTTGAAGATAGAGGCCTTTATATCAAGCTAGTATTAGATCTCGCTAAAAAAAAAAAAAGACAAAAGTTGTAAAGTGTTGAACCCTTACTTAAACTGAGAGGGGGGGGGCGGGGGTGAATTAGTTTAATGCATTCATGGTCTTTTAAAACTTTATCTTACACTTATTTACACCTTTATTTCCTCATCAACTTAATGTATAATGGAACAACAATCTTAATAAGTGAGCAGCAGGTATTAAGTAGATTAAATACAGAATATCAACACATAATCATCATATACATAAACAACATATATAAGTGGTAACCCATAAGGGAGAAAACCACATCTTATTATTGTTGTGATGCAAAGGAAAGCTCCAACTCCCTCTCACCACTGATTTTCTGTAGGCTCTAACCTACAGGAGGCTACTACCTCAATTCTACAAGCTACAACTTGCAAGAAAGCTCCAACTCCCATCTATTTTCTACAGGCTACAACCCATAGGAGGCTCTTACCTGAGCCAGCTACAAGTAGACATCTATCAAGCTACAAATTGAAAAGGAAGCACCAGATCCCATGTATTTTATGTAGGCTACAACCCACAGGAGGCTTCTACCTCAACCAGCTACAACTGAACATCTATCAAGCTACAACTTGAAATGGAAGCACCAACTTCCTGACTCTACAATAAAATCATATGGTAATTTACTTGGATATCAGCTCTGTTTTTCTCCTTCTTCACAGTTGTCCTTCCAGCCTTCATATATGCTTTAAATCATCTCTGGATCTTCATATCTTCTCATGTGCTCCTTCTTCTTCTTCCACTCTCTAACCTCTCTATGCATATCACAATAACATCATTTATAGATATCACTTCATAGTTTGCATTACATATGGGAATATGAAATGAACATGTATGATTCTTTGCCTTCCACCTTCTCATTTCCTCGCTCAACACATTCAAGATGTTACAACACTATGTACTCATTTCAATATTACACTAAATTTTTGCTTTGCCTACAGAGACTTGCCTTTGTATCACACATTAGGACTCTGTAATTTGCAAGATTGGCAAATACAAATGCTGCAGAGCCTACATCAAAACCACTTTGGAACCTAAGGATCTAGTCATCCTAGATTCAAAGAGGGATCTCTCTATATATGTGTTTTCAAAGATATTTCTTTATGCTTTATGATATGATTTTAGGCTAGATATGAAGTACAAGGTTGTTTGTTTGTTTTTGGTTGGGCAGAATATCATCAAAATAAAGGAAGTCTCTTAAGGGGTAAAGATGTGAGTAGGTTGAAATAATGATTCAGCAGATAGGAGAGTTCAGAAAAAGTGTCATTCCATTGGGCTATGGAGTCACAAGAGGATTTAATTGCATAACAAGTTTCAATATTGGTCCATGGGGCAAGTCATCTATGTCTAAGGATTCTTTAGATTGATTTGTGATATGGAAGCATAAAAAGTGTTGTGAAGGAAGCAAACACACAAGAAGAACAAAGGACAGCCTAAGATCAGGTAAGTACTTTTAAACTAGCCTGCTTTTGGCATGCACTTAAAGAAAAGACACAAAGTAACTTAAGATTAGGTAAGTACTTTTAAACTAGCCTGCTTTTGATATACTTTTTCAGAGAAAATATAAAAAAAAATTAAGAATAGCTTAAGATCAAGTAAGAACTTTTAATCTAGCCTGCTTTCAGCATATTCTCAAAGGGAAAAAATCATGATAAACATAAAAAATAGCCTAAGATCAGGTAATTACTTTTAAACTAGCCTGCTTTTGACATACTCTTGAAGGGATCTTTCAAAGCAACTGTTGGAGATGAACTAGAGGACAGGGCTAACCATAGACTTCCCAAGTTCAACTTTAATTAGCAGACTTTTTCAAGAACTTTCAAAGACAATTTTTCAAGTTGTACACAGCAAACATGGGCTTACTAACACTTCACTGGTTATACTCTATTTAATTATCCTCAAAAAAGACAATATAGAAGAAAACACAAAGATAAAGATTTATCGGTGAGATGTAGGGTACTTGATAGTAAGTCCTAATATATGCTTGTTCTTTATCAGAGAATAGTGGACAGTATAGAAAACAAGATAAAAATGACAGTTACATTAAGAAACACATCACCGTTTGACATAAACAGGATCCCATGAATCAAATTGTATATTTGATGTTCAAACCAGTTAAATCTTCAAGTCCAGTGGGTCTTTTACAGCTTCAAAACTCTCATCTCAACCTATCTTCTTTCAATTACAAACAAATCTTCAGTGGCCTCAATAGCTATTTACACTTGATAAGTATTCAAAGACCAACCCGTATACTGTCTTCTAGAGAAGTATTTATAGAAGAATGAGGAGGTGGAGTGAAAGAATGGCCTATTTGTTCAATTAATGCAGAGTAAGAGCTTCTCGGCCTTTGAAGGGCCAAATGGAGAATTTTTCAAATGTTTTAACTCTTCTAATTGATTATTACATTTAAAGTTCATCAACTTTAGTCACTTTAGTTGACTTTGGAGGCTTTTGGTATGCTCGCAGTTAATTCTGAGCTGTTTTTAGAAATATCCATGACTGTGTAATTAATATGCACTCTTATTAGGTAAAATCAGCTGGTAGGTGGCATTTTGAGGAGTAACAGCCTCAATGATGTGGCATTCGGAGGCTTATTTACTGATCTGTCTGTCCTGGTGGCTTTAAACAATGATTAGGCCCTAATTCTTGCTTTAAGGCTTTTGAAAACATCTTCGGAGTCTTTAAACTTTATATGCTGACTGTATTCACTGATTTGGCTTTAATCATCTGCCTTAATACCTTTAAAACACTAATTTAACTGTGATTTTTTATTTTTAAGGTTGTTCAAGCCTTTTTCATTCTTCTTCGGTCTTCATTTGTCCTTTACTGACTTTTCAACTGTTTTAGGCCTTTGACATAGCTTTTTAGGGCTTAAGGATCTTCTTCAGGCCTTATTTACATTGTTTATCCCTTCAAACCATGGATTAAGCCCTTTAACTATTAGATCAAACCTTTTGATATTCGATTTTATTTATTTAACCCTTTTAAATTTTATGCGCGATCTCTTCTTTGCTGTGAACAGGTACCTTGGCGTGCTGAGGGTTTCATATGAATAACCAATTTTTATGCAACATTAATTAAGAACCATGTAATTTACTCTGAAAACCTTTAATCTGCAGTGCTTTAGGTTGCAGAGGTGGGAAATCTTTAGGCGCACTCCTTATTGAACCATGAGAAGGCTCTTAGCCTTAAAAAAAGTTATCAAAACCTGCAAAAAACCACAAATTTATTATAAAATCCTGTGACGGAGGGAAAAACTGCATATAGAGGCTGTCGGAGGTAGAGGAGTAATGCAGAAGGGGTGAATATGTAGGCGGAAGAGGTTTATGAAGAAAACTGGAGAAAATATGGTTTAACACTGTATTTGGTGCGAATTTGGGCAAAGCGGTTTTCGAAATACCGTTGGTGGTTTTTCGCGCGACCCTTGGGCAGTAAGTGGTTTTTCCCGGAGGGAACGTGATCCAATTATATCGCGCCGCGTGGCTTTTGTAAAACTGGCAGTATCGCATGATTTTTGTTTGTTAAACTTCGGACAGTAAAAACGCGCAATATGTGATCTGCACCGTTGGATGAGGAGGGGCAGATCCGATGGTGGAGATCTGGCATGACGAAAAGTTGCACGACGAGAGTTGAAGTGGGGGACAGGTGTCACGAGGGGATTGGGAGAGGGGACCGGGTAGTGGGAGGTGGGTCCAGAGGGAGGCTTGACGTCGGGATAAACGAGGACTTTCGGTTTAAAACAAATCAATGGTGGAGATTTGATTTATAGGGTGAATGTATGGATTTCGTTGGGAGGGTAGTGGGAGAAAAGGAAGTCATCGTGGCCGTTGATCTTTGAAGATCAACTGTCACAATGGATAAGGGATCTACCAGGTAGGGCGAGGAAACAACAAAGGAAAAAGGTTTTTATAAATGGAGAGATGGTATAATAAGAATAACGGAAGGGGCCAGGGATTAGGTAGGGGCGCAGTCTTGTGGGGGAGTAGAGGACCGGGGCAGAAAAAAGAAAGGGGCTAGAGGGCTCAGATTTTAAGCGTCAGGTTGCGGGAGTTACGTTATATGGCGGATAAGGGGTTGGAGGCTAAGCCATAAAGGGGCTTAAGAGCCTGTGTAAGAAAGGAGCGTTTTTAGGCAAAAAGAGGGTTTTTTAAGTGCTTTTTGAGGCTCCAGATGAAGTAAAAGGAGTTTTAAAACCAAATAAGAAAGGGCTAAGTGGTTTTAAAGGGTTTTTTGAGGAAAATAAAGATAAATGAGAGAGGAAAAGGGAAAATTTTATGAAAAATGGAGGGAATGAAATGATGATAATGGAGTTTTTAGGAGACATTTTCTTTGGGAACAACAGGATTTTTAAAGGAACAACACTTTAAGGAACATCAAACTTCCAGAATGAATGATTTTCTATGAAAAAAATATCTTGAAGGCTGAAGACTTGGTTTAGCCATCATTTTCTATGTCAAAGATTTACTGATGGCTAACATCACAGACAATATAAAAATAAATAATAAATTTTCAGTTACAATCAATTATTTACTCAGCCCATCAGTTTCTTCGCTTTTCTGTGCATTTGTCCTCTTCTGCTTGTTGTCCTTGTGTCTTTTCTATTTTTTCCATTATATTCCAACTTTCCTGCATAACTTCCCTTTTCTTTTGTTCTTGAGTTTTTTTCTTTCGCATTTAGCCTTTTTGTTTGCCTTACTGCCGCAACACTATTCTGCATGAGCTCCCGGTCCTTTTTTATGCATTCATGTCTTTCCTTTGTGACCTATGGGATATGGCCTAGATAAAACTCCTTTTTAACACAACAGAGTATTACAATTTCGAGTTTTATCAACATACATACGTTTATCAATCAAACGTCACATATGTATAACATACACATGTTTAACAATCAAACAACGTGTATATAGACAGAACATGGCTTATAGGGTCCCACAATACCTTGAACTAATCACAATACATCGCAAGTACTTTCCCATAGGTTTCTCATTCTACTTGATAGCGTTAAACCATAAACCATGCGATTTTCAATTTGTGCTCGTGCACGGTGCTGATGCGTGGAATCCCTTCATCGCATCGCATCGTTTGATCCTTACTGCATAGCAACCAAAATATGATTCTTTGCGATGTCTTGAATTTACAGCCTATTTCTTGCGGGATGTGATGTTGCGCAAGGTTGACACATGTCCCTCCATTTCACATCGCAAAAAAATTAACTTAACTTACTGTCACCTCCCTGTTGTTAGGGTCCTATAATAATAGGATTCATAATTTTTGAATTAACTATGATTAGCCTTGTAAATATGTACATACCTTTCTTTCTGCAAGTTGTTTTCCCATATTTTTAAAATAATAAAAAAGGAAAATAGGGTAAAAGTCCTAAAAGAAAGATCAAAAGACTTGAAAAGAAAAGATTAAAAAAAAAATCGACCCCAAAAGAAAAAAGTGACAAGAATAAGATATGAAAGTGAGCAAGTCAAAATGCCACTACTATTTACTTCTACTGCAAAAATAATGATTATGTGCAGATTGTTCAAAATGCCATGATCCATGATTAGTTAAATAGTTTAATCTTAACTTTCATGCTTTAAATTTCATGTTTTAGGTAGAGAATAAAGATATGTCAAACAATTTAAACTTGACAAATCAATAGATAGTTAGAGAATACACGAGGAGCTCAATATTTTAATCTGAACCCTCGGATGAAATAAGGTTAGAATTAGATAATTTCATGCTTTAAAAGAAAAATGGATTTAGGGTTGCAAGCTTAAATGCACCCATGCAAATGAAGAAAAAAAATGATAGAATAATGATGGGTAGGTAGAAAGCAGTTAAGCAAGGCATGTAATAAATCATCCTCTAGAAAAATACTAATTTCCCCTCCCCACAATGATCTAGTATTCAAAACCTTCAGTTAAAGAGGCTTAGAGAATTTCTCTAATTTCTGTTGGGACCAGACCCAAGGCTTACTAATTGATTGGTAAAAGTACTGGATTCCCTTCATGAAAGCCCATTTCTTCAACATATTCACCTTTTTCCAAAAATATAATCCCTTTTCCTAAGTAAAACACCTTTTTTTCTTAGAAAAAGTAAAATCCCCTCTTAATTAATTTCATTCCAACCAAAAACAATAAAAAAATCCATAAAATACAATTTATCCTAAGTTTAAGTGTAAATATATAATGGTACAATCATTATGCTTAAAAAAGTTTATGTTGCACTTTACTTAGTTTATTTTATGTATTTTTATTCATTACATTTATTTCATATTAATTTTTAACATATTCTATTAACTCCCTTTAAACTACCCCTTCCCGTATATATAATTAATTCCTTTATCTTAAATATCCCAAAAACCCACTTATTAACATTAACCTATGGTTTAAAATACCCATGTGTTGAAATAAAACCCCGCCCATACCCCATAGGTTAAAAACATATCATATTATAAAATATGCCCCAATGGTCATAAAACATATGTAAATATTTTATTTTCCATGAAAATATCTCACCCACCTATCATAATAAAACATTAGTTTTACATTAAAAACATACGTTTTAAATTTTAAAACTAACCCCGACGTATACAAATACCCGAGCCCCATGCCCCCATCATGCCGAGCAACTCTTTCAACTAATCTCCACTGTTTGCACTCATACGACCAGATCTGATGATCCAAACTCCATATCGCATTTTAACTAGCGCGATTGGTAATCAATTTCATACTTGCGAAATGGGCGGTTTGGCTATACTCTCTCCCCTCCACACAACACCTTATTATTGGATCGCATTTGATCCAAAGAAACTGCTTACTGCCCTGAGCTCATGCGATAACCACTTTTGGTTTTCTCCTTCACGCGCCAAAACCACCCTCTACTCTAATATGACCGTCATTCAATGTTGATCCTCTTTAAACATAAAATGTTATAAAATTTCCTATGCATGTAGTTAAACCCTTTTCTGCATTATCTGTGCGTTTTATCCATCTACGACTGAGAAAAAAAGCGTCATAGCCCTGTTCTCACGCTCAAAGAACCAGAAAGCCATTGCAATTGCTGCCAAGACCACCGAAAGCATCTAATCGACTTGCAAAAGACTTCAACAGCTATCATAAACCTCTCCAATGCCTCAGAACTCATTTAAAGACCAAATACATGCGAAAAATAGGTATTCTTTGAAGAAAAATAACCTCCTGGTCATAAAAATAGCCATTTCTGAGAAATTGAGTCTTGTGAAGCCCATTTACCCATAGAAATACCTGTCGTTTCCTACAAAAAAACGAATTAGCTGTAAAAAATCTGATAAACCCCAGTTTCGATACTGCAATCTGTTTTAAAAATCAAAATTGAAGTAGTTTAGCCTTTGCAGACCTTGAAAAGACTCCTAATCTATCCAGAAATAATTTGCAAATGATCCCAATCTTTTTGTACCCAGTTTGAATTAGTTTCAGTCCACTTTATCCAAAAAAGCAAAGAAACCCTTGTATATCATTTCCTGAACCTATAAGGGTTTGAAGATCAATTTTAAAAGCCAAATTTGAAGGTTTAAAACCAAAAGAAAGCCAATTTCTACCTATTTTTATGCATAGACCTCTGTTAAACTAGAAAAAACCTTTTGCAAACAATTCAATCTTACAGAAAAGTTTAAAAAGACAAAATACAGAGTTTCAGGCACCCAAAAGGTCTAAAATGTCAAAATCAAACCCATCAATGACTTCCAAAACCACAATCATTGTAGACCCTCTACAACCTCTTGTGGTAGACATTGAACATACACCCTTAGGTGATGTGGATTAAAAAATAGCTGATCCAGTGATAGAATTTAATCTTTTAGAACTCCACTTCTGGAGTCTTGAAAAATCATTAGATCAAGGAGATGAAGTCCAGATTTGGGAGTCAAATCTACCCAAGTATGTAGTCCCACATACTCACCAATGTCCAGAAGTCATTAGGTTGTGTCAATCCTATTATTTACCTGAAAAAAGTGCCATGGTTAATGCCAATAAGGAAATATTGTTTACCATTAATGCAAAATCCATTAACCTAATGATTCAGCTCAAACTAGATCCCAATGCAGTTCCCTTATCCATAAAAGCACTCAAAAATCTTTACGTTGGTCTGGATTTTCCTAAAAGGTTTCAGATTCTTCAAAATTTCATGCTTGCCTGTGTTGAAATCCCAAAACTAAACCCTCCTTATTCTACTTCCAAATTTCCTGAAGGGTTAAGGCATGTCATCTCTATGTTATCCTTCATCCTAGGTTATTTTACAGATGAGCATACATATGAGTCAATCCTAGGTTTTCTATCTACCTTTGTACCAGGACAACCTCCTTCTATCATTTACAATTATGATGAATACATAGCTGATAATATCCATGATCAACTTGTCAAATTTCCCATTGAAGGAGTATTTAGGTATACTTTCTTCCTTTTCCATATGTTCTTATACTTCAAAACAGACAAGTTCCCAATAACACTTCAGAAGCTTGATGTAGAATGGAACCCACTCTCAGTCATCTTTTAGACTTCTTTGATCAGAAAAGGGTTCACAGAGTTTAGTTATGCAGACTTTACAGATTCCTTTGTTCAGAAATTGATAAACATGTTGACAAATAGAGTACAGCCAAGAATCAGTGATGAGATAAAAGAAAGTTCTATAGCTACCAGAGCAAACTAGAATTGGAGATTGGTACTTGTATCAAAACCATACAAAAATCAGAGTTTTTGGGTCAGATATTTTACCCTATAAATTAACCTAAGTATGTGCCAATGAGAGTTTTTGCCTTGGAGTACATTAGGAAATTTCTCAATTAAGATTCAATCAACTTCTTATCAGCCAAAAAGAAGACTCGATTTAAGCTGAAAAACCAAGTAGGACCTTTTATTTGCAATCATAGAGATGCAGGAATAGAAGTAGCAAAACAATTGTAGGAATACAAATTTGAAGAAAGCTTCTAATGGAATTATGATCCTCAGGGAATACTCAACAAAATGAGGGTTAAATGCAAACTGACCCCTTATATTCACGATAAAAAGCCAGAGATTGAACAATTTTCTAATCAAATAGGGTGGCTAGAAAATACTCTGATAGAAGCAATTAAACAGGCTGATACTAGTCACAACTTGAAAACTGTAAATCAAGAAGATAAATCTACCAAAAGAGTCAGAGAAGAAAGTACCTACACTGCAAAAACAAAAATAGAGACTAGGTTTAAACTTAGATATAATAAAATTCATAAGCTCAATCCAGTTGATAAAGAAAAAGAGACCATAGAAGTGGAAGATACAGATGTTCCAGAGACAAACAAAGAGCCAACCACATAGATTATAAATGAAGAGCATCCTGATACTTCAAACACACAGGTAATGGAGAAGAAGAAAAATATGGAGGCATCATCCTCATAGTCAGCAAAGGATAAAGATATTGACATTAGAGAAAAATATAAACAAATAAAAGCCAAGAATGAAGAAATCAGGAGTGATATTTATTCTCAGCATGTAAAACAAACACTAGGGATCCAGAATAGACTTCTGTTAGCTTTTGATTATTCAAACAAGAACTTGATTATGTCAGTGCTTCAACCAGCATTCAAGACACCCAAAACAGTGGCGGATTACAAAAAAGTTGACCTTGAAGTGCCTATAGAAAGTATCCATGCATTAGATCAAATTTAGTTTCACAGAAAAACTTCTGAGATGCTTTATTCTACCATTATGTAATGTTCCAAAATTTTAGCCTCCAAGCTAAATGGAATATTAGAGTTAGCAGTAGTTCTAGTCAGTGAATAAATGGGAAGAAAATCCCACAAGTCTCCTAAGGAGGAATAAAATACTCCAAGTGTGAAAGGAGACACTCTTTCAAGCCTAATAAAAAACCTCCATGCTTGAACAGGGTTAAAATCAAGCTGCTTTGACGAAGTCAACAATGCAGTTTTAGTGGAGGAGGAATCCAAGGAGGAATAACACAGTTTTGGAGGGAGATGCATCTTTGGATGGAGATGACCTAATTGAGTGGGGCTAAGGGAAAGAAAAATCATATCTTATATAAGGAAGATGATGGCAGCATTATTCATCATGTCTTAGATTATTATTCTTGTCTGCCAAGACTTGTTGTTGCTTTGCTCTTAGTAGAGTTGCAGTGTTGTTTAGCAATGGGTGTTCCCGAGTAGGAATACCACCTCTTTCCTTTGAGGAGCCTCATTGGGAGAGTTTGTATTCATCATTCCACATCAGGTTTTTAGGCCAAGATTCAGCCTACATCAGCAGCACAACTTTGCCGGAGATTGTGCAGTGTTGCTGGGTGCAGCAGTCGAAGGGATTGGAATCCTGGTTTCTGAGCTAGTTTCTCATTGGAGGAAGATTTCCTTCACTTGAGAGACCTGTTTGGAGAGCACCTGAAATTATTTTAGATCTGTGGTATCATACCACACCTTTCCCATACATTACCAGCACTGTTTCTGCTAGGGAATGCATTATTTTGGAGGCAGTGTTCATTGCATGGTTTGGTGGCTCCGTTGCTAAGTTTCCTTCATGGGAGGAAGCCCTTGAGTGATATACAGTAGATCAGACATATTTCAGCCTTATACACTCATGTAATTCAGTGTTGCAGTGGTTATTCAATAAATTACTGAATTTCCCATTTTGTATGCAGAGTGTTTGACAAGAAACCCTTACCAGTTTCTTTTGTATTTTGTATAAGGAGATTAGGTCTTTGTTCTTCAGCATTATTTATCAATACATGAGTAGATATATTTTTATCCTATGATTTTATGTGTAAATACTCTCTTAGACTACACAGTCCTCTAAGCAGCAACTCCGGTATTTTGCAGTCTTGGGGTTTTAGCACTTTTTAGCAATCCTAGGTGTGGGAGATCTGTTTAACCCACCTAGTTTTCTTTGTTTTAGCTCTGTTCTTGGATTTAGGTTAATTATTGACTAATATATGGGATCCAAGAGTCCATTTCACTGTTTTATTGCATATGTTGCTGGAAATGCGTTTTTAATGCATGATTCATGAGCTATTCCTAATTTTGAATATTACAGTAGTATCAGAGCATGATCTCTAGCTCAGCCTGTGAGATCCAACTACTAGAGGAAGGAAATATGGAAAGAAGTTATAAAGCTTTAGTATGTGAAAGGAAAAATGAAGACAAGCTCACAAAGCTTCTTCCAAAATCTATGTTGAGCTTTTAAGGAGGGCTAAAGAAAATAAGATTGGAGATGGGATCTCCAAAAGAGGTTGAATCTAGAGCTGAATCTATATTTTCACATGGTGAGAGTGAGCTTGCAGCTACACACCATGATGCACAGCGCAGTCAAGCGCCCAGGTCTATCTTGAGATGGATGGGAGGAGGAAAAATGCCTAAGAGAAGAACTCTTAATGATTTGTTGTGGGAGTATGAATCTCAAACTGAGAGGCTTATAGATCATACTGATTTCCAAGAGTTTTGCAAGATCTAGGTGGAGAAGAGAAAGCAGAAGGATGCAGAAAGATTTCTTCTATCTACTTTTTCCGGATCACCTACATGTTCAGCTGGAGCTTGGGTGAAGGAGCTAGAATCCTATTTGCAGTTGCATCATATTTCTGAAGAGGATGCCATCAGAGTTGCAGTGCTAAATTTTAGAGGTAAGGGTAATGCATGGTGGATTTTTAAGTCTTGTTCTTTAAAAAATGAAAACACTTCCTCTTATGCAAGATTCATAATGAGCAAGGAAAACTTGAGAAAACAAAACCCTTGCATGTTATAGAGGGAGCCCCACTTCAAAAAACCATGGGAGAAGCGAGCATCTTGCACTACACATTGCCGGAAGCAAGACCTCCAGTTCATATTCTTGGACAAGAGGGCATGGGGATCACTTTGTCACAAAGGGATCCAATTGTTGAGATGTTTCCTACACACATTGATGAAGAAGAGGGCAACAACACTATCACATCTAGAGCACATCTAGTGCCTCATGTAGAGGGAGGATGAGCACATGCTCCAACAAGAGGGATTCTTGTATCCTTGCAAGAAGTTCCTCAGGATCTCATACATGGAGGTCCAAGCACAATCAGTGAGCAGCATGATTGTGCAACATTGCATCTGGAAGGAGGAGGTAGGGAGAAAGAGCAGCATCAGTTGATGAGAAGCACACACCCTTCTCTATTTCCAAAAGATAATGCAAGGAAGAGGTAGACTGATTTGCGCAGTGAGGACAGGGGCAAGGTTGCCCAATCATATGTGTAGTCTACTCTTGACATTGATGTCTCACTACATGGAGGCATTCCACTTGGGAGGCCACCTGATTTAGAGCAGATGGAAGACATCTTGTCTTTGGATTCATCACTCGTGGATTGTGGAGAGGTGAAGAGTTTGGAGGAAGACTTTGGCATGGGGGATGTCAAAGTAGTAGGCAACAGCATGAGGAGAGCTTCACATTCCAGATCACCAGCGTTGTCTCTTAGGAGGATTGATCCTTATTGGAGATCTCAGCTCTTGGTAGAGTACTCCAAGGATCTTGGTGCATGCATGATTCTTGATTACCCAAATGGAGATGATAGATACATGGTGGATGATGTGGTCATCTATTCCTATGGCAGGATCTTCTTGACTAGATCTTCTAGTCTTAAGGAGAAGCTGCTACATGCAGCACATGAGGACTTCTCTTCGATGCACTTTGATGCATATTTCCATTTGATGGAGGAGTTCACTTGGGAGGGAATTCAACATGACATATTTTAGCATATGGAGAGATGCATAGCCCGGATGGTGATAGAGAGGATGTAACAGCCACCTTCCTACTCATTGGGAGTAAGGGAGAATTTCCAGTTGAGCCATTTCAGTTCAAAACCTCAAGTATAGGATGGAGGAGGTATAATTCCACATTTTGTATTGTACTTCTTTTCCTTGTTTGAGCAGCATGATGTAACAAGAATAATTATCTCTTCTTGCATATTGTATGATGATGTACTTGAAACTACTTGTAGCATTGATCTTGGCTATCTTTTTGATGGTTTATGGGGGAAGCCACATGTTTCTTGGTGTGCACCATTGACACCATATTGTAACTTCGTGTTTCCATCTTATGAGATGACTGTGGCAGCAAACAAGTGGCTAGTAAAGCACTTGTTATATCTTATTTTGATGCATGCAAAGGATGGACTGTGCTGGTTCCATGAGTGGAACTGTGATTCACTCTCCGGTTGTCATTTGGCAACTTGTTTTTATTGTACCTTGCTTCCATGTATTGCTGATATGTTTTTGCTCAATGGAAGCTTTGTATGGAGAGAGAAACCAATTGGATGGCATGGCACCCATATGATAGAGTAGCAGAAGACTTATTGGTATGGGGCATCATACAAGTTGGCTATCATGATCTCACTTCATGACTTGTATGAGGGAGAGATGAGGCATCAGCAAAAGTTGTTGTTGCTATGGTTACACTTGGGAGAGTATGGGAAAAATTCTTCCCATACTTTTCATGATATTTCTGAAAAGAAGAAAGGTACATTCTTGGTGCAAGGAGGCTACCCTTTAGCATTAGAGGATCATGAGAGACTTCCATGTAGGAAGGAGATCTTCTCACATAGCAGCATGATGGTGGATGGCTTTGGCATATGGAATGTAAAATAGAGGAGTCATGGAGCCTTACTTCTAAGGCCTATAGCGCTGAGACATGGGAGAGTGTTCCAAGGAGTATATGTATCCCTTCTTCTTGCTGATTTTTATGAGGGAATCCTCATGGGGGAACTTATACATGGACCTCACTTTCAGCTCACACATGATGCATGGTAAGAAAGACATTTATGTGCTTGTTGATTACTCCATTGAGTATTTGTACTTTCTCACCATGTTTGAACAGTGCATTGCTCCTCAAAGGAGCAAGAGTATTTTTGGGTTTCATGGTCACCTTAGGGCCAATGTTTATGATGATAGTAGCCCATCTATACATTACTTTGTGCAAGTGTATTTTTATTTTATCTATGTACAGATGATATACATTGATGCTTACTTCTCCATTTTGGGAGAACAAACATATACAACTTGTAACTTGTTGCAGGACCACTTGCAATATGACATTCTCAAACAACAGTTGGGGAGACTGCGTAATATCCACTTGGAGAACCTTTGGTACCATCCAAAATTGCATCTAAATTTCAGCAATTTTCTGATTTGGAGGCCAAATGGTGATGATGTTTCATTCATCTTGGATGGAATGGTTTGGGTTGACATGTCTCATGACTTTGAAGGGAGAGTCCTTGGAGGCTCAATTTTCTTCTTTCCATTGGAGGGAAATCATGTTGCAGCCCAAGATCAGCATGCCCTTGACACTTATCATAAGTTGAGAGGAGGACAGTGTGGGATAGGCCATATTTCCTATCATGTACATTTATTCATCCCACCTACATTTCAGGAGCATAAGGTGGAGGAGACTTTTCATGAGTTGCCATGTTGGAGGGTGACTCACTTCATTTGGATGATAGCATGGGTGAGGGAGGCACTCATTCACCATGATGGTCATCACTCCTACTTTTTGGAATCCATGAGATAGCAAGCAGGTTTCCCATTCACACTTTCCACCTTTGATTGATGCAGACACTTTGGTTTTGCACACTTGGGAGGAAGCATTGGATGACAATTTATTTGCAGATTCTCTTGATGCAATGATGGGGGCTATTGATGGGAGGCCACATGAGGAATAGGGGAGAAATTTTGTTCTCCTTATACATTTTATTGAGGACAAGCAAAGATTTTGGAGGGGAGGACTGTAATTTTCCAAAATTTTAGCCTCCAAGCTAAATGGAACATTAGAGTTAGCAGCAGTTCTAGCCAGTGAATAAATGGGAAGAAAAGCCCATAAGTCCCGTAAGGAGGAATAAAATACTCCAAGTGTGAAAGGAGACACTCTTTCAAGCCTAATAAAACACCTCCAGGTGTGAACAGGGTTAAAATCAAGCTGATTTGACCAAGTCAATAGCGCAGTTTTAGTGGAGGAGGAATCCAAGGAGGAATACCGCAATTTTGGAGGGAGATGCATATTTGGATGGAGATGACCTAATTGAGTGGGTAAAATGGAAAGAAAACTCATATATTATATAAGGAATAGGATGGTAGCATTATTCATCATGTCTTAGATTATTATTCTTGTCTGCCAAGACTTGTTGCTGCTTTGCTGCTTAGTAGAGTTGCAGTGCTGTTTAGCACTGGAATCCCAACTCTTTCCTTTGAGGAGCCTCATTAGGAGAGTTTTTATTCATCATTCCACATCAATTTTTTAGGCCAAGCTTTAGCCTACATCATCAGCACAGCTTTTCCGGAGATTGTGCAGTGTTGCTGGGTGCAGCAGTGGAAGGGATTGGAATTCCGGTTTCTGAGCTAGTTTTTCATTGGAGGAAGATTTCCTTCACTTGAGAGACCTGTTTGGAGAGCACCTAAGCTTATTTAAGATCTTTGGTATCAAACCACACATTTCCCATACATTCCCAGCACTGTTTCTTCTAGGGAATGCATTATTTTGGAGGCAGTGTTCATTGCATGGTTTGGTGGCTCTATTGCTGAGTTTCCTTGTGATTGAGAGGTTCATCCTTTCATGGGAGGAAGCCCTTGAGGGATATATATTATATCAGACATATTTCAGCCTTCTACACTCATGTACTTCAATGTTGCAGTGGTTATTCAATAAATTACTGAATTTCCCATTTTGTATGCAGAGTATTTGACAAGAAACCCTTGCCAATTTCTTTTGTATTTTGTATAAGGAGATTAGATATTTGTTCTTAAGAATTATTTATCAATAAATGAGTAGACCTATTTTTCTCATATGATTTTATTTGTAAACCATCTCTTTGACTGTGTAGTCCTCTCAGCAGCAACTCCGATATTTCACAGTCTTGGGGTTTTAGCACTTTTTAGCAATCTTAGGTGTGGGAGATCTATTTAACCCACCTAGTTTCATTTGTTTCAACTCTATTCTTGGATTTAGGTTAAATATTGACTAATATATGGGATCCAAGAGTCCATTTCAATGTTTTATTGCATATATTGCTGGAAATGCGTTTTTAATGCATGATTCATGAGTTGTTCCTGATTTGGAATATTACACATTACTAAAAAGGAAATGAGTTCCCAAAAGCTCCAAAATAAAATAATAAATATGAGAGATAAAATTAAGGTTTAAAAGGCTTCCTCACATGCTGAAGATATTAGGATTAAGTCTTTAGAAGAATTAGTTATTCAAGTAGGATATGATCCTGCCAATGTGAAAGTTGCAGAAGAATTGGTGAAGAAAAAGAATAATGATATTACAACACTTAGAAAAAAACTCAAGCTTCCACCAACAAAACATCCACAAGCCAAGGAGATTGTGCAAGAGGCAAGCCAAAAATATGATATGATGAACTTGATTTTACAATTAACAACACAAATTAAAGAGATGGAAATCCAAATGGATAAGATTGTCCATGAAAGAGAAACAAAAAAAGAACAAGAAGTTCCTACCATAATTCCCATGGCAACTACAGATTTGCCTTCAACTTTGGCAAAAGAGTTGGCACCAAAAGTACCACTAGCCATAGCAGTACTAGTGACATCTTCTACTACCTCAGCTACAGAGTCATCTACATCAACAATGCAGCCAATAAATGAAGCCATCAAGCTTATCAAATCCATGGAGGAAATGTCACTTCAAACCAATGAAATCAATAGGTTGAAGAAAATGATTGAAAATCTGGAAGACACTAAAAAGCTAGCCCAAATCAATGCCAAAACTCAGGAGAAAAGGGCTAATAGGTTGAATGTTGAGTTGAAGAACTTACAAAAGGATGTAACCTTGAAAGAGCCAATGTCATATGTGAAGAATTAACTATGGACTAAAATCATTGAATCCATCAATGATTTTTGGCCATCAATACAGGTAACTTATGAGCAAAAGGATTTACTAAAGGCAGCAAAAGAGGAGATTCAAAAAACAAAGGAGGAACTAGGTGCCAAACATGAACATGTCCTTGAACTAATCAAGTTTCTCAATAGTAAGAACAAACAAGAATTGGAGGAGATAGAAATTACTAATAGAACAAAGGCAATCCTTGAAATAAGGAAAGTAATTTAAGAGAGAAATTTAATGAAGCAGCTAGAAGAAAAATGTGAAAAAAAGAACATAACTGTAACCAAATTTGTGGTTAAATTTGAGATCTTGAGGCAAAGAGGTTTGCCAAACATCCTTGTTATTAATGATAAACTCATGCCACAAGATGACAACAACAAGAATATAAGAGATCATGCAAAAGAGTAAGTAGAAAAAATAGAAGGACAAGGATTCCTACAGGAAAGGTTTTACATAAAAGTTTTGAAGACTTGTTTTTATCTACAGCATGAGATAAAACACCTATTTGTTATAAAACCAACATTTTCTAAGTACATTGAGGCAGATGAGAACTTTAGGAAGCTGAAAAACATCAAAATTCTTAGTGAAGAATCTTGGGATCACTCATTGGTTTACTATAAAATTCAAATTGCAGAGAAGAGGATAAAAATAGTTTGTTGATTTTTACATAGTCAAAACAGAAAATTACAACAGTAAGGCAGTTGAAACAATGTTTAAAGTGTATCAGAGGTAAAGAGTATCAGATGAAAGAGTATCAAATAAGAAGATAATATTTCAAAACATATTTTAAATATCTTTTTCTAGCATTGGAGACAGCAAAGCAGGAAGCTAAACCAAATTCAAAACAACACTTCTATTTTATTTGGATAAATAGGATAGCTTGCTAAGTTGTTAAGCAGCTGTCACTATTTTTTTGTAAAAGATATTTTATTTTCCTTGGAAAATTCCTATGATTATTCTAGGATATTTTGTAAACATTTTTGTATATATATTTCATCTTTTGAAATATTATTGTGAAATAAATTGCTAAATATTTCTATAGTCAATATTTCTGTACTTGGAGGCTTTTTGTAGCAAGTTCAAGTAGTAGACTAGATCAAATGATCTAGAATCATATATCAGGATTCATGTGATGAGCCATTGAAGTGAAGTACTTTCTACTGTCATTTTTTATCTTCTTATGTCTTACATGCAACCATATATGTTTTCTAACTTTCAATGATGAACTAGGAATATTATCACAAGATTTGTTACAAGCACCCTGTATTTAACTAGTTATCATTTCTATGTTTTCTATTGATTTCCAGAGTAGGGAACCCTTAATTGCTCCCTCTTTTGAATGACCCATGTTTTCTCCTTCCTTATCTGGATCAAATAATCCTTGATTTCTCTTTATCCCGATCAAACCACTTCACCAGTCAACCTTCCAAGATCTTCACTGACTTGTCTATCTTGCCCTAAATATATTTGAATTTTTTACCTTGATCCTAGTCCTCTTTGCTTGAAATTTGACTCCTTAGCCCAATGGAAAAAAATATCCATCACTATCCATCTCATTAAGTGATTTTTTCTCACCAAACCAAACCAAACCAATTTTCACATCATAACTAGCCTAATATCATATAATTAAAACATAGCTAAATCTTATAGTGTTGAGTAACCAGCTCCAAAAATGGAAGAATAGAGATATCAATGCCTTATAAATAACCCACTTCGAGGGGGCAACCTCCAATACATTA
The DNA here is from genome assembly GCA_034641835.2 of Pinus albicaulis. Lineage (NCBI taxonomy): Eukaryota > Viridiplantae > Streptophyta > Pinopsida > Pinales > Pinaceae > Pinus > Pinus albicaulis. The sequence goes on along the minus strand of CM076575.1, from coordinate 460,687,801 downwards.
CATAAATGAAAAATTCTTGGATGATACAATTTACAAAACCTCCTTTCTATATATAGGAGTCCATGGGGCCATAATGTAATCCTAGTGGGCCACAATGTAATCCTAGCCGACCTAACAATAATAATTTAAGGGCACAATAATAACAAAATGGGGGTTACAAGGGTACAATAATAACAATAGGGGGTTACACTAACAACAATAAGGGACTATACTAGTAATATAGGGACCTAACATGCCCCTCTCCTTCAAAAAAGTGTTGTCCTCAACGCTTGAGTAGCTCTGGGTGCTTCTGTATAAAATTCTCATCCTCCCATGTAGAATCTTCAGTGGGTAAGTTCTTCCACTCGATGAGATACTCTGAAATTGATCGATTCCGTAGTTGTCGAGTTCTTGTTTCCATGACCACTTCAGGTTCCAATATTATTTTTCCTTCCTCATCCAGTTCTGGCAATATTTTTTGAACTAAAAGATTTTCACCTATAACCTTCTTTAAGCATGAAACATGGAAAACTGGATGTACTCGCGAAGAAGCAGGAAGCTCCAATTTGTATGCCATAGAACCAATCTTTTGCAACACCTTGTAAGGACCATAGTACTTTGGTGATAATTTATTATCCTTCTTAGCTTGCTTGAGGGACATTTGCTTGTATGGTTGTAGCCGTAAAAATACCCAATCTCCTACATCAAAACTTCTCTCGCTGCGATGTTGATCTGCCTGTTGTTTCATTCGATTTTGTGCCAAATTCAGGTTATCCTTTTAAGAGTTGGAGAAATTCTTGCTGATGCTCGATGTGATCTATTTTTGCTGCAGCATGGAAGGAAGTGTTATACCACCATTCAGCAAGAGGTAACCACTTGACCCATTGTGTTTGTTTATCAGATACAAAACAACGAAGATATCCTTCCAAACATTTATTTACCATCTCAGTTTGACCATCAGATTGAGGATGATAAGATGAGCTATGAGCTAATTGAGTACCCAAACAAGAAAATAACTCCGTCCAAAAATTTCCAGTAAAAATGGGATCTTTGTCGCTCACAATGACCCTTGGGCTTCCATGTAGCTTTTGAATTCTGTCCATAAATGTAGTAGCAACTGCACTTTCTTTAAATGGATGAGATAATGCACAAAAGTGTACATACTTGGTAAGTCTATCAACTACCACCATCATGACACTCTTTCCTTCGGAATTAGGTAAACCTGAAAATCCATTGAAATCTCCACCCAACATTGACCTGGAATGGATAAAGGTTGTAGAAGTCCCGGGGTCTTAATTTTTTCCACTTTATTCTGCTGGCAAACCAAATATTCCGCCACAAATTTTTGAATATTAGATTTAAGGCCATCCCAATAAAATTCTTTCTTCACCCTGTGGTAATTTTTAAAAAATCCTGAGTGTCCTCCTAAAGGAGAAGTGTGCAATTCCAGAAGAATCTTTTGTTTTAGTTGGGAATTCTTACAAAGATATAAGCGATCTTTGTACCATAAGGAATCATTTTTCCAACTATATGTATTAGATGTACTAGGATCTTGCTGCAAATTTTGAATGAGTGTCCATACATCTTTGTCCTTCTTCCATTCATCTCTTGCTTCAGTTATCCAATCTGGTTGGATAATAGAAATGGCACAAAGCAATGCTTCCACCTCTTCATTCTTTCTTGAGAGTGCATCTGCAACAACATTAAGCTTTCCTTTTTTGTATATTATTTAAAAGTCATAACCCAACATCTTTGTGACCCATTTTTGCTACTCTTCTGAAGATAGTCTTTGCTCCAAAAAGTGTTTAAGACTATCATGATCAGTTTTTACCTTGAAGTGTCTTCCCATTAGGTAAGTTCGCCATTTCTTTAGTGCATGCAATATTGCTAACATTTCCTTCTCATAAATAGGTTTATGCAAATACTTTCCTTGATTGGATGACTTTCAAAAGCAATGGGTCTTCCTTCCTGTATTAAAACCACACCAATTCCATTTCCTGAGGCATCACATTCCACAATAAATGTTTTTGTGAAGTCTAGCATAGCTAAGACCGGTGCTAGGCACATTGCCTCTTTAAGATGTTCAAAGGCCTTAGTTGCTTCAGGAGTCCATGAAAATGCATTTTTCTTCAATAATGTTGTTAGAGGTGCTGCTATTCTCCCATAATTCTTAACAAACTTGCGATAATACCCTGTTAACCCGAGAAATCCTCGCAACTGCTTTATGGTTGTGGGGACTTTCCATTCCTTAATAGCTTTAATTTTGTTAGGGTCTACTTTAACACCCTCGTGAGATACAATATGACCCAGATATTCCACCTCTTGTACTCCAAAGAAACATTTGGATGTTTTTGCATATAATTGTTTCTCCTGCAATAGTTTGAGCACCCTGTCAACATGTTCAACATGATCCTTCCAAGACCTGCTGTAGATTAGTATATCATCAAAGAATACTAGCACAAATTTTCTAAGGAAGGGTTTGAAAATGGAATTCATCAACCCTTGAAATGTAGAAGGTGCATTGGTAAGGCCAAAGGCATGACCAAAAATTCATAATGACCCTCATGAGTTCGAAATGTTGTTTTTGGAATATCTTCAGTCTTCATTCTAATTTGATGATATCCTGAACGAAGATCCAACTTGTAAAATAAATTGCTCCATGTAATTCATCCAATAATTCATCAATCACAGGAATGGGAAATTTGTCTTTAATGGTGAGCTTATTGAGCTCCCTATAATCCGGACACATTCGCCATGATCCATCCTTCTTGTGTACCAAAACTATAGGAGCAGAGAAAGAACTTTGACTAGGTTGAATTATATCCGCCTCTAACATTTCCGCAATCATACGTTCAATTTCGCTCTTTTGGAAGTAAGGATATCTATAAGGCCTGATGTTTGGAGGAACACTTCCTAGAATCAAATGAATAGCATGATCATGATCACGAATAGGTGAGAGTCCTTTGGGAGTTTCAAACACCTTGGAATGATTGTCCAAGACTTGTTGGAGATCTGCAGAAATAGATGATTTTGATGTCGGAACTTCTAGTGAGCATAATTGTGCAATTACGCCTCGTTGTTCTTTCTTTAGAAGCTTTGTCATGACATTAGAGATTATTATCCTTCCTGGATTCCCTTCAATACCCCGTAATTCGACTTCCTTTCCTTCTGAAAAAAATTTCAAGAAAAGTTCTTGAAAAATAAAAGCTACCATCCCCAAAGATTGTAACCATTGTACTCCTAGTACAACATCAGCACCTCCCATAGGAATGGAAAGCATTGGACTAGTCAATACATATTCCCCCATGGTTAGCTTGATATTATGGCATTTCCAAGAGAAATTTATAGTTCCTCCATTTGCAACCATCACTTGGCATTCTGGTGCTGGGTATAGGAAACAATTTAATTCCTTGGCTACCTTACAATGAATAAAATTATGGGTGCTACCTGAATCAATCAACACTATTACCTTTTTCTTCTTGATTTGTCCTTGTATCTTGAGAGTTTGAGGAGTGGTAATTCCTGCCAGCGCATTACACGATATGGTCATATTCATTTCTTCCTCTTCTAGAGCTGGTTCCTGGTGTATATCCTCTTCTTGTTCATTTTCTTCTTCCTCTTCACAATCTATGTAAAATAATTTCTTCTCAGCACACTTATGACCTTTAGTGTATTTTTTATCACAACTGTAGCAAAGCCCTTTTGCTCTTTTTTCTTCCAATTGTTGTGGTGTCAACCTTGTAGGTTGTGGAAATCTAGGTGTAGCAACACTTCCTTCTTTATAGAATTGAGTGGTAGGCTTCTTTGTCGCCATAATTTTACATTCAACTTTTCTTGCCAACCTGAATGCCTTCTCCAATGAATCAGGTTTCAAAACACGAACTTCATGTTGGATGTTATCCTTTAGAGTACCTAAGAAGAGATCAATCCTGTGTTCCTCTGGAATATTAGTTACCCTTATATTCAATTTTTGGAAGTCCTCAATGTGTTGCCCCACTAAACCTTTTTGTTTGAGATTTATCAATTGGCTAAAGAAGGTGCTGCTCTTTGTATCCTCATAATGTGCTATCATTTCCTCCGTAAAAATTGACCAAGTGACAATTTTTTTACGGGAGCAAAGCCATTGATACCATACAAATGTATTTTGTTCTAAATGTAAAGTTGCAATGCGTACCCTTTGTGTGTTTTGCACGTTATGGAGATCAAAATATTGCTCCATCTGTAGTATCCATGTTACAGGATCCTTTCCATAAAACTTCATCATATCCATTTTTGGAATATGGTGGTTCTTCACGCCAACATTAGAGTTTATGAAATCACGATTAACATTTATTTTGTTCTCATCATGAGGTTCTTCTACTATATTTTCACCATTAGGAAACCTTTCTTGTATCAACTTTGTCAAACCTTCGATGTCTGCTTTGAGATCATTCTTCATGCTTTCCATGTTGTCTTTCATGTCATCCATCATAGCTTCCATGCCATCCATCTTAGCTTCCACGCCATCCATCTTAGCTTCCACGCCTTTCTTCAAAACTTCCATTTCATTTTTTGTCGCTCTTTGCGAGAGTGAAATTTGTTGCACTTGCTCTTGTAATTTTGATAGATCATGTTGCAATTCTTCATCTTCATGAGTCATAGTAGACCCTTCTGAAGGCTTAATGGCTATTGAATTATTTTTACTGGCCATATTTTAGAACCCAATACTGATATATATTCTACAATATGCCCTTGGAATCAATTCAAATTGATTCTTCAAACAAGACTTATGCAATTCGGAAAAAAAATACACACCTTTTTCTTGCTTTTGAAGAGCTCAATATTGTAATTGGATTATCTCTGTGATTTCAACACTTCAATATCTAAATTTCGGTACCAACATAGCCCTATGAATTATATTTCGAATGCCATAGGTCTGACCTGATTTGGATTCTCCAAGACAAAGTTGTGTCCAATCTCCCATAATGACCTAATTATGGACTGGTTCAGTAGAACGAACTTTTACGAATTTCCATGTGTCACTGTTTTGTCCTTTGTCACTGAAATTGATAGCCAAGAAACTAAAGTCCGTGTATTTGCAAAAAAAAATTACGGCACTCCAATCTGATGCCTAGAGAGAGAGTTATTGAAATTTTCCCACGATCACCTCTTTGAGATGAAATTCAGGAGCTTGAAAAAGCACTACCTTCCACAGATCATATCTCCAAAAATATTGCGAACCAAGCTCTGAAATGTTTTGAAGAATTTCCTCAGGATTTCATCTTCACACCATACGAATTTCAGATTCTAAACCTTCGTAGAAAAAAAATTATAGCGCAAATGCCAGGATGACCTATTTGGAGCAGCGAAACCCTAGAATCCAAACCTCTGATACCAAATGTTGAGTAAGCAGCTCCAAAAATGGAAGAATAGAGATATCAACACCTTATAAATAAGCCACTTCGAGGGTACAACCTCCAACACATTACATAAATGAACAATTCTTGGATGATAAAATTTACAAAACCTCCTTTCTATATATAGGAGTCCATGGGGCCATAATGTAATCCTAGTGGGCCACAATGTAATCCTAGCCGACCTAACAATAATAATTTAAGGGCATAATAATAAAAAAATGGGGGTTACAAGGGTACAATAATAACAATAAGGGGGTTACACTAACAACAATAAGGGACTATACTAGTAATATAGGGACCTAACATATAGAGAGAGCCATCTCTGAACCCTAAGAAGGCTAGATCTTAGAGTTTAAAAGTTGGTCTGTTGTTATCTCTAATGTTCTTAGACTTTAAATCAAAATCTTACAACTTAAGAATTATTAGAGTGATAACATATTGGCGACTCCACTGGGGAACTAACCAATCCTCAGTCTTAAAATAGATATTTAAGGAAATCTTTTTCATTATCCTTTTACCTTAAAGACTGTTTTAAAAGTTGTGAGTATATTTTTATTAAAAAATTGTAATTATGGCTTCTAGAAAAATATACTATACTAGGTCAAACCCGGATCATAAACTTGTTGTTATAGTAGAAAATCCAGACAGAATTGGAAAAAAGAATAAACAAGTAGAAGATTTAGGTAACAAATTTTCCTTATTTAGATCAAATTCTCTTCCAAAGCAGTTAGCAAGTATACAAGACATAGAGTTTGACATGAATTTTGAACATTATTTATTCAAAATAAAACAAAAGAGTGATTTAAACAGCACTGTTATAGATCCTAATTTTATTTAATCTCTTGAAATTAAACAGGAAACTGTTTCAGTAGATTCTGAATAACAAATATTTGAGATTTATGATAAACTTGATGAATTAAATGGTATTGTACTTAAGGAAATATTTGAAGCTCTGTTTCAACATTCATTTGAATTAGCTACCTTATCAGCATATACACCTAAGCCCTCTACTTCTCAGTTAGATACACTCTTTTTAGAATATGTAGGTTCATCTCTTTTTACCACTACATCATCTATAAGTTCCACCATAATTCAATCTACAAATCCATTTATCCCTAAAGAACCCTTCCAACCTAGAATACTATTTCCATCTTCTTCCACCTCAACTCCATCCACTAGTTTATCTTCTGCATTTTCAAATACATCATTCTCATTTCCAAGTAGTACTTCATATATCCCAGTTTCATTTTCTAGCACCCCAACTTCACCCTTTAGTTAATCCGCAACTTTTTCTAGTAAGTCATCTTATATTCCAGTTTCATCAGCCACTTCATTAACCACATCAGTTAGTACTTCCAGTTCTACCCCAAGCACTTCCAAGCTATCTCCTAGCCAAGCTAGAATTCAAGGTATGGCTGCTAGTTATGCTCCCTTGGTCCTTCCAGCTTAGTTACATGACATGCCTCGGGATTACCAGAGTAAAATACCTCAATTTTATGCTACCACACATTACACTGCCCAGCAACACATTAATAAGATGACATATTATTTTGAGCTTCATGAAATAGATGATTCTGATGTACAAATGAGACTCTTTGTTCAAACATTAATAGGGGAAGTTAAAAAATGATTTAAAGGTCTTAATCCTGGTATTATAGCTGATTTAGTAGTATTTCATAGGTTATATTTGAATAAATGGGAAAATAAGAAAAATCCAGTCCAAATATTATCTGAATTTGATGCAATGAAAAGAGCTCCTAATGAAACAGTCCAAGACTATTGCACTAGATACAACAATGTTTATAATTCAATCCCAGCCAATCTCAAACCCAGTCCAGACTCTATCTTACTCAAATTCCCTGATGGATTTGACACAAACATGGCATACCAATTAAGAGAGAGAAATGTTGATACTTTACAAAGAATGCAAAAAGATGTTGTTAGTGTAGAAGTAAATATTTTGGCTAGAAAATCTAGATTAATGAATGAGAGGAGAGTAACCATAAAAGAAGAGACATTTAGTTCAAATGGAAAAATAGATCAATTAGCTAAAACTTTAGAGAGAATGATGGATAGATTAGACAATATAGAAAGAATACCACAACGGGATAATCAACAACAAATTAGAAATCCCAATTTCAGGAAAAATACAAACTCATGAAAATCCAAAGAATCGGCACTGATCAGAAAATAAGACCTCCATTTCAAAAGAAATATGCTGAAAGCTCTCAACAGAATGATGACGATGAAGACACCATAAATCTAATGGGTATAAATGATGATAACACTATCTTTCTCACACAGGAAGACCAAGAGTTATTTGAAATGCAACAACTTCAATAATATTCAGGTGAATCATTTGATTACGAACAAGGTTATGATTTTTCTATAAATGAAGTACATAAACAATATAACCTTATAAGTAAGAAAAAAATTGAACCTTCTACTAAGAAATATGCACAAACAGAAAATAAGAAAATAGTAGAAGCCCCCACTACAAAAGTTCTGCAAATTCTCCCTAGGGAAAACAAGAAAAACTCTAATTCATCCCAGAAATTTTGCAGCCCTAAAATTTCACCCAGTCCCAAGATTGTTGATATAACAAATGAAGTTGCCCAGACATCAACAGATTCACAAAAATCTGCTGCTGTTAAAAAACCTAATTTTGGTAAAACAACAAACCTAAATTCTAAAACATCCACTGTTGATCCAAAATCAGTAGATCCAAAAGCTACCACTGCCAAAACAGCTTCTGATAATTCAAAATCTGTAAAAACATCTACTACTTCTCAAACCATTCCTGAAAATAAAACTAATAGTAGTAAGACACAAGAAACTCAAACAGAAAATGAAAAGATAACTATAGAAAAACAAGACAAACCTACTCAAACTATAGTTACTAAAGAAGAGTTAATTCAGCTTAGTAAATCACAACCTTCATTCAATATACAAGCTGAAATTGCAAAATTAAAAATACCAATTCCTTTGACAGAATTGGTAAAACATGATTTGTATAAAACAACTATCACTGAAACCTTAAACATGAATGATGGAGAAGACTCAGTAAACTTAAGTGATGATCAACCAAAGTTGATTTTTGGTCCTGATGTTAATGGAAAACACCAAGATGAAGCAATTCCACTATTTTACATTAGCCTAACTGTTCATGACGAAATATTACACAATGCAATGTTAGATTCAGGGGCTTCATAATCTAATGCGAAAAGAAACAATGGAAACCCTGAACTTATACATCACAAGGCCTTACAAAGATCTCTTTTCATTTGATTCAAGCAAAGTCAAATGTTTAGGATTGATTAAAGATTTGTGTGTTACATTAGTTCAATATCTTGGTAAAATTATACTCATGGACATTGTAGTAGCTGATATCCCACCCAAATATGGAATGCTTTTATCTCACTCATGAGGAGCAAAATTACAAGGATCTCTACAATTGGATATGTCATATGCAACTATATCAGTTTTTGGCAAACCAAAGAAACTCTATAGGGAAACATTGATGAAATATATGGTGAGTAGTGCAGAAAGATCAATAAATTACTGAATTTACACTACACCTATTGACCTAGATTCATTCATCTTATGTAACTCTAAAACTAATAATGAAATCAAAACTGAACTAAAAGACAAAACGAAAACACCAGACAATGAAAATATCTTTCATGAATCATTATGGCATTTAGATTTTGATGGTTCAGTCAATAAACTAGGAGCAGGAGCAGGAACAGGAGTTTGGATAACTAATATGGAAAATAATCATGCAGAAGGCCATGCTTTCAGACTAAATTTTAAATGTACAAATAATATGGCTGAATATGAAGCTCTCATTTCAGGACTACAGATTATTGGAAATTTAGGAGGTAAGAGAGTATCAATTATGGGAGATTCAAAGTTGATTATAAAACAAATAAATGGAGAATATTCTGTTTATAATCCTAGATTAGGCCGATATAGAGAAACTGTGTTAGATTTGATAGATGAATTGTTAGAATGTATTTTTTCTGCAATACCAAGAAAGAAAAACATACAGGCACACTCCTTAGCAACCTTTGCTAGTACCTGTAATCTACCATTTCAGCCAAATCATAAGTATACTGCAGAAGTAAAACACAAACCAATAATTCCAAATAACCTCAAATATTGGAAAATTTTCTCACATGATCAACAGATTTACCATTTTATGAACAATGAAGGTGAATTTCAGAATTGTAAAATAGACACAGATTGTACATTAAGTCATGATTTAGATAGTGAAATTGATTTGAATAATATAGATGTAAATAATGTAAAGTTTGCTAGACCTACTAAATTTAGTCAATAAGATATAGATAACTTAGAGAAAGTAGAAATTGATGAGATAATTAATGATGAATCTGATATAGTAGAAATTGATGAGATAATTAATGATGAATCTGATATATTAAATCTCAAAGATAATTTCTTACCAAAAGGCTTAACCCCTTTAGAAGATTTATTTGACTCAAATGATGTTGCAAGAAAACCCAAAATGGAGCCACTTAGATCTGATATTGAGGAATGTAACATAAGCACAGAGTTAAAACCTAAGATGATCAAACTTTCCAAAGCTTTACCTCAACAAGAAAAAGAAAAATATATTGCTCTTTTCAAGGAATTTCTGATGTTTTTGCTAGGAGTTATGAGGACCTAAAATCCTATGACACCAGTATAATACAACATAAAATCCCTATAAAAGAAGACCAAAAGCCTTTTAAACAAAATTTAAGAAGAATCAACCCTGTTTTGATGCCTTTGATTGAAAAAAAAGGTAAAAATAATGTATGATGCATAGATAATTACACCATTCAGATATTCCGATTGGGTTTCTAATCTAGTTCCCACCATAAAGAAGATAGGAGAAATTACATTATGCGTTGAGTTTAGGAATCTAAACAAAGTATCCTTAAAAGAAAATTACCTTTTACCAAATATGGATCACATTTTACAGAGGGTAGTTGGTTCTTCTAGGATTTCACTTTTAGATGGATTTTCAGGGTACAACCAAATTTTAGTCCAACCAAAGGATTAAGCCAAAACAACTTTTACTACTCCTTGGGGCACTTTTATGTATGTAAAAATGCCTTTTGGTTTAATGAATGCAGGAACCACTTTTCAAAGAGCTATGGATATAGCCTTTGCAAAGGAAATTCATGAATTCTTAGTAATTTATGTTGGAAATATGATGCAGAGTGTTGTCCTTGATGGAAACCTACTTAATAAAGTTGATGGAAACCTACTTGATAAAGTTGTCCTTGATAGAAACTGACTTGATGAGTTTATTAATGATGTAAATCTGATGTATCTACAGAGTAGCTCAGAAGAAGTAGAGAAATAAATTTCAGTAAGTGCCAGAGAAATGATAAATATGATATGTCACAAAGCATACGCAGGTTTGTAAAGGCTAAGTAGCGTATGTATGCGGAAAAGTACGTACCAAGTAGTGTATGCCTGTTTGCGCAATAAATTTATAAAACCAGGGGACATAACCATGGTATTGGCCCATAGTATTGAGCGCTGGATTATCTATTTGATCCCGTCTAGGAATACCATCAACGGTTGAGTGGTTTTGACTCATGGTATTGATAAAGGCTAAAGCTATATAAGGAGAAGAGGATCATAGTGCAAGTGAGCAGGTGTAAGGGTTGTTGATGAATAAATTCCTCTAAGGAATATCTGCATGGATGAACTCTGGTCTTAATTGTTAGATCTGGATCTATGATGCACCTATAGATATGATGAAGGTTCAAGATCTCTAAATCTAGAAATGATGAATCTCTAGGATGATCTGGAAAAGAAATGATGAAGACCTGGCGCAAGTCTGATGAAGAAATTGAAGAAATCTGAGTAAGTTTATAGATCTGGTCTGTTCTGCAAAGTTTATCTTTTATAGATCTATACGCTAGTTTGTCTCGGTAAAAGCACGTATATACACGGGTCCGCTTAAAGAAAAGAGAATTTGGCAGTCAGGGCTTCTAAAGAATAAAATGCACTGAAGTATACGCGGGTTTGACTCTGTGAAAGCGCGTATATATGCAGGTTCAGTGAAGTAAAAGCGCGTATGGAATCTAGGGTTTTACTGAAGTATGTGGAATGAAATGTATGATCTGTTATACTGTTTTAATGCTATCTGTCAAGGATGTATTCATACAGATCTGGGTTGTTTGAATGTTGATTGTGCTGCTAATTATGTTAATTAAAGATCAAGTTGTTGGTTGATGATTCAATGAAGGAAGAATGACTGTCTAAACAATTCTGCATGGTTTATAGATTGTCTGAACAGAAATCTGATTTCAGATCTGAATCTGAGTTTGATCACATTCTGAAAAACATTGTTCTCAGAAGTATACACAGGTTGATCCAAAGAGAAGCGCGTATACACGCGTCTGCAGTGAAGAGAAGTGGCGTATGCATTTCATGTTATGTATAGAGGCATATGCAGGTTGGTAAGCAGGGAAGCGCGTATACACGCGGTTTCAGCAAAGAGAAGTAGCGTATGATATTTGATTCAATGAATGTTCAGGGTTGAGTTTACATCTGCATATATATTCTGAAGTCTGGGTTATTTCTGATATCTTGGTTAGAGTGGTCTCATTGTTCTGTTTGAAGTATTGGGAAAAGTATGTTTGTTGATGTTAAGTGAAGTGTTGTATGGAAGCTGTTGGATCCAGTGTGAAAATTGATGAAACGTGGTCCATGATGGTGCTGAGGGTCGAAGACTTCAGTAAGGGGGTTGTAGCTCCCTTCCAGTGGTAGCTAGTAAACGAGAGCAGGGGGTAGTAGCTCCCTTCCAGGATAGGCTGGTAAACAAGAGCAGGGGGTTGTAGCTCCCTTCCAGGAGAGGCTGGTAAATGAGAGCAGGGGGTTGTAGCTCCCTTCCAGGAGAGGCTGGTAAACGAGAGAAGGTTGTAGCCTTCTGCAGGTAGGTACCTGCGTGCTGGTATGAGTCTGTGCCAGTACAATGTTGTAAGAAATTTTCTTTATAATAAATATTGAAGTCTGAGACGACGGCAGCGGTGGTTTTCTCCCGAATTGGGTTTCCAACTTAAATCCTGGTGTTCATGTGTGATTCTTATGTGTGATGATTTATTATGTTCTTACTGCACATGTTTAATAAACATCTAATGAATGAATGATGCAATGATCTAAGAAAAGAATTATCTGCATAATGAGATCTTTGGTAATACACAAGTTTTGTTAAGGATATCCACGTATATATGCGTGTTGGGTTCAGTAAAGTAGCGTATGGGTTTTAGAGAAATAAAAAATAAAAAAAAATTCAGTCAGATCTAAATACTGATTCACCCCCCCCTCTAAGTATTTTTCCCAACAATTGGAATCAGAGCGGGTCCTTCTGAAAAAGCTTAGCCGCTAGAAGGAAGATCAAGCAAGATGAGCAATCAAGATGGAACAACATCTATCAGGCCTCCGCTCTTTAACAGAAACAATTTAATCTTCTGGAAAACAAGGATGTGATCCTATCTTCAGTCTCTGGGAGTAGATGCATGGGCCATTTTTGAAGGAGGATATCAATATCCAGCTGTAGTACCAACAGATCCGATGGAAAAGAAGAATTATGAAACAAATGCAAAGGTGGTAAACGCTCTATTGGGAAGTCTAACTGAATCAAAATTTGTCAAAGTCATGCAGATGAATACAGTAAAGGAAATATGGGACAAAATCATTCTAAGTTATGAAGGTGATGCAAAGGTAAAAGTGCAAAACTCCAAACTCTCATAATTGAATATGAAAATTTAAGGATGCATAATGATGAGAGTATTGCCAGTTTCTTTTTACGTCTTGATGATATTGTAAATTGTATGAGAAATCTGGGAGAAACAATAGCCGAATCTACTTTGGTTGAGAAAATTTTAAGATCACTAACGACAAAATTTGAGTCAAAAGTTTCTGCTTTTGAAGAAAAACAGGATCTTCAAAATCTTACTGTGGTGCAACTTCATGGCATACTAACTGCATATGAAATGAGAAGAGGAGGACCATCTGAAGTCAAAGAAGCCATCTCTAGAGCTTCTAAAAAAGGGAAAGAATTACAAGAAGCATAAGGATCAAGATATATCTCAGAAGAAGATGAGGAAAATTTTGTAAAGAAACTTCAACTTGGCACAGGACGGTTCAGAGGTTAGCTTCCTTTCAAATGTTTTGAGTGTGGAAGATTTGGTCATTATGCTGCTAAGTGTCCTCATAAAGAAACACCTGCAAAAGGGAAGGAAGTAGCAAGAAGGAATAAGAACCGGTCTAGCACTCGAAAGAGTTACTATACTCATGAAGACAGTGATGGGTTATCTGATAGTGAGGAAGAATGTGAACAAGATCTTAGAATTCTCATGGCATTCGAAAAGGAATATAGAGAAGAAAAGGATACTTTTATGGATGCTCTAGAGGACAATGATTTTCTTGATGAAAACAATCAACTCAAAATATGCTTAGAAGAAAGTAAAATAATCATAGAGACTCTGAAAAATCAGATTGAATAAGGGAAGAAACACAATGAGAAATTAGAATGTGAAGTGGTAAGTCTAAGAAAAGAACTTGAGAAAGTAAAGACTCTGAATCTTATATTTGCTAAAGGATCTGAAACCTTAGATGAGATTATCAAGGTACAACGTTCTTCTCTTATAAAGACAAGTCTTGGATATACCAGAGAATCTTCTCAGGCTTCGGCACCAAATTATCTAAAAGAAGCTATAGCTGGTTTACAACATTCTGCCACGCAGCAAGGGAATAAAGAATCTTTACATGTAAAGCATGATCATCTCAATTCAAAGAACACTAACATGAATATCTTTCAAAGAAACACCAATCAAGAAGTAAATTCAAGTAGAATATTTCATGATCGCAGAAATTTCTTCTTCAATGGACAATGTTTCTCATGTCACAATTTTGGTCATAAATTTGTTCAATGTGTTGCATATAAAACCATCATGACAAGAGAAGCAAGAAAGAAAAGGATTGATATTGAAACAAAGAAGAATACCTATAAAAACTTTTCTCCTCTTCTAAATGAAGTTGAATGTGCTTATTGAAATAACTTTGGCCATGAAGAATCTGAATGCAGGAGCAAAATTCAGCCAAAAGAGCATTTTCCTTCAAGCTCCAAAGTATGGAAAAAGAAGGAATTACAGGTTGAAAATTGTGGCATAGCATTATTTGCAGAAGGAGAAGAAAATCAATGGTACATTGATAGTGGATGCTCAAGACACATGACAGGTGACAAAAACAAACTTCTTGCATATAGTGCTCTAGAAAAAGAAAAGAATGTTACATTTGGAAATGATACTCCTGCGGTAATTTAGGGAAAAGGGTCTGTGTTTCTAAAAGAAAAGGTGAAAGCTAATGATGTCATGTATGTGGATGGATTAAGGCATAACCTGTTAAGTGTAAGTCAAATGTGTGATCAATGAACTGAAGTTGTCTTTACTTCAAAAGAATGTGTGGTACGTGATCTTAATACAGGTAAAAAAATTATAAAAGGAAAAAGAACTCCAAGCAATCTGTATGTATTGAAGAACTGCAAAGATCAATGTTACTTGAGTAAATCTTCAGAAAAATGGCTATGGCATAGAAGGTTGGGACATTTGAGCTTCTCTTAGATCAACAAATCAAGCAGACTTAAAGCAGTTCGTGATCTTCCCAATATTACTCCACCCGAAAATATCATATGCAAATCCTGCCAATTTGGTAAGCAAACCAGAGTATAGTTTAATGCCAAGGAAGGATCATCAAGTAAGCCTCTTGAACTTATTCATACTGACATATGTGGACCTGTGAGGAAAAATTCACCACGTGGTGAAAAATACTATATCTTATTTATTGATGATTTCTCTAGAATGTGTTGGATTGGGCTGCTTAAACACAAAGCTGAAGCATTTGAGAAATTTCAGACCTTCAAAGCACTAGTTGAAAATGAATTAGATCTGAAAATCAAGTGTCTTAGATCTGATCAAGGAGGAGAATATACATCAAATGAATTCCTTGAATTTTGTGAACAACATGGCATAAAAAGACAATTTTCTGTAGCTGGCACTCCACAACAAAATGGCGTAGCAGAAATAATGAACAGAACAGTTCAACAAATGGCTAGAGCTATGCTTGATGACTGCAGAACACCTGACACTTTTTGGGGAGAAGCAGCACATACAGCGGTAAATATTCTTACCAAGGCACATGTTCAAGTAAATAGTGATAAAAATCCATATGAACTATGGTATGGTAATCCTCCCACTGTGAAGCATTTTAGAGTTTTTGGAAGCAGATGTTTTATCAAAAATAATGATGAAAAACTTGGCAAGTTTGAATCCAGAGCAGATGAAGGAATACTTCTTGGTTACTCCTCTAGGAGTAGAGCATATAAATGTTACAATAAAATACTTAGGAAGATTGTTGAATGTATTGATGTTGTTATTGATGAGTCTCCTGCATCCCCAAAAGAAGAAAAACAAACAAAAAATGTAGACCATGGTGACATATGTCCTTCTACATCAAATAGCAATGATATAGACAGTGAACCCAATGAAGAACCTAAAGATGATTTATCTGAAAAAGCTCCATCCAGATATGTTCAAAAGAATCATCCAGAATCTCAAATTTTGGGAGATAAGGGATCAGGTGTACAAACAAGAAGGACTCTTGTGGGATATTCTAGCTATCTGGCATTTCTATCCACTATTGAACGACACAATGTCAATCAAGCTAGCAAAGATGAATGTTGGATTCAAGCCATGAATGAAGAGCTTGATCAAATTGAAAAGAATCACACTTGGGAATTAGTACCAAGACCTCATGACAAAAATGTCATTGGAACTAAATGGATATTTAAAAACAAGTTAAATGAGAATGGGGAGGTTATAAGAAATAAAGCTAGACTTGTTTGCAAGGGGTATCCTCAACAAGAAGGTATATACTTTGAAGAAACTTTTGCTCCTGTAGCTAGACTTGAAGCCATAAGAATGTTTCTTGATTTTTCAAGCTTCCAACAAATCAAAGTTTATCAAATGGATGTTAAATCTGCGTTTCTCAATGGTGATCTAGAAGAAGAAGTTTATATAGAACAACTAGAAGGATTCATTTTGGGAAATGATGAAAAACTTGTTTGTAGACTTAAAAAGGCTCTATATGGTCTCAAACAAGCTCCAAGGTCATGGTATTATCGTCTTGACAAATATCTTCACCAACAAGGATTTTCAAAGGGGTCTGCTGATAGCAATTTATACACAAAAACTGAAAATGATAAACTATTGATTGTGGTTGTATATGTTGATGATATCATTTTTGGAAGTAATGAAGAATCTATGAGTCAGAAATTTGCTTTTTCTATGCAGCAAGAATTTGAAATGTCTTTACTTGGGGAACTAACATTCTTTCTTGGCTTGCAAGTGCATCAAACTATAGATGTCATATTCTTATCACAAGAAAAATACCTTAAGAAAATTCTGAAGATGTATGGCATGGAAGAGTGCAAACCTATAAGTACACCAATGATAACCGGATGTAATATCAGTTCTCATGATGATTCTCCCACGGTGAATCAACCAGAATACATATCTATGATAGGAAGTCTACTTTATCTCACTGGGAATAGACCAAAAATTATGCATGCTATTGGGATTGTTGGATGATTCCAAGCTAATCCAAAAGAGTCTCACCTTCAGGCTGTCAAAAGAATATTCAAATATATAAAAGGAACTCAAGACTTTGGACTATGGTATCCAAAGAATGTTGATCTCACTCTTCATGCTTACACTGATGCAGATTGGGCTGGAAATGTTGATGATCGGAAAAGCACTTGTGGTGGTGCATTCTATATGGGGCCCCGATTAGTATCTTGGTTCAGCAAGAAGCAAAAATCTATTGCCTTATCTACAGTAGAAGCAGAATATGTGGTTGTCGCATCATGTTTCACTCAACTTCTTTGGATGATGCAAACCTTACAAGACTTTCAAATCAAATGTTCACCTCCTATCTCCATTATGTGTGATAATACAAGTGCCATCAGTATCTCAAAGAATCCTTTTATGCACTCCAAGACCAAGCACATTCCCATCAAGTATCACTTCTTACGTGAACAAGTGCTTGAAAAAAAGGTGAAGTTCAAGTATGTTCCCTTCATAGAACAAGTTGTTGATATATTTACCAAACCTCTACCCAGGGAAGCATTCAAATATCTCAGATAGAAGCTAGGAGTAGTCTCTGCCATGCAGAAGATCAAATCTGCTTAAATTCAGAAGATTAAATTGGATACGCGGATTTCCTGAAAGACAGTCGCGTATATATGCGAGTTTATACACAGAAAACCGCATATGGGTGGTTGCTGACAAATGTTTCTGGGTCAGCATTCTTCAGCACAGCTGTGGTGCTATTGGATATCTCTGGTGATGTTTCAGCTCTCATATTTTTGTTTCTTTCTCTGATATTTGATGAAGATGCCTTGATGATTTGCTGTTGAAAGTGTTCAGAATGCACAAGCTAAGGGGGAGATGAAGGAGTGAAATTTTTCTGTATCTCACTTTATATACACGGGTTTCATGAACTAAAGTCGCGTATACACGTGAGCTCCAATGGAGACAGAAGCGTATGTTGAAATGGCTCAAGAGCAGGTGTACAGGTTCAGGGGGAGCATTAGCCTTGCTGAGAATAATGCATTGTTGGCATTATGATGGTTCTGAAATATGATCTCTCTCTTGAGGTCTTTTTGTTATTTAAGGTCATATGTGTAACTTGATGAAAAGGTCATGGTGAGACCTATGTAATATTCATTCATGTAAGGAAATTGATCAAATGTGTAAACCCACTTGGTTGGGTAGTTGAGTCAAAATGTGTAAACCCACTTGGTTGGGTACTTGAGTCATATATGTAAATTCACTTGGTTGGATCCTTGATGTAAGTATGAGTCCTTGGTGATAGGAAAGGTCATAGAGTGGCTTCATTAAAACATATGTTTGAAGATTCAGCATGAACTCAGGGAGAGCATGGTAACTTCAACACACATCAAATCTACAGAGCTCTTCTTTCTACATGAGAAGAAAAACCTTGTTTTTGTTTTGATCCGCCCTTTGCCCTTGATGTCAAAGGGGGAGAGTATCATGGTGTTTGCATAATGGTTATATTTAATGTATCTATCTGTTGTGGTGATCAAACACCATCATGGTTTCCATCAAGTCCAAAGGGGGAGATTATTGGAAATATGATGCAGAGTGCTGTCCTTGATGGAAACCTACTTAATAAAGTTGATGGAAACCTGCTTGAGAAAGTTGTCCTTGATAGAAACTGACTTGGTGATTTTGTTAATGATGTTAATCTGATGTATCTATAGAGTAGCTCAGAAGTAGCAGAGAAAGAAATTTCAGTAAGTGCCAGAGAAATGATAAATATGATATGTCACAAAGCATATGCAGGTTTGTAAAGGCTAAGTAGCATATGTATGCGGAAAAGTACGTACCAAGTAGTGTATGCCTATTTGCGCTCTAAATTTATAAAACCAGGGGACATAACCATGGTATTGGCCCATAGTATCGAGCGTTGGATTATCTATTTGATCCCGTCCAGGAATACCATCAACGGTTGAGTGGTTTTGACTCATGGTACTGATAAAGGCTAAAGCTATGTAAGGAGAAGAGGATCATAGTGCAAGTGAGCAGGTGCAAGGGTTGTTGATGAATAAATTCCTCTAAGGAATATCTGCATGGATGAACTCTGGTCTTAATTGTTAGATCTGGATCTATGATGCACCTATAGATATGATGAAGGTTCAAGATCTCTAGATCTAGAAATGATGAATCTCTAGGATGATCTGGAAAAGAAATGATGAAGACCTGGCGCAAGTCTGATCAAGAAATCTAGGTAAGTTTATAGATCTGGTCTATTCTACAAAGTTTACCTTTTATAGAGCTATACGCTAGTTTGTCTCGGTAAAATCACGTATATACATGGGTCCGCTTAAATAAAAGCGCGTATGGTAGTCAGGGTTTCTAAAGAATAAAATGCACTGAAGTATACACAGGTTTGACTCTGTGAAAGCGCGTATATATGCAGGTTCAGTGAAGTAAAAGCGCGTATGGAATCTAGGGTTTTACTGAAGTATGTGGAATGAAATGTCTGATCTGTTATACTGTTTTACTGCTATCTGTCAAGGATGTATTCATAAAAATCTGGGTTGTTTGAATGTTGATTGTGCTGCTAATTATGTTAATTAAAGATCAAGTTGTTGGTTGATGATTCAACGAAGGAAGAATGACTGTCTAAACAGTTCTGCATGGTTGATAGATTGTCTGAATAGAAATCTGATTTCAGATCTGAATCTGAGTTTGATCACATTCTGAAAAATGGTGTTCTCAGAAGTATACGCAGGTTGATACAAAGAGAAGCGCGTATACATGTGTCTTCAGTGAAGAGAAGTGGAGTATGCATTTCATGTTATGTACAGAGGCATACACAGGTTGGTAAGAAGGGAAGCACGTATACACGTGGTTTCAGCAAAGGAGGCGACAAGATGTATTCGTATCCGTTCAGTCGTCCAGTATGCTGAGTCGAGACCGTACATCTATTCCGGTTCGGGTTATTTCTGATATCTTGGCTACAGTGGTCTCATTGTTTTGTTTGAAGTATTGGGAAAAGTATGTTTGTTGATGTTAAGTGAAGTGTTGTATGGAAGCTGTTGGATCCAGTGTGAAAATTGATGAAACGTGGTCCATGATAGTGCTGAGGGTCGAAGCCTTCACTAAGGGGGTTGTAGCTCCCTTCCAGTGGTAGCTGGTAAATGAGAGCAGGGGGTAGTAGCTCCCTTCCAGGAGAGGCTGATAAACGAGAGCAGGGGGTTGTAGCTCCCTTCCAGGAGAGGTTGGTAAACGAGACCAGGGGGTTGTAGCTCCCTTCCAGGAGAGGTTGGTAAACGAGAGAAGTTTGTAGCCTTCTGCAGGTAGGTGCCTACGTGCTGGTATGAGTTTCTGCCAGTACAATGTTGTAAGAAGTTTTCTTTATAATAAATATTGAAGACTAAGATGATGACGGCGGTGGTTTTCTCCCGAATTGGGTTTCCACCTTAAATCTTGGTGTTCATGTGTGATGCTTATGTGTGATGATTTATTATGTTCTTAATGCACATGTTTACTAAAAATCTAATGAATGAATGATGCAATGATATAAGAAAATAATTATCTGCATAATGAGATCTCTGGTAATACACAAGTTTTGTTAAGGATATCCACGTATATATGCGTGTTGGGTTCAGTAAAGTAGCGTATGGGTTTTAGAGAAAGAAAACCTAAAAAAAAATTCAGTCAGATCTTAATACTGATTCATCCCCCCCCCCCCCCCCTCTCAGTATTTTTCCCAACAATTTATTTAGATGACATTACTGTTTTCTCAAAGATTGACTATGAACACTTGGATCATGTTAGACAAGTCTTTCTTAAATGCAGAAAATTTTGCATCTCTTTAAACCCTAAGAAAACCTTATTTGGATTAGAATAAGGTAATTTACTTGGACACATAATATCTAAAGAGGGAATTAGAATAGACCCTGCCAGATTAGAGGCAATTCTTAACATTAGTCCTCCTAGGAACATTAAAGAGTTACAAGCTTTTGTAAGTAAAATTAACTTTTTAGGGATATTCATCTCCAATTTAGTTGAAATAATTAGAGAACTCAATAATATGCTAAAAAAATATTAAGTTCTTAAATGGACTATTGAGACCAAACAATCATTTGAATCTATCAAACATGCCTTAACAAAAACCCCAGTCCTTAAAAGTCCTGACTTTAAAAATGATTTCATCATTTTTTCCTTTGCTTCAGAACACACCATTACTGCAGTTTTATTGCAGAAAAATGACCAGGGCTATGAAAAAACCATAGCTTTCTTTAGAAAAACACTTAGAGATGCCACTTTTAAGTACAATATCATGGAAAACAAGCCCTAGCTTTGGTAAAGGCCATTAAAGACTTTAGAGTGTACATTCTTTACTCTCACATCATTGCCTATGTTCCAAATGCAGTAGTAAAATACATTCTAACTCAAGATGGTCCTGATGGTAGAATAGGCAAATGGATTTCCACAATTTTGGAATATGACATAGAGATAAAACCCACTAAACTTATAAAAGGTCAAATTTTACCCAAACTCATGGCTGAACCAAATTGTCATGCCCTAGACATAAATTTTATTGCCCAAGTAAATGATCAGGAAGAGATGGTGACTCCAGAGATTAGTGAAGCCTTTCCTGATTCACCATGGTATGCCGATATCATATTTGTATTATTAAATTTACAAGCTTCTCCTGGATTATCTAGGACAAAAGCTAGATTCTTAAAACTAAAGGCCGTAAGATTTTGTATATTAGACAATTTACTTTTTTGGAAAGATCATAGTGGAATTTTATTAAATTATTTGCTAAAAGAAGAAGCTGACAAAGTTTTAGAATAATTTCATGCAGGTGACTGTGGAGGACATCTCTATTGGAAGACTACTGCAGACAAAATCCTGAGAGTTGGTTTTTACTGGCCTACTTTGTTTGCAGATGTAAAAAGGTATGTGACCTCCTGTCACAAGTGTCAAATATTTGAGCGAAAGAAAAAGATCTTACCATCTCCCTTAAAACCTATCTCAACAGAAATTCCATTTCAACAATGGGGTCTTGACTTCATTGGTGAAATTCACCCTCCATCATCAGCTCAACACAAGTGGATTCTGACAACCACTGATTATTTTACTAAGTGGATTGAAGCCATACCCTCTAGGCAAGCCACTGACATTGTCATTGACTCCTTTCTAAGAAAGCAACATACTTTCAAGATTTGGATGTCCCCAAAATATTATTACTGATAATGCAGCTGCATTCAAATCTAAAAATATGATTGAATTTTGCCATAAATATCACATTACCCTAGGCCATTCGACTGCATATTACCCCCAAGGTAATGGCCTTGTTGAATCTTCCAATAAGATCCTTGTAAACGTCATCAAAAATTTACTAGAGGATATCAAAAAGCCTTGGAAGAAGAAGTTAGTCAATGCCTTATGGGCAGATAGACTTACCACCAAAAAATCTAATGGTACATCCCCTTACCAGTTTTTTTATGGAATGGATGTTGTTTTTCCATATTCCTTCGGAGTACCAGTAATGAATATTATTCAAGAGTTACAAGTTGATACAAATGAAATTCAAAGAAGGATTAACCAAACCATTCACTTGCAGCAAACAAGAGAAGAGGCTTATCTTAAGTCTCAAGTTATACAGGATAAGATAAAGAAAATTTTTGACAAAAAGAGTAAAGAAGATGATTTCTACATTGGTGACAAAGTGTTAAAATGGGATTCAAGAAGAGAAGAAAAAGGTAAACATGGAAAATTTGATTTCCTATGGAAAGGACCTTATGTTATTTATGGTTACAGAGGTAACAATGATTTCTTTTTGAAAGAAATGGATGGATCAGATCTACTAGGTGGACCAATCAATGGTAGAATTATGAAGCACTACTACTCTTTAGAAATAACCAATAATTAATTTTTTTTTACTTTATCCATTCTACATAGCATTGCACATTATAGATTGGATTGGAAGTTTTCCTAACAGAGTTGAAGCCCGGAGAGAAGGCCCTAAGCTTTGAGAGGTAAAATTTCATAAGTATGAATAATTGCAGATCAGATAACATCTACAAGGCCAGTTCAGTCAAAATTCAAAGGCTGCTAGTCTTAAAGTTCTTGACATTTCACCAAGAAATGCCATCCCCATGTGGAGCCACTGTTAGGGTCCTATAATAAGAGGATTCATAATTTTTGAATTCACTATGATTAGTCTTGTAAATATGTACATACCTTACTTTCTGCAAGTTTTTTTCCCATATTTTGAAAATAATAAAAAATGAAAAGAGGGTAAAAGTCCTAAAAGAAAGATCAAAGGACCTGAAAAGAAAAGATTAAAAAAATAAAAAAATAACCCCAAAAGAAAAAACAGATAATAATAAGATATGAAAGTGAGCAAGCCAAAATGCCACTACCATTTACCTCTACTCTAAAAATAATGATTATGTGCAGATTGTTCAAAATTCCATGATCCATGATCACTTAAATAGTTTAATCTTAACTTTTCATGCTTTAAATTTCATGTTTTAGATAGAGAATAAAGATATGTCAAACAATTTAAACTTGAAAAATCAGTAGATAGTTAGAGAATAAACGAGGAGCTCAACAATTTATTCTGAGCCCTCAGATGAAATAAGGTTAGAATTAGATAATTTTATGCTTTAAAAGAAAAATGGATTTAGGGTTGCAAGCTTAAATGCACCCATGCAAATGAAGTAAAAGCAATGTGAGAATAATGATGGGTAGGTAGAAAGTAGTTGTGCAAGGCATGTAATAAAGCATCATCTGGAAAAATACTAATTTCCCCTCCCCCACAATGACGCAGTATTCAAAACCTTTAGTTAAAGAGGCTCATAGCATTTCTCTGACTTCTGTTGGGACCAGACCCAAGGCTTACTAACTGATTGGTAAAAGTACTAGAATCTCTTCATGAAAGCCCATTTCTTCAACATATTCACCCTTTTCCAAAAATATAATCCATTTTCCTAAGTAAAACACCTTTTTTGCTTAGAAAAAGTAAAATCCATTCTTAATTAATTTCATTCCATCCAAAAACACTCAAAAAACCCATAAAATACAATTTATCCTAAGTTTAAGTGTAAATATTTAATGGTACAATCATTGTGCTTAAAAAAGTTTATGTTACACTTTACTTACTTTATTTTATGTATTTTTATTCATTACATTTATTTCATATTAATTTTTAACATATTGTATTAACTCCCTTTAAACTACCCCTTCCCGTATATATAATTAATTCCTTTATTTTAAATATCCCAAAAACCCACTTATTAACATTAACCTATGGTTTAAAATACCCATGTGTTGAAATAAAACCCCACCCATAGCCCATAGGTTAAAAACATATCATATTATAAAATCCGCCCCAATGGTCATAAAACATATGTAAATATTTTATTTGTCATGAAAATATCTCACCTGTCTATCATAATAAAACATTAGTTTTACATTAAAAACATACATTTTAAATGTTAAAACTAACCCCGACGTATATAAAGACCCGGGCCCCACCCCACCCATCAGGTCGAGCAACTATTTCAACTAATCTCCACCGTTCGCACTCATATCTCTAGATCTGACGATCGAAATGCCATATCGCATTTCATATTTGCGAAATGGGCAGTTTGGCTATACTCTCTCCCATCCATGTGGCACCTTATTATTGGATTGCATTCGATCCAAAGAAATTGCTTACCGCCTTGAGCCCGTGCAATAACCACTTCTTTTTTTCTCTTTCACGTGCCAAAACCACCCTCCGCTCTGATATGGCCGCCATTCAATGTTGATCCGCTTTAACCCTAAAATGTTATAAAACTTCCTATGCACGCAGTTAAAGCATTTTTTTCATTATATATGTGTTTTATCCATCTACAACTGATAAAAGAAGCGTCATGACCCTATTATCACACTCAAAGAACCAGAAAGTCATTGCAATTTCTTCCAAGACCACCGAAAGCATTCAATCGATTTCTAAAAGAATTCAACAGCTATCAGAAACCTCTCCAACACCTCAGAACCCATTTAAAGACCAAATACCTGCAAAAAACAGGTATTCTTCGAAGAAAAATAACCTCCTAGTCATAAAAAATAGCCATTTTTGAGAAATTGAGTCTTGTGAAGCACATTTACCCACATAAATACCTGTAGTTGCCTGTAAAAAAATGAATTAGCTGTAAAAACTCTGATAAACCCCAGTTTTGATATTGCAATCTATTTTAAAAATCAAAATTGAAGTAGTTTAGCCTTTGCAGACCTTGAAAAGACTCCTAATCTATCCAGAAACCCTATGCAAATGATCCCAATATTTATGTGCCCAATTTGAATCAATTTTAGTCCAGTTTATCCAAAAAAGAAAATAAACCCTTGTATATCATTTCCTGAACCAGTAAGGGTTTGAAGATCAATTTAAAAAGCCAAATTTGAAGGTTTAAAACCAAAAGAAAGTGAGTTTCTGCTTATTTTTATCCATAGACATCTTTTAAACCATAAAAACCTTTTGTAAACAATTCAATCTTACAAAAGAGTTTAAAAAGCCAAAATATAGAGTTTCAAGCACTGAGAGGGTCTAAAATGTCAAAATCAAACCCAGCGATGACTTCCAAAACCACAATTGTTGTAAACCCTCTACAACCTCTTGTTGTAGACATTGAACATACACCCTTGGATGATGTGGATTACAAAATAGTTGATCCAGTGATAGAATTTAATCTTTTAGAACTCCGCTACTAGAGTCTTGAAAAATCATTAGATCAAGGAGATGAAGTCCAGATTTGGGAGTCAAATCAACCCAGGTATGTAGTCCCACATACTCATCAATGTCTAGAATTCATTAGGCTGTGTCAATCCTATTATTTACCTGAACAAAGAGCCATGGTTAATGCCAATAAAGAAATATTTCTTACCATTACTGCAGAATCCATTAACCTAATTCTTCAGCTCAAATCAGATCCCAATGCAGTTCCCTTATCCATAGAATTTCTCATAAAGCTTTACATTGGTCTGGATTTTCCTAAAAGGTTTCAGATTTTTCAAAATTTCATGCTTGCCTATGTTGAAATCCCAAAACTAAACCCTCATTCTATCATTTACAATTATTCTGAATACATAGCTGATAATATCCACGATCAGCTTGTCAAATTTCCCACTAAAGGAGTATTTAGGTATACTTCCTTCCTTTTCCATATGTTCTTATACTTCTAAGTAGACAAGTTCCCAATAACACTTCAGAAGCTTCATGAACAAGGGAACCCACTCGCAGTCATATTTTGGACTTCTTTGATGAGAAAAGAGTCCATAGAGTTCAGTTATGCATATTTTATAGATTCCTTTGTTCATCCATTGATAAAGATGTTGACAAACAGAGTACAATCAAGAATCAGTGATGAGATAAATAAAGTTCTACAACTATCAGAGAAAACTAGAACTGGAGATTGGTACTTATATCAGAACCATACAGAAATCAGATTTTTTGGGTCAGAACTTTTACCTTACAAACTACCTAAGTATGTGTCAATGAGATTTTTTGCCTTGGAGTACATCAGGAAAATTCTCAATTCAGATTCAATCAACTTCTTAGTAGCTAAAACAAAGACTCAATTTAAGCTGTGAAACCAAGTAGGACATTTTATTTGAAATTAGAGAGATGCAGGAATAGAAACAACAAAACAATTGCAAGAATACAAATTTGAAGAAAGCTTCTTATGGAATTATGATCCTCAAGGAATACTCAACAAAATGAGGGTTAAATGCAAACTGACCCCTTATATTCATGATAAAAAGCCAGAGATGGAACAATTTGCTAACCAAACAGAGTGGCTAGAAAAAACCTTGATAAAAGCAGTTAAACAGGGTGATACTAGTCATACCTTGAAAACTGTAAATCAAAAAGATAAAGCCACTAAAAGAGTCAGAGAAGAAAGTACCTATGCTACAAAAACAACAACAGAGACTAGGTTTAAACTCAGATATAATAAAGAGCCTAATCTCAATCCATTTGATAAAGAAAAAGAGACCATAGAAGTGGAAGATATAGATGTTCCAGAGACAAAAAAGAGCCAGCCATAGATATTACAAATGAAGAGCATCCTGATACTTCAAACACACAGGTAATTGAGAAGCAGCGAAATATGAAGGCATCATCCTCACAGTCAACAGAGGATAAAGATATTGACACTAGAGAGAAATATAAACAAATAAAAGCCAAGAATGAAGAAATCAAGAGTGAGATTTATTCTTAGTATGTAAAACAAACACCAGGGATCCAAAATAGACTTCTGTCAGCCTTTGATTATTCAAACAAGAATTTGATTATGCCAGTGCTTCAACCAACAGTAAAGACACCCAAAATAGTGGTAGATTACAAAAAAATTGACCTTTAAGTGCCTACAGAAAGTATCTATGCATTATATCAAATTGAGTTTCACAGACAAACTTTTGAGATGCTTTATTCTACCATTACTACAAAGGCAATGAGTGCACAAAAGCTCCATTATACAATAATAAATATGAGAGATCAAATGAAGGTTTAAAAGGCTTCCTCATATGCTAAAGATATTAGGATTGAGTCTTTAGAAGAATTGGTTATTCAAGTAGATATGATCCTGCCAATGTGAAAGTTCCAGAAGAATTGGTGAAGAAATAGAATGTTGATATTGCAGCACTTAGAAAACAACTCAAGCTTCCACCAATAGAACATCCACAAGCCAAGTAAATTGTGCAAGAGGCAAGGAAAAAATATAATATGATGAACTTTATTTTACAATTAATAGAATCGGTTAAAGATTTGGAAATCCAAATGGACAATATTGTCCATGAGAGAGAAACTGCGAAAGCACAAGAAGTTCCTACAGTAATTCCCATGGCAACTACAGTTGTGCCTTCAACTCTGGCAAAAGGGTTAGCACCAAAATTACCACTAGCCACAACAGTACCAGTGATATCTTCTACTACCTCAGCTACAGAGTCATCTACATCAACAGTGCAGCCAACAAGTGAAGCCAACAAGCTTATCAAAGCCATGGAGGAAATGTCACTTCAAACCAATGAAATCAATAGGTTTAAGAAAATGATTGAAAATCTAGAAGACACTAAAAAGATAGCCCAAATCAATGCCAAAAGTCAGGAACAAAGGGCTAATAGGTTGAATGTTGAGTCGAAGAACTTAAAAAAGGATTTAACCTTGAAAGGATTGTAGGCCAAACTTCATTGATGGATTTAATGATTTTAGTCAATAGTTGATTCTTCACATAGGACATTGGCTCTTTCAAGGTTAAATCCTTTTTTAAGTTCTTCGACTCAACATTCAACCTATTATCCCTTTGTTCCTGAGTTTTGGCATTGATTTGGTCTAGCTTTTTAGTGTCTTCTAGATTTTCAGTCATTTTCTTCAACCTATTGATTTCGTTGGTTTGAAGTGACATTTCCTCCATGGCTTTGATAAGCTTGTTGGCTTCACCTGTTGGCTGCACTGTTGATGTAGATGACTCTGTAGCTGAGGTAGTAGAAGATATCACTGGTATTGTTGTGGCTAGTGGTAATTTTGGTGCCAACCCTTCTGCCAGAGTTGAAGGTACAACTGTAGTTGCCATGGGAATTACTGTAGGAACTTCTTGTGCTTTTGCAGTTTCTCTCTCATGGACAATATTGTCCATTTGGATTTCCAAATATTTAGCCTATGCTATTAATTGTAAAATCAATTTCATCATATCATATTTTTGGCTTGCCTCTTGCACAATTTCCTTGGCTTGTGGATGTTCTGTTGGTGGAAGCTTGAGTTGTTTTCTAAGTGCTACAATATCAGCATTCTTTTTCTTCACCAATTCTTCTGGAACTTTCACATTGGTAGGATCATATCCTACTTGAATAACCAATTCTTCTAAAGACTCAATCCTAAGATCTTTAGCATATGAGGAAGCCTTTTCAACCTTCATTTGATATCTCATATTTATTATTGTATACTGGAGTGTTTGTGCACTCATTTCCTTTGTAGTAATGGTAGAATAAAGCATCTCAAAAGTTTTTCTGTGAAACTCAATTTGATATAATGCATATATACTTTCTGTAGGAACTTAAAGGTCAATTTTTTTGTAATCTACCACTATTTTGGGTGTCTTTACTGTTGGTTGAAGCACTGGCATAATCAAATTATTGTTTGAATAATCAAAGGCTGACAGAAGTCTATTTTGGATCCCTGGTGTTTGTTTTACATACTAAGAATAAATCTCACTCTTGATTTCTTCATTCTTGGCTTTTATTTGTTTATATTTTTCTCTAGTGTCAATATCTTTATCCTCCTCTGACTGTGAGGATGATGCCTTCATATTTCTCTGCTTCTCAATTACCTTTGTGTTTGAAGTATCAGGATGCTCTTTAATTTTAATATCTATGGCTGGCTCTTTGTTTGTCTCTGGAACATCTGTATCTTCCACTTCTATGGTCTCTTTTTCTTTATCAATTGGATTGAGCTTAGGCTTTTTATTATATCTGAGTTTAAACCTAGTCTCTGTTGTTTCTTTTGCAGCATAGGTACTTTCTTCTCTGACTCTTTCGGTGGCTTTATCTTTTTTATTTACATTTTTCAAGGTATGACTAGTATCACCCTGTTTAACTACTTCTATCAAGGTTGTTTCTAGCCACTCTGTTTGGTTAGAAAATTGTTCCATCTTTGGCTTTTTATCATGAATATAAGGGGTCAATTTGCATTTAACCCTCATTTTGTTGAGTATTCCTTGAGGATCATAATTCCATAAGAAGCTTTCTTCAAATTTGTATTCCTGCAACTGTTTCGCTGTTTATATTCCTGCATCTCTCTAATTGCAAATAAAAGGTCCTACTTGGTTTCACAGCTTAAATTGAGTCTTATTTTTAGCTGCTAAGAAGTTGATTGAATCTGAATTGAGAATTTTCTTGATGTACTCCAAGGAAAAAAATATCATTGACACATACTTAGGTATTTTGACACATACTTAGCCACAAAAATACTAGTGATATCTTCTACTACCTCAGCTACAGAGTCATCTACATCAACAGTGCAGTCAATAGGTGAAGCCAACAAGCTTATCAAAGCCATGGAGGAAATGTCACTTCAAACCAATGAAATAAATAGGTTGAAGAAAATGATTGAAAATCTAGAAGACACTAAAAAGCTAGCCCAAATCAATGCCAAAAGTCAGGAACAAAGGGCTAATAGGTTGAATGTTGAGTCAAAGAACTTAAAAAAGGATTTAACCTTGAAAGAGCCAATGTCCTATGTGAAGAATCAACTATTGACTAAAATCATTGAATCCATCAATGAAGTTTGGCCATCAATACAGGTAATTTATGAGAAAAATGATTTACTAAAGGCAACATAAGAAGAGATTCAGAAAATAAAGGACGAACTAGGTGCCAAACCTGAACAGGCCCTAGAACTAATCAAGTTTCTCAACATTAAGAACAAACAAGAATTGGAGGAGATAGAAATTACTTATAGAATAGAGACAATCCTTGAAATAAGGAAAGAAGTTTCGAAGAGAAATTTAATGAAGCAGATAGAAGAATAATGTGAAAACATGAACATAGCTGTAACCAAAGTTATGGTTAAATTTGAGATCTTGAGGCAAAGAGGTTTTCTAAACATCCTTGTTATTAATGATAAACTCATGCCACAAGATGACTACAACAAGAAGACAAGAGATCATGCAAAAGAGCAAGTAGACAAAATAGAAGGATAAGGAATTCCTATAGAAAAGGTTTTACATAAAATTTTTGAAGACTTGTTTTATCTACAACATGAGATAAAACACCTATTTGTTATAAAACCAACATTTTATAAGTACATTGAGGCGGATGAGAACTTTAGGAAGCTGAAAAAGATCAAAACTCCTGATGAATAATCTTGGGAATCACTCACTGATTTAGTGTAAAAGTCAAATTGCAGAGAAGAGGATAAAAACAGTTCGCTGATTTTTACATAGTCAAAATAGAAATTATAGCAGTAAGGCAATTGAAACAGTGAACAAAGTGTATCAGAGGTAAAGAGTATCAGATAAGAAGATAATATTTCAAAATAGATTTGAAATATATTTTTCTAGCGTTGGAGAGAGCGAAGCAGCCAGCTAAACCAAATTCAAAACAACACTTCTATTTTATTTGGGTAAATAGGACAACTTGCTAAGTCATTAAGCAGCTATCACTATTTTTTTGTAAAAGATATTCTATTTTCCTTAGAAAATTCCTATGAGTATTCTAGGATATTTTGTAAACATTTTTGTATATATACTTCATCTTTTGGAGTATTATTGTGGAATAAATTGCTAAAGATTTCTATAGTCAATATTTCTGTACCTAAAGGCTTTTTGTAGCAAGTTCAAGTAGCAGACTGGATCAAATCATCTAGCATCATATTTTAGGATCCATGTGATGAGCCATTGAAGTGAAGTAATTTCTATTGTCATTGTTTATCTTCTTATGTTTTACATGCATCCATATATGTGTTCTAAATTTGAATGATGAACTAGGAATATTATTACAGGATTTGTTAAAAGCACCCTGTCTTTAACTAGTTATCATTTCTATGTTTTCAGCTGATTTCTAGAGTATGTGACCCTTAATTTCTCCCTCTTTCGAATGACCCCTGTCTTCTCCTTCCTTATCCGGATCATAGAATCCTTGATTTCTCTTTATCCCGATCAAACCACTTCACCAATCAGCCTTCCAAGATCTTCAATGACTTGTCTATCTTGCCCTGAAAATATTTGACATTTCGACCTTGATCCTAGTCCTATTTGCTTGACATTTGACTCCTTAGCCCAATGGAAAAATAGATACATCACTATCCATCTCATTAAGTGATTTTTTCTCACCAAACCAAACTAAACCAAACCAATCTGCAGATCATAACTAGCCTAATATCATATAGTTAAAACAAATTTAAATCTTATAGAGAGAGCCCTCTCTGAACCTTAAGAAGGCTAGATCTTAGAGTTTAAAAATTGGTATGTGGTTACCTCTAATGTTCTTAGAATTTAAATCAAAATCTCACAACTTAAGAATTATTAGAGTGATAACACCTGCTATCCCTTAAGCATTGTGATGTGCGATATGCGGGCAAGGTCCACATCATCATGCCACGTCACCCTGCCATGTCACCGCCACGTCACCTTGCCGCGTAATCATAAATTCCTGCAATCTATGGAGTTGGGGCCACATCATCTGCCACGTCAACTTTCCACGTCACTGGAACGTCATATTTACGTCACTGCCACATCATCTTTACGTCACTGCCATGTCATCATTACGTCACTGCCCGTACTTCGCAGTTCATAACTTATAACCTTTTAACTAGGTGGTGACCTCTATTTCGTGCGATTTTTGATATTGTGTCGTGCCACCATGTGTCCCTTTTCCACTTTGCATCACAATCAAAATAACTTACCTTGCGACAGCCTTAATAATTAGCCGCTAAAATTTTTGATTTACGGTTTCGATCTCCACTGATGTGATCAACATCATTGCTCTGCCCAGATCTATGGTCCTCGCTACTGCTGTCACTTCCAATTGGTTTCTGCCTTTCTTACCTTGTGATGAATCTTATCCGTTCATTTCTTGCCTTCCCTTTTGCGATATAATCCCAATCGTTTGTTCACCTCCTTTGAAATTCTTCAAATAATTCTCTGCCTTAGTCGTTTTTTTCATTTGTTTACACTGTCTCACTCTGTAATTGCGGTTCATATTGATGAAGGCCTTCTCTTCCTACAGAGCCTTCTCTTCCTGCAGAGCCCTCTTTGTCTGTCGGCTCTTTCCTTAATCATCTTTTCTTAATTGGCCTCTTCCTCTCGGCTCTCACCTCTTCCTTATTCTGCTATGTGTAAAGTCTCTAGTCATCATCATGTCTTGCAAATTTATTTCCTTATGTTGTTCGCTGAAGAAATTTGTTTCCTCTACTACATTTTCTGCCTCTCTACATTCACTGCCTCTCTGCTATCTCTACTTCATTCGCTGCCTCTACTGTCTTTGTTGCCTTTCACGACTTGACCTGCTTTGCTGCCTTTGCTACCTTTCGCTACCTTGGCTGCCTTTCACGACTTGACCCTCTTTGATGCCTTTGCCTTATAACCACTACTTCTCTACTCCTTTTCCATGAATGATAATTTTAGTGTTACTCCTTTCTATTCCTTTTCCATCAATGACAATATTTCCAATAGTCTCACCCTTTGGCATTGATGGAAACATATCCACCAATACTCCAATACTTCCTCCAGGACATCCTCCTCCTTTCATTCTGAGAAGTGTGTTTCTTCCTCTACTTGATTTTCAGAAGATCTTTTCTTATTCTACTTACTTTTCCTCCCCCTTTGACATCAATGGAAAAGGGTTGCACATCTCCCAGCGTAGATTCTATCTTTTCATTTCCTCTCTCTGAGTTGTATTTAGGCCTTCTTCTTTTTACTTTATACCTTGCTGCTCCAGAACAACGTACAAGAGTTGTTGGGAGAACGCTTTTGAGAATAATTGAACCTATATATACACAGTAAGATGATACCATCCCAAAGCACAGGCTCCTTGCACTTGTATTCAGCTGAAAGTGATGATAAGGACACTTCATAGAACAAACTCATATAATCAGACTTATATTATCAGAGATGGATCATTAGAACATTAATAAAATATTGAGAATGCTCCATGTGATATATCAAGTCTGCTCCAACTATTGAGATTCAAAAATATGATGAGCTTAGTCAAAATTAATCACCTTCACTAAGTGGGGCCCGCAGACTATTTTTAGGTGTATGTCTATTTTTAGAATGCTGAGAATATTCTAAAGTTAGTAGGATGTTGATTCTAGGTGGTTGAGAAAATTCTATATTTAGATGAATTTCTATTTTTAGAATATTGGGTGAAGTCTATTTATAGATCGCTAATCTAAAAATAGATGCATGTCGATTATTATTATCCCTTAATAATAATCCGACAATAAACATCAACGTATTCCCTTGGAGCATTTTATTTCAGTGAACAGATTTGGAAAATCAGTTGACTGAAGGAATTACACAATTCCTAGGATGGTTGGTGACTCATGCATGGAGGACTCAGTTATAACTGATAGTGGCAAGTTGTGACAGAGTTGGAAGTGTAGCGATGTGAGATATTATTTAGTTTAACTAGGTTAAGTGAGTCAAACTCAGTTGTGCTAGTTGTATCTAGTTCTAACTAAAGATACACTAGTGAGAGTTTAGTGAATTAATTATTTAATTAATTCACAACTAGAGACTCACTTGCGACTGAAAAAATATAACAGTTAACTATGTTCATGTTAGTTCCAGTGGAGACCCAGTGGAGAGATAGGTGAAATGGTCAGATGGAGTATCTGTTGTGACTATAGTGATGCATTCAATGCATATACACAGACATTGGAGTTTCCAATGAGGATTGCGCAGTCAAGGCAAGGAAAAATCAAATTCATTTAGGGATCTTCTTCAGCAAGGATTGCGCAGTGGAGGTAGGCTGTCAGGAGGCAAGAAATTGGTGCATAGATATAAAATTTATGCATGACAGTGTGTGACGATTGTTGATTGTACTGAGAGCTTGATGTACTAAGCTTTGTATGATATTGTTACATGTTCCATTGATATCCATAATATATGATATTTTGGGTTTTTAGCTTTAAGATTTCTCGTTAAACAACTGTGTTTATGTGCGATTGATTTGCTTCATATGTGTTTGCAATTGGAAATTTAATTTCTGCAAAGAATTAAGTGGAAGGATTTTGTATTTGACATAATATTAATTTGTTAGATCAGGGGATTCCGGTAATATACATGCATCTTGTATAATTTCTACATGGTAGTAGAGAATTTTTGATCACTAGAGATTGAAATATTGAAGTGGTGCTGAGTTTTGTGCTGGTGGACAATTCGAATTTGCTACAAGAATTTCTTGGTGCGACAGTTGAGTATGCATTGAAATGGATTTCAATGGGTTGTGGTTGGAGCATGCACTTGAGGGTAGCTCCAACTACATATCCTGGAAGGAGAGGATGGAGGAGGTGCTTGGGGATAATGGTCTGAAGGAGTTCATCGATAGTGATGTTCCTAAGCCCACTTCGATGGACGCTGCATTACTTGACGCCTGGAAAAAGAAAGTAGTGAAGATAAGAAGAATTATGTTGGAAGGTGTGAAGGACCATGTTGTGTTAATCCTTAATGGGAAAGAAACTCCATTTATAATGTGGAAGGCTTTGACAAATATTTTCCAAAGTAGCAATGACCATAGGAAGTTGGTGTTGAAATATAAGCTCAGAAAAATCAAAATGGAGAAGGGTGAAAGTATTCTAAAATATACCACGAAGTTTGTCAAATATATGGATGATATGGGGAGTGTGGGAATCATAGTTTTGGATGATGAATTGTTGAGATTTTCTCTCCTTGGGCTTCCGAAGAGTTGGCATAGTTATTATGACTTTTTCAATGGACGAGAGAAACTACTGGATTGGAAGGGACTTTGGTCGGATCTAGTGTAGGAGGAGATAAGGCGAAGTACCATGGATGCCTCTTCATCAAAGAATGATGATGAAGAGAATTGTGCTTTGGCTACCAAAGAAATGAAAGGGAAGGGGAAGAAATCCCATCCAAAATCTAAGGCTAAAGGTAAGAAGCTGGATTTGTCCAAGGTGAAGTGTTTTCACTGTCACGAACATGGGCATATCGCCACTAACTTGCCACAGAAAAAGAAGAACAAGAAGGTTGTTGGAGCTGCAACTGGTGAGGCCCTTGCCTCGCAATTTGAACTTTATTTCTCTTTGATCACATGCTTGGTTTCAAGCGCAATGGGATCGGTGTGGTATCTTGATAGTGGTGCTTCCTTCCACATGATGGGAGACAAGGAGTTGTTTAGTGACTTGGAGGAGAAAGATCTCCACATGCATATAGAGATGGGCGACGATGGTAGATACAGTGCGACCAGCATTGGAACCATTAACTTTGAGAGGGATTCAGGTAAACCATTTCTATTGAAATTTGTTATGCATGTTCTATGTCTGAAGAAGAACTTGGTCTCGATCACGATGTTGGAGGACAGAGGTTATGACATTGTTTTTAGCGAGGGAAAATCTTTCCTGAGACATAAAAAAATGATTCAAACCAAGAGGATAGGGATCTGAGTTAAGAATCTCTATAAGCTGGAGGTGGATGACTGCACTGCAATGATGGGTAAAGAAGAAGAAGTTGTGAGCTGGGATGAGGGAAAATTATGGCACAGGAGATTGGGCCATCTTCACCATGGTGCCTTGAGATTTTGCGGAAGATTTCTACTAGAATTCCGAAGGGTACTCTTGTGCAGTCAGATAAGTGCAAGGGATTTACTATGGGTAAATTTGTGAAGACCACCTTTCATGAGAAGGAGAATCATGTTTCGGTGATCCTGGAGAGAATTCACACAGACGTGTGTGGACCTTTCTCAGTTGCTTCAATATCAAAACATAGGTATTATGTTATATTTGTTGATGACTATTCTCGTAGATGTTGGATCTACATTATGTAGAATAGGGATAAAAAATTATCAAAGTTCTGTGAGTTTAAAGAATTGGTGGAGAAGGAGTCAGGGAAGTAAGTGAAGGCTCTGCGGAGCGATAATGGTGGTTTATATATCTCGAACGAATTCAAATACTTCTATAGAAAAGAAGGAATTTGAAGAGAACTCATAGTGCCTCATAACCCACAACATAATGGCGTCATAGAGAGGAATAACAGAATGATCGTGGGTGCTTCACAAGCTATGTTGCATAACCAGGGCCTACCAATGAACTTGTGGGAGGAAGCATGCAACACTACGGTTTATGTGCAAAACCGTTGTCCTCATAGAGTACTTGGCATGAGTACACCTGAAGAAGATTTTACTAGTAAGAAGCTGGATATTTCTCATTTAAAGATTTTTGGCTCATCTATTTACATTCATGTGACTAAGGACGCTAGGAAGAAGCTAGAGCCGACTGCAGAAGTTGGGATATTTTTGGGGTACACAGAAACACCCCATAATTATCGTGTATATTTTCCAAACAATTGGATGACTGTGGTGCGACGGGATATAAAATTAAATGAGGAGAAAGCCATGAAGTTGTCGCTTGAGAGGGATCTACACTTGCATGCAGAGGAGGAACTTCTTATTCCCAAATAAGAGCCTCAAGATATGGATCGGCCATAGGAGGAGGATCATGGAGTGGAGGACTCCACTCCCGTAGAGCCAACATCAGAACTGGCAGAAGGTGTACCACAGAAGCTGAGAGGCTGAAACTTTATGCGACACAAAATGTAGGAGTCCCTACATCACAACGCAAAGAGAGTAGTCACCTGACTGATTCAATGGATACATGGATCTCATGAGCAAGTGTATCGTGACAGAGCCATCTTCCTTTGAGGAAGCAGCACAAGAGCCCACATGGGTAGATGCCATGGTGGAGGAGTATGACTCCATTGTCAGAAATAATGCTTAGGAGATTGTTCCAAGGCTGGTTGGTAAATCAGTGGTAGGTTCAAGATGGATCTACAAGGTAAAGCAAGCTGCTGATGGGAGCATCGAGAAGTATAAGGCAATATTTGTTGCCTGGGGATTCTCACAGATCGAGGGGATTGATTATGAAGAAACCTTTGCACATGTCGCACGGTATTCTTCCATGAGGATCATCATTGCTCTCTCAACGCAGATGGGTTGGTACATTCATCAGATGGATGTGAAGACTATGTTCCTTAATGGGATCATTGAGGGAGAAGTGTACATTTAATAGCCTAAAGGATTTGAGATCTTCAGCAGCGAGTCGCATGTGTGCAGACTCAAAAGGTCATTGTATGGGCTGAAGCAAGCACCCCGTGCTTGGTACACACAGATCGACATCTATTTCAATAGAATTGGCTTCACAAAGAGTGAGACAGATGTAAACCTATACCAAATTGTGGTGGAGGGTAAGCTTTTAATCATTGTTCTTTATGTGGATGATTTAATACTAACGGGTGATGAGCAGTTGATACACTCATGCAAGGAGGATCTTGCAAAGGAGTTTGAGATGAAGGATTTGGGCCTCGTTCATTGTTTCCTTGGATTGGAAATATGGCAGCGAGAAGGTGAACTGTTTGTGTCTCAAGGCAAGTATGCTTGGGAGATACTTGGTAAGTTTCACATGCAGGACTACAAGCCCATGGGTATTCCTCTTGCACGAAATTGGAGGAAAGAGGATGCTACATCGGCAGAGGCAGTGGATGCTACTGTCTATCAACAGTTGGTGGGTTCGCTCATGTATTTAGTTAATACAAGACCATAAATATGCTATGCGGTGAACCAACTTAGCCAAGCGATGGTTAAGCCTACCGAGCTCTTTTGGAAGGCAGGAAAGCATGTCCTAAGATATCTTAGGGGCACATCTGAGTATGGTTTATGGTACAGACAGATGGATGAGGTGAAGTTGCATGGCTTCATGGATGCAGATTGGGCAGGCAGCCCAATGGACAAAAAGAGCACATCAGGAGGGGTTTTCAGTATCGGATCTACAGCTGTTTCTTGGTACAATAGGAAACAAAGATCCATGGCACGTATTTTAGTAGAACAAGAATACATGGCAGCAATTCAAGCTGCATGTGAGGCTATTTGGATGAGGAACATCCTAGTCGTCTTGTTCGGTTCTCATTTAGATTCTACAATGATACATTGTGATAATCAGACTTGCGTTAAACTCTCGATTAATCATGTGTTTCATGATATATCTAATAATATAGATATCTGGTATCATCATATCAGAGATTGTGTGCAGTGGAAGATCATGTTGCTTCAGTACATTCCTATGGAAGATCAGGATGCAGATATTCTGACGAAGGTGCTCACCAGGAGAAAATTTGAATACCATAGAGACAGGATCAGGGTGAAGGATAATCCCTATCTTTTTGAGAGGGAGTGTTGAGATTCAACAAGATGATGAGCTTAGTGAAAATTAAGCACCTTCACTAAGTGGGGCCCACAGGCTATTTTTAGGTGTGTGTCTATTTTTAGAATGGTGAGCATATTCTAAAGTTAGTAGGATGTTGATTCTAGATGGTTGAGAAAATTCTATCTTTGGATGAATTTCTATTTTTAGAAGATTGGGCGAAGTCTATTTATAGATCGCTAATCTAAAAATAGATGCATGTCGATTATTATTAGCCCTTAATAATAATACGACAATAAATATCAACTTATTCTCTTGGAGCACTTTATTTCAGTGAACAGATTTGGAAAATCAGTGGGCTGAAGGAATTACGCAATTACTAGGGTCGTTGGTGACTCATGCATGGAGGACTCAATTATAACTGATAGTGGCAAGTTGTGACAGAGTTGGAAAAGTATTTATGTGAGCTATTATTTAGTTTAACTCAATTAAGTGAGTTAAACTCAGTTGTGCTAGTTATATCTAGTTCTAACTGAAGATACAATAGCGAGAGTTTAGCGAATTAATTATTTAAGTAATTCACGAATAGAGACTCACTTGAAACTGAACAAATACAATAGTTAACTACTTTCATGTCAGTTACAGTGGAGACCCAGTGGAGAGATAGGTGAAAGGGTGAGATGGACTATCTGTTGTGACTATAGTGATGCATTTAATGCATCTACACAAACATTGGAATTTCCAATGAGGATTGCGTAGTCAAGGCAAGGATATATCGAATTCATTCAAGGATCTTCTTTAGCAGGGATTTCACAGTGGAGGCAGGTTGTAAGGAGGTAAGAAATTGGTGCATAGATATGCAAATTTCTGCATGACAGTGTGTGACGATTGTTGATTGTACTAAGAGCTTGATGTAATAAGCTTTGTATGATATTGTTACATGATCCAATGATATACATAATATATGATAGTTGGGATTTTGAGCTTTAGGCTTTCCCATTAAAAAACTGTGTTTGTGTGCGATTGATTTGCTTCATATGTGTTTGCAATTGGCTATTTAATTTCCACAAAGAATTAAGTGGAAGGTGTTAGTCATCAGTAATTTTTGCTGATATCCAAAGATGACTAAGTTATAATCCTATATTTCTAAAAACAAAATTTGAGAAATATTGTGAGTTTTATAAATCTCACTGCCTTCATTATCCTAAGTCAAACAGATTCACTAAATTTCTCCCTCTTTGTCCTCTTAAAAGGTTTACCCCACTGCTACAAAAGGGACTTCATTATTTGGCTTGTTTGCCTCATTTCACTACGTCACCCTCACTCTCATTCATGGCCTTTTTTCCTCTATAAAACCCATTTCTTCCTTTCCTCAAAACCCTCATAAACCCTCCTCATTCATCATTTTTCTTCTAAAAACATTAAACAATGTAAAAGCTTCCTTTTATATTGTTTAAAGCAAAGTTTAAGCCTATCGGGTCCTTTTAATTTTATTATAAAACCCTGTTTTATATCTAAAACCACCCTTTGTATAAAAAATAGGCCTTAAGCCCTTTCTTCTAAATAACCCCAACCCCCTTTACTTGCATAAGACCCCACCTCCCACTATCTGATGCCCCTCCATAAACCATATAAATTTACGCATTTCATTAATGTTTAAAAAACCTTGGGCCCCACCCTCCATTCAAACCTGCCATCCAACCGCAACCTGCCACCTGTTCTCCACTTCTGCCAACCCAACCCACTGTTTACATCTCCCCAATGTACGATAGCTATTGATCTCCCATCTCGAGATCCGACGGCCATTATCACGTATTGCAAATAAAGTTGTGATTGGCTTAGCAATTCACAATCCACGTGAAATCGGTAGTTTAGCCCTGCCACGTGTCATACCCTGAGGCATATCGCGTGCCTCCCTCCTAAAACCACTAACCGCTTATCCTCTGTGCGATAAACCACCCTGGTTTTCCAATACCGCCTCCCTCTGTGCCATTTTTCAAACTTTTCCCGCTCCCGTTAAAAATTCCTCCTCGTTCCACCTTTGGAACCTTTCCTCTTGCACCCTCTCCTCCTCTGAAAACACCCTCTGATAGTTCAAAACCCCGACAAGCACAGTGAAACCCTCCTGTAGGATTTTTAACTAATTATTTATGTTTTGTTTTGCAGGTTTTAATGGCGGACATGAATAAACATATTCCACAGGATAAAAATTGGTCACAGAGAGCCTGGATGACGATCCAGGAGCTCATGAAGGATCAATAATGACCAGAGGGTCTATGCTAGTATTCGATATCGATGAAACATGATCATCGATTGATCAAAGGAACCCTCTAGCCACGAAGACAGCCTCCCCTGCACACAGAAAACAGAAGCAGTGAAAGCAGAAGATTAAAGAAAAGAACAGAATAGAGATCACAAACAGATTGAAGAAAAAATGATAAAAGCAGATAGTCAGAGCATAAAAGACATAGTTTAAAGGCATAATAACAGATATTAAAGATAAAAAAAAGGGCAGATTTACCCAAAACAAATTTGAATGACTCAGCCTATGGCAGTTACTCTTCTAAGATATTTTTTCCACCTAAATGCTTTGTTCCTTCAATAAAACATTAGGAAGTTCTCGATTTGAGTTAGAGATATTTATATCTGCCAGACAGTTATTGTAAAAGTTATGAATAAGCCTTAAAGTCAAACATTTCACCTATTT
Organism: Pinus albicaulis; assembly: GCA_034641835.2. Classification (NCBI taxonomy): domain Eukaryota; kingdom Viridiplantae; phylum Streptophyta; class Pinopsida; order Pinales; family Pinaceae; genus Pinus; species Pinus albicaulis. Next base: position 460,646,179 of record CM076575.1, on the reverse strand, counting down.
TTCCTTAGGAGTTAAGATAGAATTTATTATTCACAGAAATATCTGCAGATATTCCTACCTTGAGCCTTTCATGGTCTTCAAGGTTAGGAATTCATTAACTCTGCAATAAATGACACTCAAACCCTATCTTAGCTTCATCTCCTCATTTCAACATAAATACTACATCTGAACTCATTATCTTGTTGGCATTTGATGACTCTTTGGAGTAATACATAGTCTTTTGGAAGTTGAAAGAAAATTGATGTCTTGGAACTAGTAGATGCCCTGATTTGTCTGTTGATGGAGGAGGCTATATCATTGGATCCATGAGCTTGGTTGTTGATGAAGTGCTTCTAATCTGTTATTGTTATTTCCTATTTCATTCTATTTCCATCTTTCTATGTTGCAGTAGAATAAAGGATTTAGACTAATAAATGTCTTTTGAAAGCACATTAGTTATGTTTATTCTTCACTGCCTTAATGTTTTCTTCTACTAGGACATTTTAGAGAATTCTTAATTTCTCTCTAGACCCCCTAAGCTTGTTTACTTCATAAATAGTTGAATACAATTGGTATCAAGCATGATTTATGGCTAACCCTACTTATTTGATGCCACTAAAACACTGTTTTTGAAGTCTCTCTCTAAAGCACCATTCTTTAAAGTATTCCAAAGAGGTTTTGTTTTGATCATACCCTTTGTACTTGCTTAATTAATTGTTTTAGAGATCTTCATAGCAATGATAAAGGATGTTTAGGAGTTCCCTCTTCCCCGATTACAGTTATATGTGTGTCTTAAATGTTTTCTGTCCTTGAAGGTGAAATCACTAGAAGTTAAATGAGTTTCTCGCCTTCTATATTTCATTGGAAAAGTTTGTCTTAAATAATTATCTTCTTTAGTTGAATCATAGAATTTATGGTTTGCCCTGTCTATTGATTTCCTCTTCATGCTTATGATATTTGAGTCCCTTTGTTAAGAGTACATGATAAAGGATTCTTAATTGCCCTTGGTCCTACTATTATTCTCACAATTGATGTCCATCTCATTACCCTAAAAAACCTTGAAGATCCACTGACCAAGTTAGATTTTCCCTATGATGCTCCTCGATCCATTGATGAACTTATCATGACTTTCATTAGACTCCATTTCCCAATGACTTATAGATTTCCTCATTCTACCTATGCTACTTTGATCCTCATGCCCAACCGAAAAAAACAACAAAACCCCACACTTAATAACTAGCCTAAAATCAACCCTTTAAAACAAACAAGGTCATATCCTTTGCAAACAAATAGAGATATCCCTCTCTGAGTCCAGAAAGGCTAGGTCCTATGACTCCAAAGACTGGTTTGATATTACCTTGTGCATTTGGTATACCAATCTGCTAAATCACGGGACACCAACATAATGGCGATCATAGTGGGACCTCTGAGTATATAGATGCCTAAATACCTCTTAAAAAACTCAGTTAGAATTTTTATCCTATGATTTGTAACCACCTCATCACTATCACTAACACAATGGTGATCATGATGAGACCTTCTGAGTGAGTGACAATCTAAGTACACCTTAGGACTCCAGTAACCATTATCAAATCATAGAGAATTCAACTGTCAGCCATAGAGTAGACTTTATTTGTTTCACCGTCTTAGCTAAATGATGATTCAGTAGTAGAACACTCTTACAAACCTTAGGACATCATAAAAAAACAGAAAACCCCAAAACAATTCCTATATTGGTTTTTGGACAATTATTGGTGGTGGACCATACATATTTACCTTCAAAAACAACCAAAATATTTCCTCCCGGTGACTCCACTAGCCTCCAGTAGGCCTATTACTTTAATAGATCTCTTTAGACTTCCTTGGTATTGTATCAAACCAGCCCTAAGAATTTTAGAAGCCTGGTCCTATATTTTAGAAGTTTACTAAACATTGGTAGAGGTCAACCTTCTGAAAACAGTCCAAAACTTTCAGCCTCTCCAAATTTTGAGTTTGAAATCTGGCTTCACATAGGATCAATACCAGATCTCATCTAGACCCTAATCCTCCTACTATAGTTGATGATCCAGAAAATATTTTGTGGCAAACTTCTAGAGCTGGAAATTTAACTACTGTTAGGACTATCCAAAGAACAAGATCTGTCCCTAAAAACCTTACAGTCTTGAAAGATCCTCACTTTGACTCATAGCACTCAAAGAACCTATTTAGAATCAAGTCACATAGTGATATTGAACAAATTGACCTTGAGCCCATAGATTTGCAGCAGATTTCTTGTAGAGAAGCCTCTCCTTCTACTCCCCTTGATTTTTAGATTTTACATCACTTCAACTCTTTCCATAACAAATCTTCTCAAAATCAGTTTGCTGGTTCAAGTACTTCCACCACACCCATCCACACATCCACTATTCAAAACACTCCCTTCCATCCCACATTCCCTCTCACAAACCCACCTCTTGTAAACCTTGCATTTACTCCCATCATGGCATGTTGTGAAACCAGCTCCAAAAAGAGAAGAAAAGAGATATCAACAGCTTAGAAATAAGCCACTTCAAGGGGGCAACTTCCGATACATTACATGAATGAAAAATTATTGGATGATACAAATTAAAAAACCTCCTTTCTATATATAGGAGTCCATGGGGCCACAATGTAATCCTAGCCGACCTAACAATAATAATTTAAGGGCACAATAATAACATTATGGGGGTTACAAGGGTACAATAATAACAATAAGGGGGTTACACTAACAACAATAAGGGACTATACTAGTAATATAGGGACCTAACATTCCCCTCTCCTTCAAAAAAGTGTTGTCTTCAACACATGAGTAGCTTTGGGTGCTTTTTTATAAAATTCTCATCCTCCCATGTAGAATCTTCAGTGGGTAAGTTCTTCCACTTGATGAGATACTCTGAAATTGATCGATTTCGTAGCTGTCAAGTTCTTGTTTCTGTGACCACTTTAGGTTCCATTATGATTTTTCCTTCCTCATCAAGTTCTAGAAATATTGTTTGAACTGGAATATTTTCATCTATAACCTTCTTTAAGCATGAAACATGGAGAACTGGATGTACTCGTGAAGAAGTAGGAAGCCCCAATTTGTATGCCATAGGACCAATATTTTGCAACACCTTGTAAGGACCATAGTACTTTGGCGATAATTTATTATCCTTCTTAGCTTGCTTGAGGGAAATTTTTTTTGTATGGTTGTATCTGTAAAAATACCCCGTCTCCTATATCAAAACTTCTCTCGCTGTGATGTTGATCTGCCTATTGTTTCATTCGATTTTGTCCCAAATTCAGGTTATCCTTTAAGAGTTGGAGAACTTATTGTTGATGCTCGATGTGATCTTCCACTGCTTGAGACTTCTAATTTTCTCTTAAAGATGATGTGATGGATGGTGGATGATATCCATAAAGTGCCATAAATGGGGTCATTTTTGCTGCAGTATGGAAGGAAGTGTTATACCGCCATTCAGCGAGAGGTAACCACTTGAACCATTATGTTTGTTTATTAGATACAAAACAACGAAGATATCCTTCTAAACATTAATTTACTATCTCAGTTTGACCATCAGATTGAGGATGATAAGATGAGCTATGAGCTAATTGAGTACCCAAACAAGAAAATAATTCCGTCCAAAAATTTCCAGTAAAAATGGGATCTCTGTCGCTCACAATAACCCTTGGGTTTCCATGTAGCTTTTGAATTGTGTCCATCAATGTAGTAGAAACTGTAGTTTCTTTAAATGGATGAGATAATGCACAAAAGTGTGCATACTTGGTAAGTCTATCAACTACCAGCATGATGACACTCTTTCCTTTGGACTTAGGTAAACCTATGATAAAATCCATTGAAATCTCCCCCCAACGTTGACTTGGAATGGATAAGGTTTGTAGAAGTCTCGGGTTCTTAATTGTCTCAACTTTATTCTGCTGGAAAACCAAACATTCAGCTACAAAATTTTGAATATCAGATTTAAGGCCATAAAAAAAATCTTTCTTCACCCTGTGGTAAGTTTTTAAAAGTACTGAGTGTCCTCCTAAAGGAGAATTGTGCAATTCCAAAAGAATCTTTTGTTTTAGTTGGGAATTCTTACAAATATATAAGTGATCTTTGTACCATAAAGAATCATTTTTCCAAATAATTGTATCAGATGTACTAGGATCTTGCTGCAACTTTTGAATGAGCGTCCATACTTCTTTGTCCTTCTTCCATTCATCTCTTGCTTCGGTTACCCAGTCTGGTTGGATAATAGAAATGGCACAAAGCAATGCTTCCACCTCTTCATTCTTTCTTGAGAGTGCATCTGCAACAACATTAAGCTTCCCTTTTTTGTAGATTATTTCAAAGTCATAACCCAACATCTTTGTGACCCATTTTTGCTGCTCTTTTGAATATAGTCTTTGTTCCAAAAAGTGTTTAAGACTATCATGATCAGTTTTTACCTTGAAGTGTCTTCCCATTAGGTAAGTTCGCCATTTCTTTAGTGCATGCAGTATTGCTAACATTTCCTTCTCATAAATAGGTTTTTGTAAATACTTTCCTTTGATTGGACGACTTTCAAAAGAAACGGGTCTTCCTTCCTGCATTAAAACTGCACCAATTCCATTTCCTGAGGCATCACATTCCACAATAAAGGTTTTTGTGAAGTCTGGCGTAGCTAAGACCGGTGCTAGGCACATTGCCTCTTTAAGATGTTCAAAGGCCTTAGTTGCTTCAGGAGTCCATGAAAATGCATCTTTCTTCAATAATGTTGTTGGAGGTGCTGCTATTCTCCCATAATTCTTAACAAACTTGCGATAATACCCTGTTAACCCGAGAAATCCTCGCAACTTCTTTATGGTTGTGGGGACTTTCCATTCATTAATGGCTTTAATTTTGTTAGGGTCTACTTTAACACCCTCGTGAGATACAATATGACCCAAATATTCCACCTCTTGTACTCCAAAGAAACATTTGGATTTTTTTGCATATAATTGTTTCTCTTGTAATAGTTTGAGCACCCTGTCAACATGTTCAACATGATCCTTCCAAGACCTGCTGTAGATTAGTATATCATCAAAAAATACTAGCACAAATTTTCTAAGGAAGGGTTTGAAAATGAATTCATCAACCCTTGAAATGTAGAAGGTGCATTGGTAAGGCCAAAAGGCATGACCAAAAATTCATAATGACCCTCATGAGTTCAAAATGTTGTTTTTGAAATATCTTCAGTCTTCATTCTAATTTGATGATATCCTGAACGAAGATCCAACTTGGTAAAATAAATTGCTCCATGTAATTCATCCAATAATTCATCAATCATAGGAATGAGAAATTTATCTTTAATGGTGAGCTTATTGAGCTCCCTATAATCCGGACACATGCGCCATGATCCATCCTTCTTGTGTACCAATACTACAGGAGTAGAGAAAGAACTTTGACTAGGTTGAATTATACCCACCTCTAACATTTCTGCAATCATACGTTCAATTTCGCTCTTTTGGACATAAGGATATCTATAAGGCCCGATGTTTGGAGGAAAACTTCCTAGAATCAAATGAATAGCATGATCATGATCACGAATAGGTGGGAGTCATTTTGGAGTTTCAAACACCTTGGAATGATTATCCAAGACTTGTTGGATATCTGCAGAAATAGATGATTTTGATGTTGGAACTTCTAGTGAGCATAATTGTGCAATTATTCCTCGTTGTTCTTTCTGTAGAAGCTTTGTCCTGACATTATAGCTTATTATCTATCCTGGCTTCCCTGCAATACCCCATATTTCGACTTCCTTTCCTTCTGAATTTTTTTTAAGAAAAGTTCTTGAAAATTAAAAGCCACCATCCCCAAAGATTGTAACCATTGTACTCCTAGTACAACATCAGCACCTCCCATAGGAATGGAAAGCATTGGACTATTCAATACATATTCCCCCATGGTTAGCTTGATATTATGGAATTTTCTAGAGCAATTTATAGTTCCTCTATTTGAAACCATCACTTGACATTCTGGTGCTAGGTATAGGAAACAATTAAATTCCTTGGCTACCTTATAATGAATAAAATTATGGGTGCTACCTGAATCAATCAACACTATTACCTTTTTCTTCTTGATATGTCCTTCTATCTTGAGAGTTTGAGGAGTGGTAATTCCTGCCAATGCATTACACGACATGTTCGGACTCATTTCTTCCTCTTCTAGTGTTGGTTCCTGGTGTATATCCTCTTCTTTTTCATTTTCTTCTTCCTCTTCACAATCTATGTAAAATAATTTCTTCTTGGCACACTTGTGACCTTTAGTGTATTTGATATCACAACTGTAGCAAAGCCCTTTTGCTCTTTTTTATTCCAGTTTTTGTGGTGTCAACCTTGTAGGTTGTGGAAATCTAGGCGTAGCAACACTTCCTTCTTTATAGAAGTGAGTGGTAGGCTTTCTTGTTGCCATAATTTTACATTCAATTTTTCTTGCCAACCTGAATGCCTTCTCCAATGAATCAGGTTCCAAAACGCGAACTTCATGTTGGATGTTATCCTTTAAAGTACCCATGAAGAGATCAATCATGTGTTCCTCTGGAATATCAGTTACCCTTATATTCAATTTTTGGAAGTCCTCAATGTGCTCCCCCACTAAACCCTTTTGTTTGAGATTTATCAATTGGCTAAAGAAGGTGTTGCTCTTTGTATCCTCATAATGTGCTATCATTTCCTCCGTAAAAATTGACCAAGTGACAATTTTTTTATGGGATCAAAGCCGTAGATACCATACATATGTATTTTGTTCTAAATCTAAAGTTGCAATGCATACCTTTTGTGTGTTTTGCACATTATGGAGATCAAAATATTGCTCCATCTGTAGTATCCATGTTACAGGATCCTTTCCATCAAACTTCCTCATATAAATTTTTAGAATATGGTGGTTCTTCCCGCCAACATTAGAGTTTATGAAGTCACGAGTAACATTTATTTTGTTCTCATCATGAGTTTCCTCTACTATCTTTTCACCATTAGGAAACATTTCTTGTATCAACTTTGTCAAACCTTCCATGTCTGCTTTTAGATCATTCTTCATGTTTTCCATGTTGTCTTTAATTTTTTCATCGATCTTAGCTTCCATGTCATCCATCTTATATTCCATGCCTTTCTTCAAACCATCCATCTTCGCTTCCACGCCTTTCTTCAAAAATTCCATTTCATTTTTTGTTGCTCTTTGCAAGAGCGAAATTTGGTGCACTTGCTCTTGTAATTTTGATAGATCATGTTGCAATTCTTCATCTTCATGAGTCATAGTAGAGCCTTCTGAAGGTTTAATGGGTGTTGAATTATTTTTACGGGGCATTTTTTAGAACCCAATACTGATATGAAATTCCCATGATCACCTTTTTGAGATGAAATTCAGGAGCCTGAACACGCACTACCTTCCACAGATCATATCTCCAAAAATATTGTGAACCAAGCTTTGAAATTTTGCAATGCCTTTCCTCAGGATTTCGTCTTCATGCCCTAAAAATTTCAGATTCTGAACCTTCGTAGAAAAAAAGTTATAGCGCAAATGCCACGATGACCTATTTAGATTAAATTGAGGAGCCTGCAAAAAGACCTAACTTCCACAGATAATATCTCCTAAACTATTGCAAACAAGCTTTTAAATTTTGCGATGAAGTTCCTCAAAATTTCTGCTTCTTACCCTAAAAATTTCAGCTTCTGAAACTTCGTAGAAAAAAAGTTATAGAGAAAATTCCACGATGACCTGTTTGGAGCAGCGAAACCCTAGAATCCAAAGCTTTGATACCAAATGTTGTGAAACCAGCTCCAAAAAGAGAAGAAAATAGATATCAACGCCTTAGAAATAAGCCACTTCGTGGGGGAAACCTCAAATACATTACATGAATGAACAATTCTTGGATGATACAAATTACAAAACCTCCTTTCTATATATAGGAGTCCACAGGGCCACAATGTAATCCTAGTAGGGCAACAATGTAATCCTAGCTAACCTAACAATAATAATTAAGGGCACAATAATAAAAATATGGAGGTTACAAGGGTACAATAATAACAATAAGGGGGTTACACTAACAACAATAAGGGACTATACTAGTAATATAGGGACCTAACATGGCAGTATGGTATGCTCCCTTAGTGTTACCACAACCTTTGGTTCCTTTACCAAATGATTATCAATCCATAATTCCCCATGTCACTGGAACTGAATCTATTACTGCCCAACAGAATGTAGATAAAATGGATGATGCCTTTGATTACATGGAAATAGAAGAAGAGACTATTAAGATGAGAATCTTTGCCCAAAGTTTAGGAGGAGAAGCCAAAAAATGGTTTAAAATATTAACTCCTAATAACATAAATGATCTCCCTTATTTATACCAAAAATTTTTAAAAAAATGGGAAATAAAAATAACCCTCTCCAAATCCTTTAAGAATATAGCAACCTAAAACGAAATATTGGGGAAATTGTCCAAAATTACTGCACTAGATTTAATAGTGTTTACAATGCACTTCCCCCAAACATGAAACCTCCACTAGGCTTAGCCTTAGCAAAATTTCCAGAGGGTTTTGACCCAGACATGGCCTATCAGCTGAGAGAAAGAGACCCCTTGACTTTAGAAGATATGCAAAGGGGAGATGTGAGTGTAGAAGCAAATCTGATTGAGAAAAGAGCTAGGTTGAAATATAAAAAACGAGTTACATACAAAGATGAAACAATGGCCTCAACGTCATCATCTGATGCAAAAATTGATAACTTAGTAAGGGTAATGGAAAGAATGCTGGAAAGGATAAACTTAACTCGTAGAGTACCCCCTAGGGAGAACCAAGTAAATCCCCAAAATAGAAACAAAAATTCAAATTTCAGAAGAGATCCTATTCAAAATAGACAAAGAGATAATGACCAACAAAGTAGGCCTCCTTTCCAAGAAAACTATGTAGTTTAAGAAGAAAGAGAGACAAAAAGGTTGGAAGAAAATCATGTAAATATGATAGGATCTGATAGTGAGGGTGATGTTTTTCTCACTGAAGAATAACAAGGATTCTTTTCCTCGGACCAAACTAAAAAAAACCATGAGGATTATGAAGACTATCAATTGAGATTTGAAAATTCTATAGTGGAGGTCCACAAACAATATGATCTTAGGAGAAAAAAGAACCAAGAGGCCTCCAAAAATAATAACACATAAATTTCTGTTAGGAAAATCTCAAAAAATCCTCCTAAAAGGAAAACAAACAGTACCAACAATTTGGCTAAGAAAGTTGATCCAAATAAAGACAAAATCAGCCAACAAAGTGTTGACCCAAGCTGCCCTAGTACTTCTGCTAGTGGCCTTGAGAAATCTCTCCAAAATAAAAGTCCTAATAAAACTCAGCAAATCAAAATTGCTGAAAGGACTATTTGTGACAAAGAAAATGTAAATATGTCAAAAACACTAGTCCCTTTCAGCCTTGTGGGAGAAATTTCCAAGATCAAAATTAGCATACCCTTAGCTGAACTAGTAACCCAAGATGTATATAAAAATCAAGTTTTGAAAGCTTTGAATATAGGAAATGATAATGATACTTTAAACTTGACAGATGATAAACCAGAATTGTTGTTTGGTCTTGAAGTAGAAGGAAAATACCAAGAAGGAGCTATCCCTCCATTTTATGTCAGCTGAAATATACATGATAAGATCTTACACAATGCCATGCTAGAATTTGGTGCCTCTGAAAACCTTATGCCAAAAGTGGTGATGGAGATATTAGGCCTAGAAATTAATAAACCTTACAAAGACTTGTATTCCTTTGATTCAAGCAGAGTCAAGTGTTTAGGTTTGATCAAAGATTTATGTGTCAATCTGGCACAAATTTCTGCTAAGGGTCTAGTTATGGACATATTTGTTGCTTACATTCCCCCAAATTATGGCATGCTTCTACCTAGATCATGGGGAGCCAAACTTCAGGGGAACCTTCAAATGGACATGTCTTATGCTACAATTCCATTCTTTAACTAGACAAGAAGGTTATACAGAGAATCTCATATGAAATATATTGTAAGCAACATAGATAGGCCAAAAAACACTCCTGTTTTTTCCATCCATTCAAACCTTGATTCATTTATCTAGTACAATGAAGATGAAATCAATAAACAAGAAAATGAAATGAAAAAGAATTGAGCTTATCAGAACATTCAAATCTATCCTCAAATGAAGAACCCAGTAGCTCAAACTTTAGCAGTCTTGAACAACAAAATGAGAATGAATATGAGATAGAAACAATTCGAAACATGAGCTTTGATGGATCTTATGGAAAAACTAGTTCTGGAGCAGGTGTATGGATACACAATACAAAAAAAGGACATTTCTACGAACTTGATTTCCAATGCACTAATAACATTGCAGAATATGAAGCTCTCCTCCTTGGCCTATATTTGCTCAAATATTTAGGAGCCAAGAAAATATTATTCCAAGGAGATTCAGAGCTAATTATCAAGAAAATAAAAGGGGAGTATTCAGCCAAAAACCCAAGATTAAGAGAATATAGGAATTCTTCCCTAGATCTCCTGAAAACCTTTGGAAAATATGAACTCACTTTCATCCCTAGAGCTCAAAATAACCTTGTAAATGAGCTTGCCTTTGCTGCCATCAATTGTGAAATACCCCATATAAATGAACTATTCACTGTCAAAGTAAAAAATAGGCCAACAATCCCTGAAAATGAAAACTATTGGCAAATGTTTGAGGGAGATAAACACATTGATGATTTTCAACAATCTAAAAATGATTTTGTTGTACCAACACCTAGCTCAAGCCATAAAGAAGATTGTTTTGATGAAAAACAAGCCCCTAAAATAGAGTTGTCCTCTACTGCTGATATAAACCAATTTGAACATCTTTATAAGTCAGACTTACTTGACAACCTAGACCAAAAATACCTTGAGGTTTTACAATGCAAAGATGATTCAATACCAAGGGGCCTTACACCATTAGAGGAGCTTTTTGAATTCAATGATGTAGCTAAAAAAACCAAAGATGGAGCCTACAGAAACTAATGTAGAAGAACATAACATAGGCAACATGGATGAACCCAAAATGATCAAGTTATCTGGCACTCTTCCTACTCATATCAAACAGGAATATATTGAACTTTTCAAAGAATTTGGAGATGTGTTTGCATGGGTGTACAAAGATTTGAAATCATATGATACTAGCATTATTCAACACAAAATTCCTCTTAAGGAAAATCAGAAACCTTTCAAACAAAAACTAAGAAGAATAAACCATGTTTTATAATTACCTTTAGTTGAGAAAGAGATCAAAAATATGTATGATGCTAGGATCATAGTTCCCCTTAGATACTCACAGTGGGTTTCCAACCTTGTATCTGTTAGGAATAAGACTGAGGAAATTAGGCTTTGCATTGACTTTAGAAATCTGAACAAAGCCTCCCTGAAAGATAATTATCCCTTGCCTAAAATGGATCACATACTCTAAAATGTGGTTGGATCTAAGATAATATCACTCTTGGATGGTTTTTTAGGCTACAACCAAGTACTAGTACTCCCAAGTGATCAACACAAAACTACTTTCACCACACCTGGGGTACATTCATGTATGCTAAAATTCCATTTGGTTTGATGAATGCAGGGGCCACATTCCAAAGGGCCATGGACATAACTTTTTCAGAATACATAGGCTATTTTATAATCATTTACCTTGATGACATCACTATTTTCTCCAAAACTGACAAAGGACACTTAGTCCATTTGAGAAAAGTTTTTGAGAAATGTAGGAAATATGGCTTATCTTTGAATCCCAAGAAAACACTCTTTGGTCTCCAGGAAGGAAAGCTCCTAGGCCACATAATCTTTTAAGAAGGAATCAAAGTAGACCCCAAAAGGATTGAAGGCATATTGAAAATTAGCCATCCTAGAAGCCTCAAAGAGTTGCAATCTTTCACTGGGAAGATCAAATTTTTGAGAAGGTTCATCCCCAACCTTGCTGAACTTTTAGGGAATATCACAAATATGCTCAAAAAGGAAATATGAGTTAAATGAAATTTAGAAGCAAAATGATCATTTGAACTAGTGAAACAAGCCCTCACTCAAACACCAGTTCTTATCAGTCCTGATTTCACCAAGGATTTCTACATTTTTTCATTTGCATCTGACCATGCTATAACTGCAATGTTGTTACAAAAGAATAATATAGGTCAAAAACAACCAATATCCTTATTCAGTAAAGCCTTAAGAGATGCTCCACTCAAATATAACATCATGGAGAAACAAGCCTTAGCCTTGATAAAAGCATTGAAACATTTGAGATTCTACATTTTACACTCTCATATCATTGCTTTTGTCCCACATACAGTTATCAAGGACATTCTAAATCAAGACCCTGATGGTAAAAGGGGAAAATGGATTGCTATTATCTTAGAGTATGATTTAGAAATCAGGCCTACCAAGCTGATTAAAGGACAGGGATTAGCAAAACTTATGGAAAAATCAAATTTCCAAGCATTAGACATGAATATGATTGATTTTTTAGAAGAAATAGAAGAATTCACAGCTCCATACATTGAAGAAATATTTTTGAATTCTTCGTGGTATGATGATATCATATATTTACTTCTTTATCTTAATACGCCTCCTTATTTATCAAAGACTAAAGCTAGATTCTTGAAACATAAAGCTTGAAATTACTACATTTTAGATGGAGTGTTATATTGGAAAAATGTTGTTGGAATATTGCTTAAATGTTTGCTTGAGAATGATGCAGGAAAGATCATGCATGAGTTTCATGAGGGAGAGTGTGGAGGACACCTTTACTGGAAAACCACAGCAAACAAGATTCTTAGAGCTCGCTATTATTGGCCCACCCTTTTCCATGATACTCAAAAACTAGTCACGACTTGCCATAAGTGCCAAATTTTTGATGGCAAGAGAAAACTCCTGCCTTTACCTTCACATCCCATCAGTATTGATGCTCCCTTATAGCAATGGGGTTTAGAATTTATTGGAGAAATTCACCCAACCTCATCTGCCCAACATAAGTGGATCCTTACTGCCACTGATTATTTTACCAAGTGGATAGAGGCTATCCCTTCTAGAAATGCTACTGACTCAGTCATTATCAAGTTCCTTGAGACCAACATATTATCTCGATTTGGTTGTCCTAGAAAAATAATTACAGATAATGATGTTGCCTTCAAATCCAAAAGAATGGTTTATTTCCTCTATAAATATCATATCACATTGGGGCACTCCACTACTTACTACCCTCAGGGAAATGGACTTGCTGAATCCTCCAATAAAAGCTTGATGAACATTATCAAAAGACTGCTGGAACAAAATTAGAAATCATGGCATAGTAAGCTAGTTCATGCTTTATGGGCTGATAGAATAACCACGAAGAAATCAATAAATATGTCTCTATGTCAGTTGGTATATGGCATGGATGCAGTCTTCCCAAAATCCTTGGGAGTTCAAATCATAAAACTTCTCCAAGAAGTGCAATAAGAAGAAAATGACATGTAGAGAAGGCTGAATCAAACTATTCATTTACAATAGTCAAGAGAGGAGGTTTATAAAAGAACACAAGCAGTACAAGACAACATGAAGAAGATCTTTGACAGAAAAAATAAAGCTAGTAATTTCCATATTGGAGACATAGTTCTGAAATGGGATTCTAGAAGGGAAGATAGAGGTAAACATGGAAAGTTTGAGAATTTATGGAAAGGGCCTTATATCATTCATTCATTTAGGGGTCATAATGATTTATTTTTACAAGGGCTAAATGGAGAAGAGTTATTTGGAGGTCCTATCAATGGTAGGATGCTCAAACACAATTTCTATCAAGAGTCCTAGCTTCAAAATTTTCATTCATTGTACATAAACATTGCATGAGAAAATCATAGAAAAATAATAAAAAACAATGAAATAAAAGGAAAAAGAGGACAGATTCAAAAGAGTTACAACCCCATACCCAAAAAATAGTACTTCTGAAAGTGTGCAAGCCTAAATGCCACTACTGATTCAAATAGAATATCTTGTTCAGTCATCTAGCTTAATCATAGCTGAACATGCTTTAAATTTATGTTGATAAGTTAGTAAAAACAATGATTTTCAAAGCTATTCAAACTTGAATTTTCAAGAAAGATAGATTAGGGAATAAAAGATACTGGTTCCACATGCTTAAAACAGAACCAAAGGGAATGGTAAGGATGCATTACAAATGATAGATCACAACCCTATTTTTCTAAAGTTACTTTTTATGAAAAATAATGTTTGTGTGCAGCTTGTTCCAATGCCACAAACCACGGTAAGTCAGACTGCCTAATCCTGATTTGAACCATGCTTTAAATTTATGTCAATAGTTTAGAGAATCAAGATTTCCAAACTGCTTAATCTTGGCAATCAAATAATCTAGGTAGAGAATAAAAGGGTTCACTAGCTTAATATGAACTCTTGGAAGCAATAAGGGTAGAAGTAGATAGTTTATTTCTTTTTTCAAAATAAAAATGTCAAGAGTTTTCCAGTTCAAGTGCCCTCAAGGAAGAAGAAATGTTAGGACAAGTAGGTTGGGTAGGTAGAAATGTTGTTGAAAGAATCATATGTTGTAGATATTAAGATCATCACTTCAAAATAAATATCAGTAAGTGAAAAGAAGGGGAAAATCTGCCCAATGGAAAAGGCACTGGTCTGCAAAAACTTAGAGATTTGATAAATTGAAAGTTCTAGACACCTCCAAAAGGGCGCTGCCCTCCCCAAATGGAGCCACTGTTGGTGATCAGTAATTTTTGCTAATATCAAAAGATGACTAAGTTATAATCCTAGATTTATAAAAACAAAATTTGAGAAATATTGTGAGTTTTAGAAATCTCACTGCCTTCATTATCCTAAGTCAAAATGCTTCAGTAAATTTCTCCCTCTTTGCCCTCTTAAAAAGTTTACCCCACTGATACAAAAGGGACTTTATTATTGGGCTTGTTTACCTCATTTCACTAACTCACCCTCACTCTCATTCATGGCCTTTTTTCCTCTGAAAAACCCATTTCTTCCTTTCCTCAAAACCCTCATAAACCCCTCCCATTCATCATTTTTATTCTAAAAACATTAAACAATGTAAAAGCTTCCTTTTAAATTGTTTAAATCAAAATTTAAGCCTATTGGGTCCTTTTAATTTTATTATAAAACCATGTTTTATATCTAAAACCTCCCTTTGTATAAAAAATTTGCCTTAAGCCCTTTCTTCAAAATATCCCCAGCCCCCTTTACCCACATAAGACCCCGCCTCCCACTATCCACCTCCATATGTATAGTCCATCCGATTTATGTTCAAATGCACATACACATAAACCATGTACAGATGCAAAATAAATAACACTTCATTTCATTAATATCAAAGAAACTGAAATTGCTTGCAGACAATGGAAATAAACCAGCTAGGTACCGGTAACATTCCAGGAAGAGATGTGGTGGCCACAGCACTTCGAAACTTTTTAGTAATGAGAGTGCTGAGCCTATTTATTATTGAGAAACAATGGGGAACCCTAAACATCCCAAAAACCTAACCCTAGGAGATGAAGCGCCAAAACTATGGGCCCCGTTTGGGTAAATTGGTGTTTCAACTTCCCAGGGACGTAACTTTGGCATACTATCTCCGTTTGACACATATGATACATCATTAGAAAGCTCTATCTGAGGACTACAGCTGTCGGGACGAATTTTATCAAAAAATTCGCTGGCGCTTTCGTACCCAAAAAACGTCGTTTAGGGCCTCAAAACGGCTCCGGAAGTTCAGGACCCGAAAAACTGCTAAAAATAGTAAGTTATGCCAAAACTGAAAAACTGAAAGAGACAATGGTGGGGGCCCAAGTGGAATAGGCGGGTGGCTACCAATATCCACCTGGATCATTCCTCCCCCCTTAGGAAGCAATGGTCCCCATTGCGTTAAGTTCCTCCATGAGATGAGGAAATTTCTGCTGAACTTGGTCCCCGGTGAACCACTTTCCTTGGTGCAGGAGTTGGCCAGCTTTGACAACCCGATATAGTTGGATCTTCTGCTGGCGAGTGTTCTTGATTTGTATGTCCATGATACAATCTGTGGTGGCCTGTTCCATGCAGTCTGGATTTAACTCTGTTGGTGTGAGTTGTTTTGCAATGTCCGAGGTGTCCAGAGATCGGGAAAGACGAAGCGGTCCACATTGGAAGACCTATGCGTACCAACGAATGGAATACTAAGTCGAAGGCATTGTTACCTACAGCCTTTAGTGATAAAAGGCCCCGTACCTGAGCGGCCAAGCCGCGGAGGTCCGCGCGGAGGCGCTCCTTCTGCAAATGTAGCCATACTTTGTCGCCCACCCGGAAGTGGTGTGGCACCCGGTGTTGATCATGGCGCTGTTTGTACTTCGCATTGGCTCTGTCCAATATATCATGAACCTGTTGGCTGGACAAAAGGAACGGCGGTGCCTTGGGCGGTCGGGTCGTTTCGTCGCCACCTTCGGACCCGGGACAGGTCAATCGGCCCGAGCAAACAACGGTATGGCTATGCTGGCCGGGACACAGTTGGAATCCCAAGCCCACCCTCGAAAGGGGGCTGGTGGCCAACCAACCCAGAGAGAGAGCCCGGTTATAACCGTGTTGTTTATAACTGTGTTGCACATAGGGGAGGCT
Source organism: Pinus albicaulis (assembly GCA_034641835.2). Taxonomy (NCBI): domain Eukaryota; kingdom Viridiplantae; phylum Streptophyta; class Pinopsida; order Pinales; family Pinaceae; genus Pinus; species Pinus albicaulis. The sequence continues at coordinate 460,629,552 of CM076575.1, read as the reverse complement.
CTCGTCCCATGTGCGTGGATGCTTTGAGTTGTACATGCGCACAATGTGTACAATCATTCTGTTGACTACCTCTGTCTGGCCATCTGTTTGGGGATGGAAAGCTGTGGACTTGGTGAGCTTTGTGTCCAACATTGACCAGAGGCTGGACCAAAATGTGCTGAGGAACCTGCTATCTCGATCCGATATGATAGACTGTGGGATCCCAAAGTGCACCCACACTCGTTCAAAGAAGAGTTTAGCAGTGGCTTCTGCTATGATATTCTTCTTACAGGCCGCCATGATGGCCATCTTCGAGAATCTGTCAACGACCACGAAAACACAGTCATTTCCATTCTTAGTAGAAGGAAGGCCCGACATGTAATCCATGGAGATGGATTCCCACGGTCGACTAGGGGTAGGCAGTGGAGTATATAGGCCTTGCTTCTTGATGGTCGGTTTGGCAATGGCACAAGCAGTGCAGGATCTGATGTGCTTCTCGACATCCTTTCGAAGGTTCGGCCAATAGAAATACTTCTGTAGTATTGCTACCGTTTTCTCGACCCCGAAATGCCCAGCGACTCGACTGTAGTGTGCTTCCCATATCATCTTGGCACGCTCGCTTGAAGGAACACAAAGGTGTCCCAGGTGACATAAAAGTGCATCTTTGAGGTGAAAATTTGGAACTTGCGTGCCCCCCAAGAGTGCCTTGTAAGTGTGGCCGAATTCTGGGTCACTCTCATAGAGAAGCGGCCAATCAGAAGTCTCGTGCCCACAAGAGTTGAGTACGGTGGTGAGCGCCACGATCGGTGGTCGGCTGAGGCAGTCTGCAACATTATTGGTGCTACCCTTCTTGTACTTGATGTTCAAATGAAACTGTTGCAGATATGTGGACCACTTCTGATGGCGATCATTCTGCAACTTTCCTTGTGTCTGTATGAACTGCAGGGGCCGGTGGTCTGTGTGGATGATTGTTTCCTTCCCCAAAATGTAATGCTTCCATTGTCGACAGGCTTGCACAATGGAATACATTTCTTTGTCATAGGTGGATACTTGCGAACTGTCTCAGACAATGTCTCACTGTGATATGCCACTGGATGTCCCTGTTGAGTAAGAACTGCCCCAATAGCATAGTCATAGCACCTGCCCCATCTCAAATGGCCGCCGCAAGTCCGGTGGCAGGAGACCGGCACTGCAGGCGATTTTTATTCTCGAGCCATTGCTGAGGTTTTCCGACCAAAAAAATTTTGCTCTCGCTCCTCCCTTGGTGACTTGACTCAAGGGCCAAGTGATATGAGAGAATCCCAACACGAACCTCCGCTAGAAATTAGCAAGACCCAGAAAGCTGCGAAGCTCTGTTATAGTGGTTGGGGCTGGCCAATCCCGAATGACTTGGATCTTGGCTGGATCCACATGCAACCCCCTTTCATCAATAATGTATCCCAGATATTGAACTTGGGTCATGCCAAAAGTGCACTTCTCCAAATTGGCACACAACTTGTGTTGCCGCAGTGTTTGGAGGACTTGTCGGATGTGGTGAAGGTGCTCTTCCCAAGTCTGGCTGAAGATCAGAATATCATCCAAGTACACCACTACAAATGAGTTGATGAATGGCCGCAAGATGTCATCCATCATCCTCATGAAGGTGGCGGGAGCATTCGTCAACCCGAAAGGCATGACCAGCCATTCGAAAAGGCCTTCCTTGGCTTTGAAGGCAGTCTTCCACACATCGGAGGGTTCAATTGGTACCTGGTGATACCCAGACTTCAGGTCAATCTTGCTGAAATATTTTGCACCTTTGAGTTGGTCCATAAGGTCATCAATCCGTGGGATTGGGTACCTATTCCGGACAGTGATCTTGTTCAGCGCCCGATAGTCAATACAAAGTCTCCACGTCCCATCCTTCTTCTGTACCAACACGATCGGGCTCCCACAGGGCGATGAACTTGGTCTGATGTGACCTTTCTGCAACAGCTCCTGAATTTGCCTCTTGATTTCATCATTTTCCAGAACAGAGCATCGATAGATCAGTCCATTGGGTAGTGGCGCACCTGGGGTCAGATCAATCGGGTGCTTGACCTGGCAGTGCAGAGGAACCCCTGTGGGTGAGGTGAAGATGTCCCCGTACTCCTCCACGACCTTATCCATTTGTTGTTGTCGTGCAGGGGGGCCCTGTCCGGAGGTCGTGGCCACAGTCTTCTTCTTGCCCTGGGGGCGGATCATCAGGAAAACGAATTTCCTAGTTTGGGAAATGAGCTTACTACATTGTTTTGCAGTAACCAAAGAGACAGTCGTAGGAGGTGGTACCTCTGGTATCCTGTACAACTTATTTCCCAAAGTAATAATAACACCACGAGGTCGAGACTCATACACAGCATGACGCTTCCACAAGTATGGCTGTCCTAATAATACATCAGAAACATCAATAGGAGCAACGTCACATAATACCTCATCCGTGAAGGGCTTGATGCTATAGGGAAGGCGACACTGCTGGCTGACGCGGAGATCTCGTCCTTGGTGAAGCCAACCGATGGTGTATGGATGTGGGTGAGATGTGGTCGGTAAGCCCAACCGCTTCATGGCGTCTGCTGAAATGAGGTTCTTTTGGCTCCCATTGTCGACAATGAACTGTACAGGGGAGCCCTTTACCCACATCTGGGAGTGGAAGAGACGTTCCTCCTCCTCTCGATCTTCCGGTTCCTCCTTCTGGACCTTTGTAGTGGCAACAGTGGCGTTGGGCTCCGCATCAATAATCTGTTTCCCTTTTTCATTCCCCTTTTCAGGTTCTGATTCGGAGTCGGAGCATGCATCCGACTCAGAAGCCCTCATCTCGGCCACTAGCGACTGCTTGGCCCGACACTCACTTGTGTTGTGAGTGGAGCTCTTATGGAACTCACACCACTTTCCCGTGTCCTTCTTTGGCTTTACGGTGTTGTTCTTTTCTTGTGGCTTTGACGGGTTGTCTTTAGCCGCCATGCTCGGTCCTTTGTTCTGCGGTTTGGAAGCACCTTTTCCTTGCTTTTGATTCACAGATCCAAAGTCTCGCTTCTTCTGTTTGAATTTCTGCTCAATCTTGGCAGCATACCGGTATGCCGTACCAAGCGAGGAGATGTCGAGGAACTCCATTTCCTCCCGAATGTATCTGTGCAGACAACTGCGATACTTTAGCACCAAATGTTTCTCTGAATCTTTGATACCCAACTTTGTGCGCAGGGTATGGAACAGATTCGTCAGCTCGTGCACATCTTGATCCCTTTGTTGTCGCAGCGTGGTCCATTGTATGTACTTGTCCTCACAGCTCCCCACGGGATAGTACTGTTCCTTGACGGCGTCTCGGAAAGAATTCCAAGTTGGTACGGCCGAGAACAGAGAGGGTTCTGTCTGGTCCTTGTTCTCACAGTAGGTTTCCCACCAGTCCTCAACATGGGGGGTAGCTTTGAGGAGTGCAAAAATAATCTTCTCCCGGTCTGAAAAGTCATGAACAGAGAAATATCCTTCTAATAGATTCAACCATCTATCTACGGCATCTGCGTCTATTTGACCCTCAAATATGGGAATGCCAAAATTTACTTGTACCTTAAAGGGAGTCGCAACTCCAGAGTGGCTACTGGATGCAGATGCGCCGCCGGTGGGCAGCCGTTGAAGGATCTGAGCAAAGCTATCCATCATCGCGTTCCTTCGTTTTTCGAGGGCCTCCTCGAGCAATATTTTGATAGGATCTCCTGCTCCCTCATCTTTCTTTTCGTCCCCCATGGGCGTCCGTCGAGGTTTGCGAGGCTGATCTTGCAAAGGTTCCACCAGATCAAGCCCTAGCTCCTTATACCCCCACCTCGTTGGGGACATGCAAAGAAGGATCGAGAAAAAGCAGACCGCTCTGATACCACTGATCCGGATTTATGCAGGAACGCAACAGAATAAACACATAACCATAAATACAGAGATGCAGCGGAAATAACACTTCATTTCATTAATATCAAAGAACTGAAATTTGCTTACAGACAATGGAAATAAAACTAGCTAGGGTACTGGTAGCTATCTCTGAGAAGAGATGTGGTGGCTACAGACCTCTGAACTGCTTTACAATGAGGCGGGAGGGCCTATTTATTATTGAGAACCCTAAACATCCCAAAAACCTAACCCTAGGAGATGAAGCGCCAAAACTATGGGCCCCGTTTGGGTAAATTGGTGTTTCAACTTCCCAGGGACGTAACTTTGGCATACTATCTCCGTTTGACGCATATGATACATCATTAGAAAGCTCTATCCGAGGACTATAGCTGTCGGGACGAATTTTATCAGAAAATTCGCTGGGCCTCAAAACGGCTCCGGAAGTTCAGGACCCGAAAAACTGCTAAAAATAGTAAGTTATGCCAAAACGGAAAAACTGAAAGAGACAATGGTGGGGGCCCAAGTGGAATAGGCGGGTGGCCACCAATATTCACCTAGATCATAAACCGTATAAATTTACACATTTCATTAATTTTTAAAAAACCCCAGGCCCCACCCTCTAATGCAGGGGCTTTAGATACTAGCCAGCAATGTAGGAGTTTTGTCCACATGTTGTGGCTAGGAGGGTTTGAAACAGTCAAATTGTTACAACTAGGTGTCAATACCTTAGCTGATTGTATTATTATTTCAGTTAAGTTGTAGAAGTCGAATAATTAGTCCATCTGTCATGTTTTAGTTTCGAATAATTGTAATTAGGCTCTTGAGTTACCATAATGGTCCTCGCAGAAGAACCGAAAGGACATATGTTATTATATAAATTGTATTCTCTGGAGGAGAAGAGCAGAGAGGAGAAGAGGGGGAAGGATGAGAGGTTCCCGTAATAAAACTCTGTGTGTTAACAATTGTTTCCAGTTAAATGATTTTAATGTTCGTTGGCCATTGAATTGTCTTAAATTCTTATTAATGAAGAAATTGTTTGATTGAGAAACGATTGTACACTGGTTCGATATGAAAGCGTTGAAGATGGTGATTGTATAATTTTGCATTATCTGTCTACTGTTCCCGTGAATTGGTTGGATAAGCTCTGCGAGTTAAAATTCCACCATAGGTCATCTGTCTGTATCCTTATTGTGGAAATCCCCACCGTACAAGTGTAACGAACCCTGTTGAAACGGGACTGAGCTATAGACCGGAGTTAAGGCATAAGAAGGACACCCCAACCCTGAATCGACCTTTGGTTAAACACTATGCAAACCCGCAAGTGGTTTTGAAAGGTGGGTTTCCCATATCGCACCACTTTTGGCGAAAAAGCGGTATTCCCTGAATCGAAGCGATTCCATAGAATCGTCGACGCATGGCATCGGACGGAGGTACAAAAATGCCTTTTCGTATTCTCATCGCACGTTAAAATATGGCACTGGGGGCCGAGCGATATCGACGAGGGCCGTCAATCTAGAGCGGAGTCATCGGACGGTGGTCGTCCGACGGAGATGCGTGAGGTTTAACTATGGTACGGGAGTTAATTGGATATTGGACATAGAGGTGGGCCCGGAGCAAGAGTCCTATTGAAAAGTTTTATCTACGAAGTGTGGAGTATTAATATTAGTTTGGAAGAATAATATAAATTCCAGAAAGTATAAATTAAGGTTTGGGGATATAATGTCAAGCTAAACATTGCGGATAGTATTATTTATCAAATTCAACGAATTTGATAATTAATAGACTTCGTGGAGAAAAGGAAAGTTGGACAAAGCCACGTCACTGATTTACCATCTCTCCTCAGGGCTGACTTTCAGCAGCGTTGTTGCGTCATTTGTGGTATCATAGCTGTTGTCTGAAGTTGTTTTGCTGACATGGCGATCCGAGTTGGTAGAGGTGCTGGCAGAAGAAGACCTGTTGCCAACGCTGAGGTGTTGGGAATGTTGCAGAGGGTTGAGGCCAGAATAGACGCCATGGAGAGAAGAAAACCCAGAGATCCTAAAGACATCAGCTAACCTGAAACAGAAGAAGCAAAAGAAAATGTGGAAATTCCTCCCGACATGAGGCTCCTTAGAACTGTTCCGGGGTCTGCAGTTAAACCTAGAATTGAAGTGTCAAGCTATGTAGGGGGACTGAATCCAGAAGAACTAGTAGACTGGATAAATGAATTGAACAAGTGATTTGATTATGAAGAAATAAGTGAAGATAAGAAGGTCAAGTTTGCAGTAACAAAGCTGAAAGGACATGCTGCACTTTTGTGGGATGGAGTGCAGGCAAAAAGGAGGAGGGTTGGCAAGCAACCTATTAAGAGATGGACCAAAATGATGGCTAAATTAAAAGGTAAATTCTTGCCTAGTGATTACCAGCTGACATTGTATAAACAAATGCAGAACCTGAGACAGAGGTTGCTGACAGTAAAAGAATACACAGAGGAATTCTATAGAGTAAGCATAAGGGCTGGGCAATTTCAAGATACACCTGAGAAGACTGCCAGATATGTGAATGGTCTCAAGCTGGAGATCCAAGTTGAGATTGGTCTCCTGTCTCCTAAGACAGTGGAAGAAGCCTACCAGATGGCCTTGAAAGCAGAGGAGAAACTCCCGAGGAAACAGTCTGCCAAGAAGAGAGGTACTTTCCGTGGAAAGGGAAGTCAGGGTGGTAGAGGAAAGCCTGCTACACCCAGGGATGGAGCTAATAGTATCTCACCTCATAATGCATCTACAGAGGATGATGCAAGGGGCAGAAGGGGTTCTTACAGAGGAAAAGGAAGAGGAGGCAGAGATAGAGGCAGGGTTAGGGAATTGAGGTGCTATAGATGTCAGCAAGTGGGACACAAGCACTATGAATGTCCAGAGAATGTGGGTGATGGCCCAAGGAATGTTGTTGTTTCCCAGGCTAGAGAAGAGAGGAAAATTGAAGAAGAAATTATTCCAGAGAGGGGAGAATCCTTGGTGGTGAATAAGGTCGTGTTGAAGCAAGCCAAAGAGGTCACTGAGCCTGCACAAAGGAAGACTTTGTTTAGGAGCATATGCAAAGTCCAAGGGAAATGCTACCATCTAGTCATTGATAGTGGCAACACAGACAATCTGGTTTCCACTGAGGTGATAGAGAAGTTGAAGTTGAGGACAAGGGAGCATCCAACTCCCTACAGGGTGTCCTGGCTGCACAAAGGGCACCAGTTGGTTGTAAAAGAGCAGTGTGAGATAGAGCTGCAAATGGGAAAATATAAAGATAAGGTCCTGTGTGATGAAATGCCCATGGATGTGTGTCATATACTGCTAGGGAGGCCTTGGCAGTTTGACAGAGAAGCAGTGCATGATGGCAAGAAGAACACTTACAAGTTCTTCAAAGATGTGGTACATCATACATTGATACCCATGGAAGAAGGAGAGCCATCCAGCAGAGTGATTGATCCAAAGACCTTGTTGCTGAGCGGGAAGGAATATCTGCAGCAGATAGAAGAAGAAGAGGTAAGCTTTGCTTTAGTTTGAAAACCTAAGGTAGTTCTTACTTCTACAAAGATTTCTGATTTACCAGTAGAAATCCAAGAGATGTTAGACAACTATTGTGACATTGTTGTGGATGATTTACCTGATGAGATGCCACCTGTGAGAAAGATCAGCCATCAGATATATTTTATCCCTGGTTCAAATCTGCCAAATAAGGCAGCCTACAGAATGAATCCCAAGGAAAATGAGGAAATCAGGAGAAAAGTACAGGAGTTGGTGGACAAGGGGCTGATTAGAGAAAGTCTGAGTCCTTGTGCAGTACCAGCAGTGTTGAGCCCAAAGAAAGATGGAGGTTGGAGGATGTGTACTGATTCCAGAGCAATCAATAAGATCACAATCAGGTACAGATTCCCTTTGCCCAGAGTTGAGGACCTAATGGATTGTTTGAGTGGTGCTAAATATTTCTCAAAGATATATTTGAAGAGTTGATACCATCAGATTAGAATAAGAGAGGGTGATGAGTGGAAAACTGCCTTTAAAACAAATGAAGGATTATATGAATGGATGGTAATGCCTTTTGGGTTGTCAAATGCACCGAGTACTTTTATGAGACTTATGAATGAAGTATTGAAAGATTTCATTGGTAAATTTGTGATAGTGTATCTGGATGATATATTAGTTTTCAGCAGAACTAGAGAAGAACATTTAAGGCATCTTAACCATGTTTTGAAAAAGCTGCACCAAGAGAAACTGCTGATAAATCTGAAGAAATGCTCATTCATGAAGGAAGAGTTGGTGTATTTGGGGTTTTTTGTTTCTGCAGAAGGATTGAAGATGGACCCAGAAAAGGTTAAGGCAATTGTGGAATGGTCTTCACCCAGGAATGTTTTTGAGGTAAGAAGCTTCCATGAACTTGCTAGCTTTTACAGAAAGTTTATAAGAGACTTCAGTAAGATTAATGCACCCATAATTGAGACAATAAAGAAGAGAAAACAACCATTTAAGTGGACTGCGGAAGCAAAAAGAAATTTTAAAGTTTTGAAGCAAAAGATAACTGAGAAGCCTGTTTTGATTTTTGCCTGATTTTACTAGACCATTTCAAGTAAAATGTGATGCCAGTGGAGAGGCCATTGGAGCTGTGTTGAGTCAGGATGATAGGCCTAGGCATATTTAAGTGAAACGTTGAATGACACCAAAAGAAAGTATTCCTCTTATGAGAAGGAATTCTATGCAATTGTTCAGGCACTAAAGAAATGGAGACATTACTTGATGTCCAGGGAATTTGTATTGTATTATGACAATCATGCTTTGCAGTACATTGTACAGCAACCCAAGTTGAAACATAAGAATGCTAAATGGGTTGAGTATCTCCAAAGTTTTGATTTTGTTTTGAAACATATAAGTGGCCAAGCTAATAAATTAGTTGATGCTTTGAGTAGGAGGCACATGCTTATTCAAGAAATAAATTTTGAAGTTGTAGGATTTGATTTTCTCAAGGAATTGTATAAAACAGATCCTGATTTTAGAGAAGCATTTGAGGCATGTAGTAACCCTGTTTTAATAGATAGAAGCCAGTGGCTGGATTATTTCCTGTAGGAGGACTTACTATTCCGAAGAAGACAACTGTGTGTACTAAAATGTTCCATGAGAGAAAATTTGATCAAAGAGAAGCATAGTGGAGGACTTGCTGGACACTTTGGTACCGATAAGACTTATGAGCAGCTGAGACACTTTTATTTCTGGCAAAATCTGCCAGTATGCAAAGTGAAGGAGATAGAATGCAGGATTGTACAATCCCTTTCCTATTCCAGATAGGCCTTGGGACATGGTGAGTATGGATTTTGTTCTAGGATTGCCCAAGACTCAGAGAGGAAATGATGCAGTCTTTGTTGTGGTGGACAAATTCTCCAAGATGGCACATTTTATTCCTTGTTATAAAATGAGTGATGCCACCCATGTTGCTAACTTGTTCGTCAAAGAAGTTGTTAGATTGCATGGGCTGCCCAGGAGTATTGTTTCAAATAGAGAAACCAGATTTGTGGGGCACTTTTGGAGGACACTGTGGAAGAAACTTGGTACCAAACTAAGTTTCATCTCAGCTTATCATCCTCAGACTGATGGAAAAACTGAGGTACTGAATAGGAGTCTGGGAAATTTGTTGAGAAGTCTTGCAAGAGAGCATTCCAAGTAGTGGGATCATATTTTGCCCCAGGCAGAATATGCATATAATGACTCACCAAACATAAGCACAGGGCAGATTCCATTTCATATTGTTTATGGAATGCACCCCAGGGGAATATCGGAGTTAAGAAATCTGGGAAAGGCAGAGCTGAGAAGTGTAGATGGTGAGGAATTTGCTTCAGAGATCCAAGCCATACATGAACAAGTGAAACATCAACTACAAGGCAGCAGCATCAGATACAAAAGCAGAGAAGACTTGAGCAGAAAATAAGTTCATTTTGAAGTAGGAGATCAGATTTTGGCACACTTGAGGAAGGAGAGATTCCCAAAGAAGCAGTACAACAAATTGAAGTTCAAAAAGATTGGGCCTTGCAAGATACTTAGGAAGTTTTCTGCAAATGCTTATGAGATTGAATTACCTCCTGATGTTGGAATATCTCCCATTTTTAATGTTGCAGATTTGTAAAAGTATGAAGAAGATAGGGCAGAATAAGGATCAGCAGACAAGGAACAGATTGAGTGGAGGGAGCAGCTACCTCCAGCACAACCATTGCAACCAGAGAAAATATTGGACAAGAGAGTGTTCAGAAGGACCAGAGGACGAGAGTACTTTCAGTACTTGATCAAGTGGAAGGATAAGCCAGAGGAAGATGCCACTTGGATGACTAAAGAAATGTTGTAGAAGATAGGCAGATCAGTGGGGGAGCTCATGGACAGGAGCCCATGAATAAAATTGCCCTCAGGAGTCTGATGCAGGGGCATTAGATACTAGCCAGCAATGTAGGAGTTTTGTCCACATGTTGTGGCTAGGAGGGTTTGAAACAGTCGAATTGTTACAGCTAGGTGTCAATACCTTAGCTGATTGTATTATTATTTCAGTTAAGTTGTAGAAGTCGAATAGTTAGTCCATCTGTCATGTTTTAGTTTCGAATAATTGTAATTAGGCTCTTGAGTTACCATAATGGTCCTCGCAGAAGAACTGAAAGGACATATGTTCTTATATAAATTGTATTCTCCGGAGGAGAAGAGAAGAGAGGAGAAGAGGGGGAAGGACGAGAGGTTCCCGTAATAAAACTCTGTGTGTTAACAATTGTTTCCAGTTAAATGATTTTAATGTTCGTTGGCCATTGAATTGTCTTAAATTCTTATTAATGAAGAAATTGTTTGATTGAGAAACGATTGTACACTGGTTCGATATGAAAGCATTGAATATGGTGATTGTATAATTTTGCATTATCTATCTACTGTTCCCGTGAATTGGTTGGATAAGCTCTGCGAGTTAAAATTCCACCGTAGGTCATCTGTCTGTATCCTTATTGTGGAAATCCCCACCGTACAAGTGTAACGAACCCTGTTGAAACGAGATTGAGCTATAGACTGGAGTTAAGGCATAAGAAGGACACCCCAACCCCGACTCGACCTTTGGTTAAACACTGTGCAAACCCGCAAGTGGTTTTGAAAGGTGGGTTTCCCATATCGCACCACTTTTGGCGAAAAGGCGGTATTCCCTGAATCGAAGCGATTCCATAGAACCGTCGACGCGTGGCACCAGATGGAGGTACAAAACCGCCTTTTTGTATTCTCATCGCGCGTTAAAATCCGGCGATGGGGGACAAGCGATATCGACGAGGGCCGTCGATCTGGAGCGGATTCATCGAATGGTGGTCGTCCGACGGAGGTGCGTGAGGTTTAACTATGGTACGGGCATACAGTTAATTGGCTATTGGACATAGAGGTGGGCCCGGAGTGAGAGTCCTATTGAAAATTTTGATCTATGAAGCGTGGAGTATTAATACAAGTTTGGAAGACTAATATAAAGTCCAGAAAGCCTAAATTAAGGTTCGGGGATATAATGTCAAGATAAACATTGCGAATAGTATTATTTATCAAATTCAACGAATTTGATAATTAATAGACTTTGTGGAGAAAAGGAAAGTTGGACGGAGCCACGTCACCGATTGACCATCTCTCCTCAGGGCTGACTTTTAGCAGTGTTGTTGCGTCACCGTCCATTCAAACCCACCATCCAACCGCAACCTGCCACCTATCCTCCACTTCCGCTAACCCAACCCGTTGTTCACGTCTCCCCGATGTACGACAGCCATCGATCTCCCATCCTAAGATCCGAAGACCATTATCACATATAACAAATAAAGTTGCGATTTGCTTATCATTTCACGACCCACACGAAATCAGTGGTTTAGCCCCGCCATGTGTCATACCCTGAGGCATAGCATGCGCCTCCCTCCTAAAACCACTAACCGCTTATCCTCTGCATGATAAACCACACCAGTTTTCCAATACCGCCTCCCTCCACGCCATTTTTCAAACTTTTCCCACTCCCATTCAAACTTCCTCCTGGTTTCAGCTTTGGAAACTTTCCTCCCTCTCCTTCTCTGCAAACACCCTCTGACAGTTCAAAACCCTGACAAGTGCAGTGAAACCCTTCCGCAGGATTTTTAACTAATTATTCATGTTTTTCTTTGCAAGTTTTAATGGCAAACATGAATAAACATACTCCGCAGGATAAAAATTAGTCACAGAGAGCTTGGATGATGATCCAGGAGCTCATGAACGATCAATAATGACCAAAGGGCCTGTGCTAGTATTCGAGATCAATGAAACATGATCATCGATTGATCAATGGAACCCTCCAACCACGAAGACAGCCTCCCCTGCACACAGAAAACATAAGTAGTCAAAGAAGAAGATTAAAGAAAAGAACAAAATAGAGATCACAAAAAGATTAAAGAAAAAATGATAAAAGAAGGCAGTCGGAGCATAAAAGACATAGTTTAAAGGCCTAATAAAAGAGATTAAAGATAAAACAAAGGGAATATTTACCCAAAACAAATTCAAATGACTCAGCCTATGGCAGTTACTCTTCTAAGATATTTTTTGCCACCTAAATGCTTTGTTTCCTTCAATAAAACATTAGGCAGTTATTGAGCTGAGTCAGAGATATTTATATCTGCCAGATAGTTATTGTAAAAGTTATGAATAAGCCTTAAAGTCAAACATTTGACCTATTTTACCTTAGGAGTTAAGATAGAAGTTATTATTCAGAGAAATATCTGCAAATATTCTTGCCTTGAGCCTTCCATGGTCTTCAAGGTTAGGAATTCATTAACTCTGCAATAAATGACACTAAAACCCTATCTTAGTTTCACCTCCTCATTTGCAGCATAAATATTGCATCTGAACTCATTATCTTTTTGGCATTTGATGACTCTTTGGAGTAATACATATTCTTTTGGAAGTTGAAAGAAAATTGATGTCTTGGAACTAGTAGATGCCCTTATTTGTTTGTTGATGGAGGAGGCTAGATCACTGGATCCCTGAGCTTGGTTGTTGGTGAAGTGCTTCTAATATGTTATTGTTATTTCTTGTTTCATTCTGTTTCCATCTTTCTATGTTGCAGTAGAACAAATGATTTAGACTAAGAAATGTATTTTGAAAGCACCTTAGTTTTGTTTATTCTTCACTGCCTTAATGTTTTCTTCTGCTATGACTTTTTAAAGAATTCTTAATTTCTTTCTAGACCCCCTAAGCTTGTGTATTTCATAAATAGTTGAATACAGTTGGTATCAAGCATGATTTATGGCTAGCCTTGCTTATTTGATGCCACTAAAACACTATTTTTGAAGTCTCTCTCTAAAGTACCATTCTTTAAATTATGCCCAAGAGTTTTTGTTTCGATCATACCCTTTGTACTTTCTTAATTAATTTTTTTAGAGATATTCATAGCTATGATCAAGGATGTTTAGGAGTTCCCTCTTCCCTGATTACAGTTATATGTGTGTCTTAAATGTTTTATGTCCTTGAAGGTGAAATCACTAGAAGTTAAATGAGATTCTCGCCTTCCATATTTCATTGGAAAAGTTTGTCTTAAGTAATTATCTGCTTTAGTTGAATCATAGAATTTATGGTTTCGCCTGTCTATTGATTGCCTCTTCATGCTTATGATATTTGAGCCCCTTTGTTGAGTGTACACGATAAAGGATTCTTAATTTCCCTTTGTCCTACTATTATTCTCACAATTAATGTCCATCTCATTACCCTAAAAAACCTTGAAGATCCACTAACCAAGTTATATTTTCCCTATGATGCTCCCTGATCCATTGATGAACTTATCATGACTTTCATTAGAATCAATTTCCCAATGACTTAGAGATTTCATCATTCTACCTATGCTGCTTTGATCATCATACCCAACCAAAACAAACAACAAAACCCCACACTTAATAACTAGCCTAAAATCAACCCTTTAAAACAAACATGTTCATATCCTTTGCAGACAAATAGATATATCCCTCTCTGAGTCGGGGAAGGCTAGGTACTAGGACTCCAAAGACTGGTTTGATGTTACCCTGTGCATTTCGTCTACCAATTTGCTAAATCCTGGGACACCAACAGAAGGATTTTGTATTTGACATAAGATTAATTTGTTAGATCAGGGGAGTCCGGTAATATACATGCATCTTGTATAATTTCTACACCAACTATACTTCAGACTATGCAATTTTCTTTATGACATAAGGGAGTGTGTATGTCAATGATTAACCTCTCTTTAATGATGAAATACCAACAATTCCTTTCTGCTAAAGTAGGCTCGAGATGAATCAATAACAGACTCTTGAGCTTCAAATGTAAGATTAACACAACTAGTCCTTCATACTTCAGATACTTTATCTGTTCTATCATGATCATTTTCAGCAAAACATCTTCAAGTTGTTTAATTGAACTCTCAGCAAACAGACTTCACACAGTTTTATGAATGATATTAAGAAAGAGTCCTTAGATATATATCTATACTGACTTGAGGAGGGCATGCAGTTATATCTAGAAATAGATACTGCTTCACTGCTCAATATAATACTTCAAGTGTAGACAATATAGTGATCCTTTAGCACTTTTATTGACCTTTTCATGTAGATAACACCAAGAATACTACCTTGATGTACTTCTACCATAATACTCTGATCCTGAGGACCTGTACCATACCACTTCTCCACAAATGACACTTGTTATTATGCTTATAGGCAGGTTTCTTGTTCCAAGTACCAATTGATACTACTTTGATAAACCATGCACTAATTTCACTTTAGCTCACACATGCACCCATAGTTAAGGCAACCTTCATAGTTTATACTATTGAGCTCTCCATTGTTCTTAATAGAAACAATCAATATACTAAATTTGATCTTGGCATCATTAAATTTTTTCTTATTCTGTCATTTTTTTTAAAATAACGTCACTGCATCTTCCTTTCTAGGACTGATCTAGAGTCATTGCTGCTATATATACACTTCAACTGTTCTAACATAATGATCTTTGGGAAGACATCTTCAATTTCTTTACTTGGAATCTATAAGGGCAGACCACTCATAGTTTTATCACTCATTTAAGTTCTTTCCTCCAAGGGGACCTTCTATAGATGAAAGATGGAATGATATAATGATGATAAACATTTCTCTTACTCATCCTTCTTAAATTTGTTTCATTGTTAACTCTTGTAGTGTGATGCACAATGTGATCATCCTCTATGGACCTTTCTAGTTCTATAAATCAAAGCATAATTTTTGTTATTTTAATCATTCATCACTTAGTGTGTTGTTGTATTCTTAGCTTACATGTTCATGGTTGATGATCCCTCTACCACCATGGTTGCTTGCTGCCTTTTCTCCTTCCATCAACCTGTTGGTTGTTGAATGCTTTAGGTATTCTTATTCCTCTATAGTTCTTTGTTAGAGGAATTTTCCTTTCCCTTCCTGAAATTTTAGCTGTTCTTATTCCATGGAGCTCTTCTTAGACTACTTTTATGGGGACTAATTATGAACTTCTTTCCCCCTGGGATGTTTCTTCTAATTTATTGTTGTCAAGTCTCTGTAGGAAAAGAAATGGATATTTTCATTACTTCCTAGAGCAGATGCCCCTGAGACTATGATGGATTCATTATGTTATTGAAGTAACACGCTCCCCCTTTCTCTTTTCCTTCCATACTTTATTGGGGTTCTTCATAATGTCTGCACTTCTTTTTTATTAACATTTTTGTTTGATTTGATTGGATTCCATTATCTGTCTAGAGTTCTTTAATGTATATGTCAACTTACAATATTTTGCTTTGTGACCAAGCTTGTGGGATGAATAACATCTTATTTTACCTAAGAAAGGTTGAGCTGATGTATGGAATTTTTTTCCCCTTTTTGAACACAATTTACATTCAACAGATTTATGTCCAAATTCATTACGTGAAAAACAGTAGCCATGGAATCGATTAGTGTACCTGGTGAAAGGTTGTCCTCTCCATTTTTTTGCTTAAGGTAGTATTTTCATTTTCTGAATCCTTTGTTGGATGGACTAGATTTGCTTTGTCTTACAGTATGCTGCAATATGTCTAGGTTTGTGGTAGGCAAAACAAGTGATACTTCTCATGGGAGGAAAGAACCTCCTTTGACAGCTTCTGAATTTATTCAATTCATATTCAGAAGTGTATGGACCTTTTGCAGCTAATTTTTTCTTCCTCTCATTCTCTGTCATTTCATGTTGCTGCTTGTTTATGTTATTTTCTTTACAAATCATGTACTTGCTAGCTTATACTTCTGTAGGAATATTTTGAGCTACTTCATTATCCTTTACAACTTTTACAAAAATGATATTCTTGTTATCTTCTACCTTGGAATTACTAGTTTCTCCTTCATAACCTATCCCATCCTTTATGAGAGGAGATATTTGAGCATTTAGAATTTTGTTCAACTGTTTAGATATTTTCATTCATGGAGAGTTTATAGATAATTCCCTTTGGGCGTTTTCTAGTTTCTTTCTCAACCATACCACTTCTTCTTCCAATTTCTCTTGCTCCTCATGTTTATCTTTAATTTGCTTTAGTATAATGTCTTCCACCTTCTTAGATTCTTCAATTTCTACTTTCAATTGAATGAGGTTTTCCAAAACTGGTTCTTCCTTTACATATTTCAAGAGAATGTCTTTCTATTTTCCGCACTTGAGTCCAAGTCTGTTTATTTACTCCAGAGAACTTCTTAGCTCCCCCTCAAGATCTACCTCACCTTCTTCCTCATCTTCCAAAAGGAATCCTTCAGACTCTTCCTTGGCCATCAACACAAATTCATAGGTTCCTTATTTTTTTGAGGAATCATATGAGCTTTTAGATGCACTGCTATCTTGTTGAGCATAAAATGACTTTCTATTGAATCTCTTCCCTTTTTCCCAGTTATTTTTTTTGGTTTTATCTGTCTCTTGTGTATGGTTCTTTGTTTTCTTATCACGAAATTTAGATGGATAGTGCCCCACTCTTCCACTGTTAAAGCATTTAAATGTAAGTTTACCTTTATCCTTGCCTGTGCCTCTATCCAATATTCTAACAAATTTGACCTCTTATTCATTAGAGCAGGAGCATGTATATTCCTTTTCCTCTTTGCATTTATCTGCCTTAAAGGCTGCCTCCCTCAAATTTGACTTCCCCTGTGGAAGTCTCATCTCATAAGCTGTCAAGTTTCCAAGCAATTGGTTCGTGGTCAAGGTTTCCCAATTTTCTGTTTCTTCTATGGCCAAAACCTTAGGGTTAAACCTGGATGGTAAATATCTTAATATATTTTGTGCTATCACACATTCCTTAATGGTTTCTCCTAGAGGTTTCATGTTATTCACAATTTCTGCAACCTTTAAGAAGAAAATGGCTACATCTTCATCTTCATTCATTTTTAAATTTTCAAATTGAGCTCTATAGGCTTGTAGTTTGGCCATCTTCACCTTTTTATCTCCCTCATGGATATATTCTAAAGTATCTCAGATATATTTAGCAGTCTCACTGTGCATTACTTTGATAAATTCTATTACACACAGACTGCTCAAGGGTGAATTCATGGCTTTTTCATTAGCTATGAAATCTTTTTGAATTCTTTCTCTTTGTCAATATCCTTTGGAGCATATCCTAATTCCACAACATCCCAAATTTATATTCCTAGAGGCACTATGTATGTCCTCATTCTTATTTTCCAGGAGGCATAGTTTGTGCCAATAAACAATGGGGATTTATTTTTTGAGCATCATTCTAGGATAGCCATATTGGGGATCTAGGATCTCCTTCCAATTGTTAAACTGATACAGAAGGAACTGGCTCCGATACCAATTGTTCAACCCTTAGTTAAACTGAGAAGGGGGGGGAGTGAATCATTTTAATGCTTTCATGGTATTTTAAGACTTTCTTTTACACTTATTTACATATTCATTTCATGATCAACTTAATGTGTAATGGAACAAAAACATTAATAAGTGAGAAGCTAGTATTAAGCAGATTAAATACAAAATATCAACACATAATCATCATGCACATAGACAACATATATAAGTGGAAATCCATAAGGGAGAAAACCACATCTTATTATTGTTGTGATGAAAAGGCAAGCTCCAACTCCCTACCACCACTATTTTTCTGTAGGCTCCAACCTATAGGAGGCTACTACCTCAATTCTGCAAGCTACAACTTGCAAGGAAGCTCCAACTCCCATCTATTTTTGCAGGCTACAACCCACAGGAGGCTCCTACCTTAGCCAGCTACAAATAGACATCTATCAAGCTACAAATTGAAATGGAAGTACTGACTCCCATGTATTTTCTGTAGGCTACAACCCACACGAGGGTCCTACCTCAACCAGCTACAACTGGACATCTATTAAGCTACAACTCTATATGGAAGCACCAACTTCCTCACTCTATAATAAAATCATATGTTGATTTACGTGGATATCAACTCTATTTTTCTGCTTCTTCATTGCTGTCCTTTCAGCCTTCATATCTGCTTTAAATCATCTATGGATCTTCACAGCTTCTCTATCTTCTCCTTATTCTTCTTCCACTCTCTAACCTCTCTATGCATATCATAATAACATCATCTATAGAGATCACTTCATATTTGTTTGCATTCCATATGGGAATATGAAATGAACAAGTATGATTCTTTGACTTCCACCTTCTTATTTCCTCTCTCAGCACATTCAGGATGTTACAACACTATGTACTCATTTCAGTATTAAATTGGAGTTTTTCTTTGCCTACAGAGACTTGCCATTGCATCACAAACAATATAAAAATAAATAATACAATTTCAGTTACAATCAATTATTTACTCAACCCATCGGTTTCTTCGCTTTACTGTGTGTTTATCCTCTTCTAATTGTTGTCCTTGTGTCTTTTCAGTTTCTATCGTTATATTCCAAATTTTCTGCATAAATGCCCTTTTCTTTTGTTTCCTAGTCTTTTTCTTCTACGTTCAGCCTTTTCGTTTTCCTTACTGCCACAACACTATTCTGCACGAGCTCCTAGTCCTTTGTTATGCGTTCATGTATTTCCTTTGTGATCTGTGGGATATGGCCCACATAAAACTCCCTTTTAACACAACGGAGTATTACAATTCTGAGTTTTATCAACGTACATATGTTTATCAATCAAATGGCGCATATGTATAACATACATATGTTTAACAATCATGCAGTGTGTATATATACGGAACAGGGTTTATAGAGTCCCACAATACCTTGAACCAATCACAATACATCGCAAGTGCTTGCCCGAAGGTTTCTCATTCTACTAATAGCGCTCAACCATAAACCATGCGATCTGCGATATGCGCTTGTGCACGGTGCTGATGCATGGAATCCCTTCATCGCATCGCATCATTTGATCCTTACTGCATCGCAACCAAAATACCACTCTTTACGATGTCTTGAAGTTACAACCTATTTCTTGCAGGATGCGATGTTGCGCAAGGTTGACACGTGTCCCTCCATTTCGCATCACAAAAACTTTAACTTAACTTCTGGTTTCCTTCCTGCTATCCCTTAAGCATTGCAATGTGTGGTATGTAGGCGAGGTCCACATCATCATGCCACATCACCCTGCCATGTCACCGCCACGTCACCTTTCCATTTCATCATAAATTCCTGTGATCTGTGGGGTCGTGGACACGTCATCTGCCATGTCAGCTTACCACGTCACTCGCACGTCATATTTACATCACTGCCATGTCATTTTTATGTCACTACCACGTCATTGTTATGTCACTGCCCGTACTTTGCAGTTCGCAACTTATAACCATTTAACTTAGTGGTTACCTCTATTTTGCGCGATTTGCGATATTGCGTCATGCGAGCATGTGTCCCTTCTCCACATCGCATCGTAATCAAAATAACTTACCTTGTCACAACCTTAATACTTAGCCGCTAAACTTTGCGATTTGCGCTTTCAATCTCCGCCGATGTGATCATTGCCGTTGATCTGCCCAGATCTACGGTCCTCACTACTACTGGCACTTCCGATTGGTTTCTACCTTGCTTACCTTGCGATGAATCTTATCCGTTCATTTCTTGCATTCCCTTCTATTATCTAATCATGACCGTCTGTTCTCCTCCCTTGGAATTCTTCAAAGAATTCTCCGCCTTAGTCATTTTTCCATTTGTTTACACTAACCCTCTCTATAACTCCAGTTCATATTGATTAAGACCTTCTCTTTCTGTAGAGCCTTCTCTTCCTGTAGAGCCCTCTCTGTCTCTCGGCTCTTGTCTTAATCATATTTTTTTAATTGGCCTCTTCCTCTCGGCTCTCGCCTCTTCTTGCTTCTGCTATGTGTAAGGCCTTTGGGCCTCATCGTGTCTTGCAAATTTGATTGCCTTCTGCTATGGGTTGAAGCAATTCACTGCCTCTGCTACATTTGCTACCTCTTTACATTCGTTGCCTCTCTGTTGTCTCTGCTTCATTCGCTGCCTCTGCTATCTCTACTACCTTTCACAACTTGACTCGCTTTATTGCCTTTGATGCCTTTCGCTGCCTTGGCTGCCTTTCACGACTTGACGTGCTTTGCTGCCTTTGCCTTATAACCGCTACTTCTCTGCTCCTTTGCCATCAATCATAATTTTGGTGTTACTCCTTTCTGTTCCTTTGCAATCAATGACAATATTTCCAACAGTCTCCCCCTTTAGAATTGATGGAAACACATCCACCAATACTCCAATAATTCCTCAAGGACTTCCTCCCCCTTTCATTTTGAGAACGGAAACACATCCACCAATACTCCAATACTTCCTCCCCCTTTCATTCTAAGAATGGCAACACATCCACCAATACTCCAATAATTCCTCCACGACCTCCTCCCCCTTTCATTCTGAGAAGTGTGTTTCTTCCTCTGCTTGCTTTTCAAAAGAGCCTTTCTTCTTTTGCTTTTATTTATTTTATTTTATTTTTTATATTATCTTTTTTTCATTTTCTAATTTTTTAACTATATTGACTATATCTTATAATATTTTAATTTATCAATGTTTAGTTTCATTAATTTATAGTTGAAGTTTTGATGCATTTCTGAATTATATATACTGATTGATTGTGTTTCTCTATTGAATATGTGATTTTCCGGAAGATTTATGATTAATTTAATATTTTATGTTGTTTAAACTATAAATGTGAGGTTGTTAAATTGCAAAGTTTGAATGTTTTAGGTTTTTCACAGTGTTTAATAAATTTAAAGTGAATTTTAAGAAAAAAATCATAATCTTACTAAAAATTGTATTATAAATTTTAATAAAAAGTAATTATTTTGTAAAAACCAATATCTTAATTAATAAAAAAAAATTAAAATATTTCATAACTTATTAATATTAATGAAAGCTAAATAAACATGAAAGTGTATATAGTAGATAAAATATATCTAGTTTGAATTTGTGTTTAGTTAAATTATTTATGAGCATGAAGTATGTCCTAAAAGCTTTTTTTGTTTGGTTATTTTTCTTAATAAATAAGAGAAACAATTACCACTCTTAAATCCAAATTTATTTAAAGACCTAAACCATTTTAAATAAAAACCACTAACCAATAATTCCAAATGCTTTGAATAGCAATGATAAGTAAAACTTTCCTCTTGTTCAAAAAAATAAAAACAAATAAATAAATACAATTAGTATAATATAAATAAATTAATTTAAGTGTGGTATAAAGTAAAAAAAAAGACTGAACGTAATCTGACCTTGTCTTTTTTATTCCGGTTGGCATTGCTTGTTATTTTTAGAGGCCATATATGTTGTTCGTTTGTTGTACATCAAATATAAAATATCATTCTTAATGGTGTTTTAGATGGGATTTTTTTAGAATTATCAATTTAAAATTTGAGAAATTTGTCATGGGTTGTGCGGTGAGTTGTAATAATATTTTTAATTTTTTTTTTAATTTTTTTTTTTTTTTTTTGTCATGTAGTGGATGTGGGTAAGAAATTTGTTATGGGTTGTGATAATATTTTTTTGTCATGCAGTGGATGTGGTTAGACAATGAAATGAAATGGAAATAAACAAGACGATAGTAATGTATTTAAAAAAAAAATTATAAATGAGATTTTTTTAGTGATAACAAATTGCTAGCTTTAACATAAAAGTATTATAATTATAATTGATTTGTATATATAAAAATCAATGTCTTTTCAATAGAAAGAGGAAAGAATTAATTTGAGAAGTCCTGCTAAATTGAAAGAGAGCACTGTACATCTAAAATGGGTTAGCATAAGGAAAGTTTAAACTTATAAGGGTTTTGAGAATGGATAAAATGAGCTAATAAAATCTAAGGAATGATAATTAAGATTACATCATTGAGATACATGTAGAAGTTTTAATGTTGTAGAAATGATCTAGAGTCAAGCACATGATATTCTGCCAAGTTTAAGAGTAGTGAAGACTCTCTTAGCATGGTTATAGGTAACATATGGATGAGCAAGTTACATACTAGGGTTCATAGTATTAACACCTAAAATTGAAGGTGTTGGTGTTGATAGGGGAAATTTGTTGAGCTTAGAAATATGAGAAATATTAGGAACTCTTGAAGCTCAACATCTATTTGGAGTTATATATCTGGAAATAAATGTTGTGATTAGAACATATGGAAAGCTACCTAAAGAAAAAAAAACCCTCTTGAGAGGTGATACTACTCACACATGTTCCAGAAGTTGATACAATTAACTAAACCATTGAACTATCAAGTGTAAAAATCCCAAAAATTGATAATGAACTAGATTTAAGCACATTAAAATCAACCAAGTTAAAGAAAAATAAAGATTCTCCCTACTTTGGTCAATTATATGCCGTCTAAATCCATAGAGTATATGATGCAGTACCATCCTAGTAAATTTCTTTTTCCTATAAGGAAAAATGGGAAAAACTCTTGGTAGATATTCACTATCTAATATCTATTTTTGTTATGGTTAAGTGCCCCTTTTTGGACCGTTGTAATTAGTGAGTTAGGGGCTTCTAGAAATATGTTGAGGTGTAACTTCAAGAGATGTGTTGTCAACAAGCGGCCTCTGCATTCCGTTGTTAGATATTTTCTCTCCTTTGTAAATAAACTAGTATTTGCACGGTGCGACAGTGCAAAGGGAACACCGAAGGCGTGCCAAAACCGCAGCGACTCCCCGACCGATTGGACAGCAGCACGGACAGAGCTGAGAGCAGCAGGGTGGGATGGATGGCTGCCAAGTGTCAATTTTTGATAGGGCAGAAGGGCAATAGGTGGAGCACAAGGATTGGCTGGGATGAACAGTGTTTCCCAGCGAAGCTCATAAAAGGGACACCTTCGGTGTAAAAATGTAATCCCCACGAGAAAGAGCAGGGGAAGTACTTTGAAGATATAAACTAACTCTGTAAATCCTCTATAAATTGAATTAGTGTTGATTTATCTATCTAGAAATGCCTTTTTCCACTTGTGATTGCTTATATCAGAGGGAACCAGAGTAATTTCTACATAGTTTTGTCTGTGTTGATTTCACATGGCTCGTTGTTAAAGGCGCTGAGTGAATATTGGGGTTTCAGTCTATGACCCTACCCTTTTTCTCCCATCACAACCGAGCACACAGGGTAGTTGCAGCTTCGATTTATTGCGACGGGAAGAACAGTTGAACATCAAGCTAGTATTAGATCCAGCTCAAAAAAAAAAACACAAAGTTGTGAAGGACCGGATCCCCGAACCGATGGATAGGTTAAGTTGGAAGTGGATCCAACGTGGGACCTATGGTGCCTATTAGAAAAGAGAAAATCGCCCAAAACTCCCAGCCTCCAGATCGAACCGGATATCTAGGTTGGAAGATATCCATGTTCATAGTGCAAGTACCATTGTTAAATTTCTTGGACACTAGATACCTCCATTATGGGACCTAGTGCGAGTGAGGTAAGGGATATATTTTTCTTTAATAAATTTTTATTGGGCACGATTCACGAAATCCAAGCCTTTTGGCATCTGAATCCAACACTTGAATATTAAATAATATTAGAGTCATCCAGTGAGAGGGGCATCCGGGCCTAGAACCCCAGATCGAAAGTAAAATGGATATCTAAGCCACAAAAGCTAGATACAAATAGTTTGAAAATATATCTAGCCTCGTGACCATAAATAATGCACAAGGTAGATTTTTGAGAAATTATTTCATAATTAGAGAATGTTAAAGGACAAGGAATATATACTTAATAACCTTCGGTGTTAAGCCTTTGGTTTTGATGATAGACACATGGCATTTCTGAGTTAAGCCTAAAACTAAAAGGAAAATAGATTTGTTGGGTTACTCTAAGAGAAATTGGGGCTTGTTTATGATTAAAAAGGATGAAGTCAATATGCAAGGAGCATTATTTCTAGTCAATTCAAAAAATTGCAAAGAGAACCATGAGATCACATAGATAATATCTAAAGGAAAGGGGGATAGGCTGCATTAAGTGGTATCAAAGCTTCCGTAGAGCCAAAGGCCGAGTAAGCTTTGAAAAGGCTAATAGAATTGAGTGACAACAAATATGTCGCCTAGGACAGGAGGTCAAGAAAAAATAGGATGGACGAAGACTTAAGGTTGGAGCTGAGACACATCTAGACAAGAATAGAAGCCATGGAGATATCCTAGAGAAGAAGACATGATGCGTGAGACATTAGAGAGAGAAAAGATACAAGCTCAAAAGAGGAGATGGAAGGATCTCCAAGAAGAGAAGAAATAGAGGAACAACTAATAAAGTTGGTTACCAAATTAGGGTCCAGATTAAAGATGGAGGTGCCACTATATGATGGCAACTTAAATGTGGAAGATTTGCTCGATTGGATCATCTCGTTAGATAAGTA
Organism: Pinus albicaulis; assembly: GCA_034641835.2. Taxonomy (NCBI): domain Eukaryota; kingdom Viridiplantae; phylum Streptophyta; class Pinopsida; order Pinales; family Pinaceae; genus Pinus; species Pinus albicaulis. The sequence continues at coordinate 460,604,878 of CM076575.1, read as the reverse complement.
ATTGGATTATGAAAATGTAAAGGATGATCAGAAGGTCAAATATGCAGTGATAAAGCCAAGGGGATACATAACATTATGATGGGATGAGTTGCACACAAACCAAAGAAAGAAGTGAAAGGAAAAGGTCAAGAGGTCAAACCAAATGGTGGCCAAGTTTAGAAAAAAATTCATGCCCAAGGATTACCAGATGAACTTATTCAGGAAATTGAAAAATATAAGGAAGAAAACTATGACAGTGATCTAGTGCACTAAATAATTCTGTAAGTTGAACATCATAGCAGGCCATACCGAGGAAGATGTTGAGAAGGTGGCTAGATATATAAATGGCCTCAGGTATGATATTCAAGACGAAATTAACCTCTTTCCTTTGAATATAGTGTGAATGCCTACCAGGAAATAACAAGAGTAGAAGAAAAAATTGTTAGAAAACAAAGTCAAAGGAGAAGAGGAAGGAATCCAATGAAAGGGAAAAGACCTTCCAGTAGAGGAAGATTCCAGACTGTAAGAGAAAAAGAAGATTGATTTAATATACAATCTCCCATGGGAGGAAAAGCAAGGGGTAAAATATTATTGTTAAGAGGAAGAGGCGGATGAACAGAAGTTAGGTGTTATATATGTGAGAAAACATGAAATATGTCATGGAATTGTCCTAAAAATAAGACATGAAATCAGAGGAAGGCGTATACTGCAGAAGCCAAAGAAGGAACATCAAATGTAGACACAGGGAGAAACACCTGATATGGGTGAGTCATTGATACTGAAGAGAAAATTGGTTAAATATGAGAATTAAGAAACTCATGAACTAACACAAAGGAGAATTTTGTTCAGAACATTATGTAAATCTAAAGGGAAGTGCTACAAGTCCTCGATAGTGGTAGCACTGACAATATGGTCCCTATAGAGAAGGTGGAGAATATAGGATTGTAGAGGATGGCGCATCCTACTCCATACCAAGTGTCATGGTTTTAGAACGAACATCAAATTTTGGTATGTGAAGAAAGTAGAGTCAAACACTAGATTGGTAGCAACAAAAATGAAGTGTTGGGTGACATTATGCTTATAGATGTATGTCATATATTGTTGGTGAGACCATGGAAATATGATGGGGGATTTTTTGACGATGGAAAGAGAAATACCTACACCTTCGAAAAGGACAACTACAGACATGTGTTGCTACCTCTAAAAGAGATGGGAGTCAAAGGTGAAGTAGATCCAAGAATGTTGATAATGAGTGGGAAATAATTGTTGCAAGAATTAAAGAAGAAAGAAGAGGTACAATAGGGTTTGGTTGGTAAACCTAGAGTTGTCCTTACAAATACAAATTTGAGTGAATTACCTACTAAAATTAAAATGCTACTAGATGAATTTGCTGACATCATTGTTTATGAGTTGTCAAATGTCTTACCACCTGTAAGGAGTATCATTCACCAAATATATCTAATTCTAGGCACAAGTTTACCAAATAAAGGAACTTACAGGATAACCCCTAAGGTGAATGAAGAAATCAGAAAACAAGTCCAAGAAACAATGGACAAGGGATTAATCCGAGAAAGTTTAATCCATTGTGTTATACCAACAATATTAAGTCCAAAGAAGGATAGAGGTTGGAGAATGTGTGAGGACTCCACAAAAGTAAACAAGATAATGGTAAGGTACATATTTCCTTTACGTCATATGGATGATATAATATATTGTTTAAGTGGTGAAATCTTATTTTCTAAAATAGATTTAAAAAGTGGATGTCGTCAAATTAGGATGAGAGAAGGAGATGAATGGAAGACTGCCTTCAAAATCAGTGATGATCTATATGAGATATTGGTTATGTATTTCAGCTTGACCAATGCACCTCGTACATTTATGATACTCATGAGTGAAGCCTTTAATTATTTTATTAGAAAATTAGTAATTTCATATTTGGATGATATTCTTGCATTTAGTAAAACCCGCGAAGAACAATTGATGTCTTTGAAGTTGGTGCTCAAGAGTTTGGTGTAGGAGAAACTCTTGATATACTTGAAGAAATGTTCCTTCATGGAAATAGAGTTGAGATATATGGGTTTTATAATCTCTCTAGAAGGACTAAACATGTACCTAGAAAAGGTGAGAGCTATCAAGAAATGGCCTACCCCAAGGAATATTCATAAGTGAGAAGTTTTCATGGGTTGGCTAGCTTTTATAGAAATTTTATTAGAAATTTCAGCAATATATATGCACCTATGATTAATACCATTAAAATTTAGCAACAACCATTTAAATGGATTGCTGCAACCAATAGAGAATTTGAACTATTTAAAGAGACGATAACAAAGCAAAATATTTAGCTCTGACTAATTTTCGAAAACCTTTCCAAGTCAAGTGCGATGCAAGCGGAATGGGCATTGGTGCTATTTTAAGTCAAGAGGATAAACATGTTTCTTATTTTAGTGAGAAGATGAATGAAACCAAACATAAATACTCCACTTATGATAAAAAAATTGTGCAGTGATACAAGCCCTAAAAAATGGAGACATTATCTCATGCCTAGAGATATTATTTTATATACTAACAATCATGCTTTTCAATTCATAACCAGGCAAGAGAAATTAAGCTAGAATCCTTACAAGTGAGTTGAATTCATGCAAAGTTCTACTTTTTTTCTTAAACATATTAGTGGAGATACTAACAGGATTGCAAATGATTTGAGCAGGAGGTGATTGATTTTGTAAAAAATCCAAGTGGGTATTTTAGGATTTGAACATCTCAAAGAAAAGTAGAAGGAAGACCCAATATTTGGGGAAGCCTAAGAATCATGAGAGAATATAGTGCTGAGAGATAAAACACCTTGGATTGAATACATGATTTAGGATTGAATGTTTTTAAATGGAAACCAATTGTACATTCCAATGGGCTCAATGAGAGACAATTTCTTGAAAGAAAAAGATAGTGGAGGACTTGGCTAGTCACCTCGGCCATGATAAAATATATGCTTAGTTAAAAAAATTTATTATTGGTCAAGAATGAGGTCTGATGTCAAGAATCTTTTGGAAAAATGTATATTTTTCAATATTCAAAGGGCAAACAACAAAATATTGGCTTATATCAACTACTTCCCATGCCCAAAATATCATGGAATTCTATAACCATATATTTTGTTTTGATTTTACCTAGAACTGAGGGAAAGAATGATTTATTTTTTTTAGTGGTGGATAGGTTCTCAAATATGACACACTTTATACTATGTTCAAAATTAATGATGCCACCCATATTGCAAATTTAATTTTCAGAGGAATCATGAGACTACATGGGCTACCTAGAAGTATAGTCTTAGACTGAGACACAAATATTTTTGGGAACTTTTGGAGGACTTTGTGGAAGAGGTTTGGCATAAAATTTTTATATATCTCATCCTATCATCTTCAAATAGATGGGAGGGAGAAATTATTTAACAAAATCTTAGGAAATTTGTTGAGGAGTTTGGTAAATGAATACAAAATTTGGTGGGGTCTAGTTCTTCCTGACGTTGGGTTTTCCTACAATGATTCACGTAATAGAAGCACAAGTAGAAGCCCATTCCAAATAGTGTATGGAATGCACCCATAAGGAATTATTGAACTTAGGAGCTTGAGAAGAGACGAATTGAGAAGTGATGGTGTAGAGGAATTTTCTACAACAATGCAAGATTTACATGAACAAGTTAAGTGATAGCTTCAGAACAATAGCCCGAAGTACATGAAAGAGGTGGACCTAAGGAAAATAGAAGTGAATTTTAAAATTGGTGATATCGTGTTAGCCCATTTGAGGAAAGAGATATTCCCAAGAGATGAATATAACAAATTTAAGCTGAAGAAGATAATACATTGTAAAATATTGAGGAAATTTTTAGCCAATGATTATGACACTAAATTGCCACCTGATTTTAGAATCTCACACACATTTAATGTTGCATACATGTATTCCTACAGAGAAGCTAAATAAGAGGATGGAGAAAAGAAAGAGGAGATTTAGTGGAATAACTGTTTTCCTAAAACTCAAAATTTGTTGTTGGAAAAGATCCTTGATCAAAAAGTTTCCAAGACAGCTAGGAAGAAAGACTATTACAAGTATTTGGTCAAATGGAAGGGTCTTCTAGTTGAAGATGTTTGATGAATGCTATAGATATCTCAAATCATGGAAAAATAGTTGCCAACCTCATGGACAAGAGTCTATGAAAACTTCTTTTATTTCGAGGGATTCTAACGTAGGACCAACCTAGTAAATTTCTAATTCCCAGGAAGAATTATTTTCTGTATATAATCACTATCGAATATCTATTTTTGTTATGCTTATGTGTCCTCTTTTGGGACAATTTTAATTAGTTTATTAGTGGATTATAGATAAATGCACATGTGTAACTTCAAGAGAGGTGTTGCTGGAAAGAAACCTCCCCATTCCATTGTCAGATGTTTTTTTATCCTTTTCAAATAAAATATGTTTAAATGCACAAGCCCAGTGAATTCCTAAGTGAAAGAAGGGAAAGAACTTCAAAGATATCAGCTAACTTTGTAAATCCTCTTTAAATGGAGTTAGTGTTGATTTATCTATTTAGAAATTCCTTTTCCCCCTTATGATTGTTTCGTAGTTTTGTTCATGTTAATTTCACTTGGCTCATTGTTAAAGGTGTTGCACAAGTAATGGAGTTTAAGTCTACAACCCTCCCCTTTTTCTCCATCACAACTTAGCACACGGAGTATTTTTAGTTTCAATCTATTGTAGTGGGAATAATCGGCCTGTTGGGTTTTTGTTATATTCTTTCCACAACCCTAGTTTAGGTGGGCGAACCCACCTATGGTTTTGCGCGTGGTTTTGGGGCATGATGGTTTCTGCCTTGGTATTTTGTAGATCTGATCAAGGGAACTACAATTATGTTCTAATCCAGGGTTAATGGATTTGGGTTTATGAATGCTTTAGCATGTATATATGTGTTGTAAAACTAAAAGGAATATAATGAAAAATCAAGCTGGTAGTCCCGATTAGGGATCCACAAGAAAAATCTCTGTGTATATCTGTTTTATGTTTTATTCTCTTGCTATTGTTTATTTTCAGTTTTTAAGAATTTTTTTTGCAGATAATTTATGTATAGGGTTAAAACCTACATGTGGTATCAAAGATGTTTAAGCTTCAAGGGGATGCCTTTGCTACTGGGGGGTTTTTTTCTCGGACCTGTGGTAGACACTGTTCAGGGGGAGATTTGTGGGATCTATTCTTGCGGTGAAATAAGATGGCGAGAAATGGAAAGATAGAGATCGAGAAATTTAATGATGAGAGTTTTGAGTTTTGGAAGCTCAAGATGGAGGATCTGTTGTTGGATCAATATCAATGGATCATGGTAGATCCTGGTACTAAACCAATAGAAATGTTAGATGAAGACTGGGCGAAGTTGGATTGAAGGCAAAGAGCACAATACGGTTGTGCATCTTAGATTCATTATTGTTGAATGTATCTAGGGAAGTTGCGACAAAGACTTTGTGGGTCAAGTTAGGGACTTTGTACCAATCTAAGTATCTGGTGAATAATTTTTTCCTGCAGAAAAGGTTGTATAACCTGAGGATGAAGGATGGAGACTCGCTAACAGAGCATCTAAACACCTTCAATACTGTGGTAAGTCAATTTTCATCTGTTGTTATTAAAGTCTCAGATGAAGATAAGTGCACCCATTTTTTGTGTTATCTACTAGATTCGCGGGATAGTATGGCTATTGCAATAAGTAGCAATACAACTACCTTGAATTTTGATGACATTGTCTCAGCCTTGATGTTAGAGGAAATGAGATGGAGAAATATGGAGGGTTAGAATGGAGATGCCTTATCTTTACGAGGAAGGTCCCAGAAATAATTTTTTGAGTGGGAGATCTAAATCTCCAAGAAAGCTTTTAAAGGTGTGCTGGAAATACAGAAAGGAAGGGCACTTCAAAAAGGACTGCATATATAAATCTCATGAGAAAGGAAAGGTACATGATGATTCTCCTTCTGCAAAGGAAAAAAACATCTCAAAGAAGGTGGGGATGTGCATTTGGCTTCTTCTTCAAATACACATGCAGATCATGCGACATGGTTGATTGAATCAGGTGCATCTTTTCACTTCACTCCCCATAGGGAGTGGTTCTGTGAGTATGAGAAGTATGATGGTGGTGATGCCTTTTTAGGGGATGATAGCAAGGCTAGAATCGTCGGACATGGAAAATTCAAGCTGAAGCTGCATGGTGGAAGGATTCGAACACTTCCTAGTGTTTTGGATATTCCTGCATTGGCCTAAAATATGATTTCTATAAGAAAAATGGATGATGGAGGTCGAAAAACTATGTTCGAGAAATATACCTACAAGATCATTCGGGGAGCACTGGTATTAATGCAGGGAGTTCAAATTAGATCTCTATACAAGCTTCAGGGTAGCACTATTATTGATGGGTGCACTAGTTCTATGGTTCCTGAAAGTGGAGCGGAAAACATAGCGGTATCTGGAGAAAATACCATGCTATGGCATCAAAGGCTTGGGCATATTGAAGGGAAGGGCCTTTGTATACTTCATGGTAATGGTACGGTAGAAGGTATGTCTAATTTCTATCTAGATTTTGATTTCTGTGAACATTATGTATATGGGAAGTAGAATCGGGTGACGTTTATTTCTGGTGCCAAGAGAGCGAACAACATATTAGAGATTGTGCACAGTGATGTTTTTATGATCTTAATTATGAATGTGTTGGTGGATTTGGTGCACAAGTGTACCAATCCACACTTGCTTAAGAGGAGTGGTCGCTGCCTCTTAAGCTTTGGTCACAGGTAGATAAACAAAAGAGTTAGCAGGTTAGTGAACATGCTATAAAACATTAAACACTAAATAATGATATAGTATGCATATGTAGAGAGAAAACAAGACTAAACTAAACAAAAACATAAAAGATCATATAGAGTCAAACAAAACAATAACACCAGCAGTGGTATCAATTTCCCCCCTTATTGTTTGCTATTAGGAAAGAAATATAGTACATTTACACACTTGCCAAGGGGCCTTTACAACTATGGAGTTCTAATACCCGATGCAAGGGTGTTTTTACCCTCTAGATGCTTGGTGCAAGGTCTCTCTCTCTACTCCAAAGGATTGAAGTTGTTGGATGGCCAACAACCGAATCCCCTCTCTACTCCTCCTCTGGATTACACACTGGTGGATTGCTTCAAAGCAATTTTGGCCAACATAACAATGTGCTCTCCTTTTGTTCATATCTTGGTGGCCTTTTATAGATGAATTCAAATTATCCTTCCCTCTCTTGGTACATTGATGGATGGTGACCCAAGAGAAGGGGTTTATTCCATTGTGTGCCACTTGATTCCATTATGTGCTCCCTTGAGGTCCCAAGGAGGCTTAGGCGGATGTCCTTGGGTAGCCTCAAGTGTGGGATCATTTTCCTTGAGTGTGCCTTGTGGTCCCAGAAAGTAACTTCCGCCACTCTCAGGTCTGCGCAGCTTTTTTAGGGAAAGCCATGCAAAGGTGCGCTTATCGAAGAAAAATGCATGTGAAGGTGCATTCTACCAGTGCCTTGAGTGCATAATTTGATTTTTCCTCTTGACCTTATAGATTTTTAAAAATTTTCAAATTCTCTTATGTGCCTCAACCCTGTAAATCCTTCTGACTAAAATTTAGTAATGTCATCTTTGCTTGTCCGATTTTCCAGTGATAATATTTTCCCCCTAATGTGTGAGTTCTAGGAAGAAATCCATAGCCGAAATACATTGTAGTTTCTTTTCTGTGTACTGTGTGGAGAGAGAGAGAGACGTGCATGTAGCAAAAATTTGGAAACACCTTAGGGTCAAAGAGTGACCATGTCCCATGGGAACCCTATAAGAAATAGTATAATACAATAAATACAATTTTTCTACGAGGCAGGCATGTCCCATGCTCGTGATGCTTTGGCTAGCTAAACAAATCTATCTGACAAATACAAATTTTGTCTGTGTCACTAGTATGGTAGTGGTATGCTGGTTTGGTTGATGACGAAGATGACACCCTCAAGGGCATTTTTTCTTTGATAATAGGTGTAATGTGGTACCCATATGCATAAGCTTGGTATGGCATACAAATTCTCATTTTATGCATGTATGACTGGGACCTTCCCGTGTAAGTATTTCTGAGAGAGATGCTTATAATGGCATGGGTCTTTGATGAATTTGAGAAAAGTGCAATGGTCGTAAGGTATGATACCATCTTCACATGAATGATTGTGTTGTAGTCGAATGTCATGAGGATCAATGACATATTTAGGCAATGATTATTCCCACAATGTCACCTGGGGATGTCCCTATCGTGGTGAGGGGAAATCCAAGGTACCGCTTCCTTTCTAGAAAATAGGAGTTAACGTCGACAAAAAGGAAGCCTCAACCGAATGAGGTAGTCACTGATTTAAGGGATCATGGTCTTGGATGTGATGGGTTTAACATAGGCATCATGGCAATGAGTGATTGAAAACTGATAATGGGGATTCAGTGGCCAAAGTTCGGAGTACAAAAAGCAGCTTGGAAACAATCATAACTATTTGTGATCGGAAAATCCCTAGGGTCGGTAGGAGATCTAGGGTGGTTATATGATGGTTATGAATTTCATGGTGGCTTATGCATGAAAGGTGTGATACTTTGACCAAGGGTGACTAGGGACTGCTACCATGGGAGAAAAATGGATGGATGAGTGGGGGAAATTGTTCACTGTTTGTGGTATTTGTACACTTACCAAAAGAATGAAATAATGGGATTTTGATTGTACAAAACACAGAGACGGATGCCCCAAAACATGAAAGTGCTCGCTCACTGATAAGATGAGGAGTGTGTTTTTGCTGAGGCTAGGGGCCCCATTGGTTGGTCTCTTGTGTGGGGGTGATGTAGCTGATGGAAAATATTGTAGATGGCCTATGCTGATTGAGTTATGGTAGGCCAAATGTGAGGTGTGGTGGTGCGCTTTCGATCTACTTGAAAAAACTGGTCTTCTGGGAAAGGGGTTTTATTTTGATATGGTAAAACTTGACTTGATGCATGGTGGGTAAAATGGCATGAATTGCTTCCCGGACTTGAAGTGGTATGGCCATGGCATCATGATTTTTTTGATATATGGTCTACTTTGAGTGACGGGCACCTTGGAGGAGAGGCTCTACCGACCAACAATGATGTTTATCATGTGCAAGGTGGGGAAATGATAAACATGGTCGGGTGCTTGGAACCTATGTTTAATTTCTTGTGGAGAAATGATGTCAGGATATGCAAAGTTTTTCTGGGACTCTATCATGTTGAGGGTAGAATGATACATGCTTTGGAACCTTCAGTATATGGGATGATGGATGGTTTGTACAATACCTGCAAAAAAATACCCCAAGTGAAAGCATATCATCATTCGAATATTATTGACAACATGTATTGAATGAACACAATATAAGAGAGGGCGTACATGTCGGTACTGAAAAATTATTTTTTTGGAGGTGTGAATGTGTGGAGCCTCCTTTAGCCGTTATGAGGTGTTGATCACTGTGTTTCTTTCAATTCCGTGATCAAAGACTCTGAGCTCCAGTTTTCCCATGGGAGGTGTTACATGGATCTTGGTTTTGATTTTAGTTGGCGTTTCCCTGAGAATGATATCATGGGGGGCATTGCTAGTTACTCCCCCTTTTCTAGGATCTCCCTTTTATTTGTTCTTCGGCTTCTTTTTGTAGCATTTGGAGGATTTTCATAATTCTCCTAATTGTATGGTTGTTGATGAGCCTGGGAAGGTTGCACTATATTGAATGACGCATTATGATATGGCAGTGGTCCATTCTGTGCGGGGAATGGGGGATATTGGTTCCCTTGTCCTTGGTTGGTATATGAGCGCAGGGGTGACTTTCATGATAGCCAGGTTGTGATACATTCTGAATAGAATCATATGAGTATCCAGGAAGCTGATTACTTTTGCCTAGGTATCCTTGGGCCAAAGACCCGATCAAACCTTCTGTAGTATCAATGCGCATGGTACTACTACTGCCTGGGTGATCTTGGGCCAAAGACTAGATCAAATCGTCTGCAATATCGACACAGATGGTACTATTGATGCCTAGGTGATCTTCGGCCAAAGACCCGATCAAACCATCTGAAGTATCGACCTACCTGGTAACTCCTTGAGTATCATGGGTACTACTAATACCTAGGTGATATTCAGCCAAAGCCCTGATTAAACCATTTTTAGTATTAGACGTACCCGAAAACTCCCTCAGTGGAAAGTTCGACAACTTAAGAGAGTGAGGCAACCAGGTTGCCCTATCCCTGGTTTGTGAATGGCCACTGGGGGAAAGCTCTTCCGTTAGCATTTTTAGATGCATACTGGGTCCCCTGAGCCAGAGGGTATGGACCTCCTTGCTAATGGTGGTACGATTGCACCCTATTGGTCATGTTTTGCGAAGGTGCATGATGACTCTGGTAGCTGGGTTGTGGGATGTTCTGGTTAGGATCATTCATGTTGTTATCACTCTAATAATTCCCAAAGTTGTGAGATTTTGATTGTATAGTTTAAAGAGTATTAGAGGTAACCACAGACCTACTTTTAAGCTTTAGGATATAGCCTTCCGAAGGTTCAGAGAGGGCGCTCTCTATAAGATTTATCTTTGTTTTTATTTTTTATTTTAGGCTAGTTATATAGGGAAAATTGGTTTTGGGGTTTTGATTGGTTTTCATGGGAAAATCACTTAATGAGATGGATAGCCGTGAATCTGTAATCCATTGGGAAGATGGAGTCAATGTGTCAAGTAGAAGAATCAGGATCAAGGTCTAAAGTCAAATGTTTAAAGGGCAAGATAAAAGAGTCACTAAAGATCTCCAAAGGCTGATTGATGAAGTGCCTTTAATCGGGATAAAGAGAAATTAAAAATTATTTTATCCAGATAAGGAATGAAGTGGGAGAGGTCAATCGAAATTAGGGAGAAATTAAGGGTTCCCTAGTCTAGATATTAGCATAAAACATTTAAATGAAAACCAGTCAATAAAAGGGTGCTTTTAACAAATTTTGATATAAGAATTCTTGATTTCACATTAAATTTAGAACACATTTATGAATGGATGAAAAGCATAAGAAAGTAGACAGATAACAGTAGAAATTACTTCACTTCAGTGGCCCAACACATGAATCCAGTAATATGATGCTTTATTTCTTGAAATCCAATCTTATGACTTTAGCTTGATTACAAAAACCTTTAGGTTCAGAATGTTCCAGCTATAGAAATATTCAGCAATTAATTCACACTAATACTTCAAATGATGAAGTATTTATACAAAAAGTAATACAAAATATCCTAGAATAGTCCTAGGAATGTTTTTTGGAAAATAAAATATGTTATTACAAAAAGATAGTGACAACTACATAACAAACTTACAAGCTATCCTATTTATTAAATAAAATATATTTCTGTTGGGATTTAGGTAGCAGTTGGCTAGTTGAGTTGTCTTTAACGCTGGCAATCTAATCTTCAATCAGTTTTGAAGCTTTATCTCTGACCTGATACTATTTAACTGATATAATTTAACCTATGATACACTTTAACCTGTTGTTTGGACTGATTTACTGCTTTAAAATATGTTTTTACTATGTAAAACAACAACTTTGTTTTTTCATCCTCTTTCATTGTAAATTGTCTTTTACAATAAATCTGTAAACCTCTACCAAAACTCTTCATCTGGTCTAAGTTTAATATTTGTAAGTTTTATGAAATTCTCATCAGTCTCTGTGTATCTAACAAAGGTTGGCTTGACTACAAAGAGGTGTTTTATCTCATGCTATAAAGAAAACAAGTTTTCAATTCTTTTGTGTAACACTTTACCTATTGGAACTCCTTGCCAATCTTCCTTGTTCACTTGTTCTTTGGCAAAGTCCCTTATCTTCTTCTTGTAATATTCTTGCTTCATTAGTTTATCATTGATAACAAGAATATTTGGCAAACCTTTTTGCCTCAATGTGTCAAACTTAACCATGAATCTAGTTATGGCCATGTCCATATTTTGACACTTCTCTTCCAACTGTTTCATTAAGTTTTTCTTTGAAGGTACCTTTCTTACCTCAAGAATTGTCTCTGTTCTGTCAATAATTCCTATCTCATCCAATTATTGTTTGTTTTTAGTATTGAGAAACTTGATTATTTCTAAGGCTTCTTCAAGCTTGGCACCTACCTTTTATTTAGTCTTTAATATTTCTTCTTTGGGTACTTTAAGCAAGTCCTTCTGCTCATAAATCACTTGAATGGATGGCTAAGTATCATTAATTGACTCAATGATTTTGGACCATATTTGATTTTTAATGTATGCCATGAGATCTTTTAAGGTTAATTCTATTTCTACCTTTTTAAGTTGTTCACTTAACATTTTGGCCTTTTGTTCCTCTGTTTTAGCATTTATTTGTGCTAATTTATTGGCATCTTCCAAGTTCTTGATTTTCTCTTTCAATCTATTTATCTCATTGTTCTGTATTGACATGTCTTCCATGGATTTAATGAGTTTGTTGTCCTTATTTGACAGTTGAACTGTTGTAGTGGAAGATTCAGTAGTGGAAGAAGTAACTGGCACTGTTGTGGCCAATGGGACTTTTGGTGCTAACTCTTCTACTAGAGTTGAAGGAATTGATATTGTTACCATGGGAATGACTGTAGGAGGAACACTTTGAGTCTTTGCAGCTTATTTTTCTTGGACAAGCTTGTCCATCTCAATTTCCATCTCCTTGATTTGTGATTTCATTTCTAGTATGAGACTCATCATCTCATATTTTTGGTTTTCTTCTTGCACAATATCCTTAGCCTGTGGATGTTCTGTTGGAGGTAGTTTCAGTTTCCTTCTAAGTGCTGCAATATCAACATTTTTCTTCTTCACCAATTCTTCTGCAACTTTCAAATTAGCAGGGTCATATCCTATTTCAATCACCAATTCTTCTAAAGACTTGATTATGGTGTCTTTAGCATATGAAAAAGATTTTTCAACCCTAAGCTGATCTCTTATATTTTTCAAAATGTTCTGGAGCTTCTGCGCACTCATTGTTTTTGTGTTCATGGTAGAATAAAGAATTTCTGAGATTTGCTTGTGGAACTCAATCTGATCCAAGCGATGAATGTCCTCTATTGGAATTTCAATATCAGCTCTTTTGTAATCTGATGCTGTTGTAGATTTAGGCACTGTTGGTTGTAGAATTGTCATTAGAAACTTTTTATTTGTATAATCAAAGGCTGAAAGCAGCCTATTTTGAATCCCTGGAGTCTGCTTCAAGTTTTTGAATATATTTCATTTTTAATCTCCTCATTTTTGGCCTTGATCTATTTATACTTTTTTTTGATATCTATGTCTTTATCCTCTGCTTGCTGTGATGAAGATGCTTCCATGATTTGTTGTTGCTCAATCATCTGTGTGTTAGAAGTAGCAGGTTGCTTCTCATTTTCAATTATTGTAGTAGTCATAGTGTCTTTCTCTGGGTTTTCTTCATCTAAAACCTCAATTGTTTCATTTTCCTTTCCTGCTTGACTAATATTTGGTTTCTTATTGTACCTGAGCTTAAACCTAGTCCCCGTGGTTGTTTCAGAAGTATATGAGCTTTCTTATCTATTTATCTTTATGGTTCTGTCCTCCTGCTTTGGAGTTTGCAAAGTCTGTCTAGTATCACCTTGCTTGACAGATTCCATCAATGTATTTTCCAACCATTCAATATGGTTTGAAAACTTTTCAATTTTAGGATTTTTGTCATGGATGTAAGGGGTTAATTTACATTTCACCCTCATCTTATTGATTATTCCATAAGGATCATAGTTCCATAGAAAAATTTCATCAAATTTATACTCTAGGAACTATTTTTCTACCTCTACACATGCTTCCCTGTTGTTCCATATGAAAGGACCCACTTGGTTTTTCAATTCAAATTGAGTTTTATTTTTAGCAGCCAAAAAGTTTATAGAATCTGAGTTTATAATTTCTCTTATATATTCTAATGCAAACACTGTCATTGGAAAATATTTTAGCAATTTGTACGGCAAGAGGTTTGACCCATAAACTCTAATCTCAGTGTGGTTTTGGTAAAGATAGTAGCCACCTCTTCTGCTTTGCTCTGATAGCTGTAAAATTTCTTAATCTCATCACTTATCCTTGGTTGTACACTGTTTGTAAGCATATTTATCAATGGGCGAATAAAACAGTCTGTGAAATCTACATAAGTGAGCTCTGTTAATTCTTTTCTGATTAAAGAAGTCTAGAAAAGAAATGATAGTGTATTTCCCTCTACATCCAAATTTTGAAGGGCTATTGGGAATTTACCTGCCTGGATGTAGAAGAACATATGAAAGAGGAAGGAGGTATATCTGAAAACACCTTCAGTAGGAAGTTTTACAAGCTGGTCATGAATAATATCAACTATATACTCAGCATAATTATAAATGACTGAAGGAGGTTGACTAGGCACAAAAGTGGATAGAAAACCAAGTAGAGACTCATAAGTGTGCTCATCAATAAAGTAACCAAGGATAAAAGACAACATTGAGATAATGTGTCTTGATCTTTCTGGGAATTTGGAGGATGAATAGGGAGGGTTAATCTTTGGGATTTCAACATATGAAGGCATGAATATTTGAAAGATTTGAATTATTTTAGGAAATTCTAAATCCAGATAAAGCTTTGTAAGAGCTTCTATAGACAATGAGACTGCATTAGGATCTGGTTGCAACTGAAGCATTTGGTTTATGGATTTGGTAGTGATAGTAAATAATACTTCTTTCTCATCATTAAAAATAGATCTTAGGTCAGGGGAATAGTGAGTTTGAAACAGTATGATGACCTCTAGACACTGATGGGTATGTGGAACTACATATTTGGGCAAATTGGACTCCCGAATTTGCACTTCATCTCCCTGATCCAAAGATTTTTCTAGGCTCTAGCAGTGGAGATCAAGAAGATTGAATTCAATTACTGGATCAATGGTTTTATAATCTACATCAGCTAAAGGGGTATTCTCAACATCTATAATAGGAGGTTGTAGAGGATTGATGACAATGGTGCTTTTAAAAGCCATTACTAGATTTGTTTTTTAACAATTTAACCCTTTGGATCTTAAAAACTCTATTTTTATGTTTTTTATACACTTCTGTAAGCTTAGAATGTATACAGAAGGTCTTTTTGGTATGAAAGAGGTCTCTTTTGAACAGTAATAGGTAAAATTATGGTTTCTTCTGCTCCAAACTTTCAATTTCTACTCCAAAATCAATCTTTAAACCTTTTTACAGACCTTTCAATTTCTACTCCAATGGGTTTACTCCTCTTTTCTTGGATAAAACAAACCAAAAATAGTATAATTTATGCATAAAGGGGTTCTGAGCATCTATGTGACTGTAACTCTATTTTTTAGGTTTTTTATACACTTCTGTAAGCTTAGAATGTTTACAAAAGGTATTTTTGGTATGACAAAGGTCTCTTTTGAACAGTAATAGGTAAAATTATGGTTTCTTCTGGTTCAAACTTTCAATTTCTACTCCAAAATCAATCTTTAAACCTTTTTACAAACCTTTCAATTTCTACTTCAAAGGGTTTACTACTCTTTTCTTGGATAAAACAAACCAAAAACAGTCTAATTTATGCACAAAGGGGTTTTGATCATTCGTAAAAGGGTTTCTAAAGGTCTGCAAATGGCTAAATTTATTCAATTTTCTTTAGAAAATAGGTTACAGTCTTTACAGACAATGAAATTCTCAGGGTTTTGAAACATATATGAATATATGAGGAAATTAGGCTTTTACTTTAGGCAAATAGACTTTCAAAGGTTTTAAATTTCCAGAGAATGCTCTTTTCGGGTGAAGAATGGGTATATTTCTTGAAAAATACCTGTAGTTTTAGGTATTTGACTCGAAAAAAGGGTTTATGGATGTATGGAAGCTTTCAAGAGCTTTTTTGCAGTCTTTGGATGTAAAATGGAGGCTCTAGGTGGTCGCAATAGCAAATTTGAATGATTTATGTTGGTTTTTACACAAAAACAGTGTGGCAACATCTTTTCTTCAATGAGGAACAATTTTTGAGCAGAAAAACGCAGAAAAAGGTTTCAATGCGTGCATTTTGTTATTTTATAGAAATTTGGGTCTAAAACAGTGTTTTTATTAAATGCAAATCAATTTAAATGGGGCTGGTTTGGCACAGGGAGGCTATTACTGCTAAACGATTATCGCATGATCGGAGGGCGGTAAACAGTTTCACTCGGAAGGATGTGATCCAGTGATTTCTTGCCATGTGGAGGAGAGATAATGGGGCAATACCGCCCATATCACAAATCCAAAATTGATTATCAACCGCACTTTTGAAATTGTGATATGGCTTGTGAGTCATTGGATCGGGCAGAGGGAGTGTGAACGGTCCCGATTAAGCGATGAAGTTGCTAGGTAAATGGGCATGGGGCCCAGGATCATTTATGCGGCGGGGTTCAATGCTATATGTTAAAACGTATTTAAAACATAAAGCCTTATGTTTTAATGGGATAGGCGGGTAGTGGCTTTACACGGAAAATAGGCTATTTACAATTGTAAAGTAACCTTTGGGAAAGTTTTAATAAACCAAGGTTATTTTAAACCTATGGGGGAGCGGGAATATATCACATGGGGAATTAAAACCATAGGATAAACAATAATAATGTGCGTTGGGCTATTTAACATAAAGAGTTTAATATATTACGCGATGGAAGGATATATAGTGGGGTTAATATATGAAGTTAGTGTTAATATATGAAATGAATATGAGCAGAAAATACACAAATAAACTAAGTAAAGTGTGATTTAAGTGTTTTGAGCAGGATTTTCATAATGGTGGCCCCATTTTAACATTTCACACTTAGTACTTAGGATAATGCATATTTGTGGGTTTTTTGAATGAAATAGAAATTATTTAAGGGGGTTTTTACTTTTCCTAAGTGAAAATTGTGTTTTAACTTAGGAAGAGGGGTTTTATCTTAGAAAAAGGGTGATGTAGAGTAAAAGGGTTTTAATGAATGGAATCCAATATTTAGTGCTAATCAGTTATTAAGTCTTGGGTTTGGTCCCAACAAAAGTCAGAGAAATGATCTGAGCCTTTATAACTGAAGGGTTTTAATACTGAAATACTTTGAGGGGAGGGAAATTAGTCATTTTTCCAGATGATGTTTTATTCATGGCTTCTGTAACTGCTTTCTACCTACCCATCATTTATTCTACCATTTTTTCTTTTATTTTCATGGGTTCATTTGAGCTTACAACCCTAAATCCGTTTTTCTTTTAAAGCATAAAACTATCTAATTCTAACCTTATTTCATCCGAGGGCTCAGATTAAATTGTTGAGCTCCTCATTTATTCCCTAAAAATCTACTGATTTGTCAAGTTTAAAATATTTGAAAAAATCTTCATTCTCTATCTATAAACATGAAATTTAAAGCAAGAAAAATTTAAGATTAAAGTATTTAACTCATCATGGATTATGGCATTTTGAACAAGCTACACATAATCATTTATTTTGCAGTAAAAGTAACTAGTAGTGGCATTTTGACTTGCATCACTTTCATGCCTTATTCTAATCTATTTTTTGTGTTTGGGTCCATTTTTTAAATTCATTTTTATCTTTTTCTTTTCAAGTCCTTTGATTTTTCTTTTAGGACTTTTACCCTCTTTTCATTTTTTATTTTTCAAATATGGGATAACAACTTGCAGAAAGCAAGGTATGTACATATTTAAAATAATAATCAAAGTCAATTCAAAAATTATGAATCCTATTATTATAAGACCCTAACAGTGGCTCCACATGGGGATGGCATTTCCTGGTGAAATGTCAAGAACTTTGAGACTAGTAGCCTTTGAATTCTGATTGTCCTGATCTTGTAAATGTTGTCTGAGCTCTACAATTATTCATACTTATGATATTTTACCTTCCAAAGCTTAGGGTGTTAGGTCCCTATATTACTAGTATAGTCCCTTATTGTTGTTAGTGTAACCCCCTTATTGTTATTATTGTACCCTTGTAACCCTCATTTTTTTATTATTGTGCCCTTAAATTATTGTTGTTAGGTCGGCTAGGATTACATTGTGGCCCACTAGGATTACATTATGGCCCCATGGACTCCTATATATAGAAAGGAGGTTTTGTGAATTGTATCATCCAAGAATTGTTCATTTATGTAATGTATTGGAGGTTTCCCCCTCGAAGTGGCTCATTTCTAAGGCGTTTATATCTCTTTTCTTC
The DNA here is from genome assembly GCA_034641835.2 of Pinus albicaulis. NCBI lineage: Eukaryota > Viridiplantae > Streptophyta > Pinopsida > Pinales > Pinaceae > Pinus > Pinus albicaulis. Next base: position 460,586,651 of record CM076575.1, on the reverse strand, counting down.
TCTTTTTGGAATTGGTTACACAACATTTGGTATCAGAGCTTTGGATTCTAGGGTTTCGCTGCTCCAAACAGGTCATCGTGGCATTTTCGCTATAAATTTTTTTCTACGAAGCTTCAGAAGCTGAAATTTTTAGGGTGCGAAGCTGAAATTTTGAGGAAGTTTGTATAACAATTTCAGAGCTTGGTTCGCAATATTGTCGGAGATATGATCTGTGGAAGTTAGGTTTTGAAATCTAAACGGTCATGTAGTATTAATATTCATACAACAACATTTTCTACGAGAGAGTTTGATCTGATATTCTGGCATGAACAAATTTGAAATCCTGAAGAAATTCATCAAAAAATTTCAGAGCTTGGTTCGCAATATTTTTGGAGATATGATCTGTGGAAGGTAGTGCTTTTTCAAGCTCCTGAATTTCATCTCAAAAAGGTGATCGTGGGAAAAGTTTAATAACTCTCTCTCTGGGCATCGGATTGAGTCTTGTAAAGTGATTTGCAATTAAATGGACTTTATTGTCTTGTATGTTTTAGAGTGAAGGATGGCAGGTGACACGTGGAAAGTACATTTCTGTATAGCTCTACTGAACCAGTCCATAATTAGATCATTGTGGGAGATTGGACACAACTTTGTCTTGGAGAATCCAAATCAGGTCAGACCTATGGCATTCGAAAGATAATTCAGAAGGCTACATTGGTACCGAAAATCAAATATTGAAGTGTTGCAATCACAAATATAATCCAATTTCAATATCGAGCTCCTCAAAAGCAAGAAAAAGGTGTGTATTTTTTTTTTCCGAATTGCATAAGTCTTGTTTGAAGAATCAATTTGAATTGATTCCAAGGGCATATTGTAGAATAGATATCAGTATTGGGTTCTAAAATATTCCTTGTAAAAATAATTCAACACCCATTAAGCCTTCAGAAGGCTCTACTATGACTCATGAAGATGAAGAATTGCAACATGATCTATCAAAATTACAAGAGCAAGTGCAACAAATTTCACTCTCGCAAAGAGCAACAAAAAATGAAATGGAAGTTTTGAAGAAAGGTGTGGAAGCTAAGATGGATGGCGTGGAAGATAAGATGGATGGTGTGGAAGCTAAGATGGATGGCATGGAGACTAGCATGGAATCTAAGATGGATGACATGGAAGCTAAGATCGATGAGAAAATGGAAAACATGAAGAATTTTCTAAAAGCAGACATGGAAGGTTTGACAAAGTTGATACAAGAAAGGTTTCCTAATGGTGAAAAGATAGTAGAAGAACCTCATCATGAGAACAAAATAAATGTTAATTGTGATTTCATAAACTCTAATGTTGGCGGGAAGAACCACCATATTCCAAAGATGGATATGAGGAAGTTTGATGGAAAGGATCCTGTAACATGGATACTACAGATGGAGCAATATTTTGATCTCCATAATGTGCAAAACACACAAAAGGTATGCATTGAAACTTTACATTTAGAACAAAATACATTTATATGGTATCGATGGCTTTGCTCCCATAAAAAAATTGTCACTTGGTCAATTTTTACGGAGGAAATGATAGCACATTATGAGGATACAAAGAGCAACACCTTCTTTAGCCAATTGATAAATCTCAAACAAAAGGGTTTAGTGGGGCAGCACATTGAGGAATTCAAAAAATTGAATATAAGGGTAACTGATATTCCAGAGGAACACAGGATTGATCTCTTCATAGGCACTTTAAAGGATAACATCCAACATGAAGTTCGTGTTTTGGAACCAGATTCATTGGAGAAGGCATTCAGGTTGGCAAGAAAAGTTGAATGTAAAATAATGGCGACAAGGAAGCCTACCACTCAATTCCATAAAGAAGGAAGTGTTGCTACGCCTAGATTTCCACAACCTACAAGGTTGACACCACAACAATTGGAAGAAAAAAGAGAAAAAGGGCTTTGCTACAGTTGTGATAGCAAATACACTAAAGGTCATAAGTGTGTTGAGAAGAAATTATTTTACATAGATTGTGAAGAGGAAGAAGAAAATGAACAAGAAGAGGATATACACCAGGAACCAGCCCTAGAAGAGGAAGAAATGAATCCGACCATATCGTGTAATGCACTGGCAGGAATTACCACTCCTCAAACTCTGAAGATAGAAGGACATATCAAGAAGAAAAGGGTAATAGTGTTGATTGATTCAGGTAGCACCCATAATTTTATTCATTGTAAGGTAGCCAAGGAATTAAATTGTTTCCTATACCCAGCACCAGAATGTCAAGTGATGGTTGCAAATGGAGGAATTATAAATTTCTCTGGAAAATGCCATAATATCAAGCTAACCATGGGGGAATATGTATTGACTAGTCCAATGCTTTCCATTCCTATGGGAGGTGCTGATGTTGTACTAGGAGCACAATGGTTACAATCTTTGGGGACGGTAGCTTTTAATTTTCAAGAACTTTTCTTGAATTTTTTTTCAGAAGGAAAGGAAGTCGAATTACGGGGTATTGCAGGGAAGCCAGGAAAGATAATAAGCTCTAATGTCATGAAAAAGCTTCTAAAGAAAGAAAAATGAGGTGTAATTTCACAATTATGCTCACTAGAAATTCCGACATCAAAATCATCTATTTCTGTAGATCTCCAACAAGTCTTGGACAATCATTCCAAGGTGTTTGAAACTCCCAAAAGAATCCCACCTATTTGTGATCATGATCATGTTGTTCATTTGATTCCAGGAAGTGCTCCTCCAAACATCAGGCCTTATAGATATCCTTACTTCCAAAAGAGCGAAATTGAACGTATGATTGCAAAAATGTTAGAGGCGGGTATAATTCAACCTAGTCAAAGTTCTTTCTCTGCTCCCGTAGTATTGGTAACCAAGAAGGATGGATCATGGCGAATGTGTCCGTATTATAGGGAGCTCAATAAGCTCACCATTAAAGATAAATTTCCCATTCCTGTGATTGATGAATTATTGGATGAATTACATGGAGCAATTTATTTTACCAGGTTGGATCTTCGTTCAGGATATCATCAAATTAGAATGAAGATTGAAGATATTCCAAAAACAACATTTCGAACTCATGAGGGTCATTATGAATTTTTGGTCATGCCTTTTTGCGTTACCAATGCACCTTCTACATTTCAAGGGTTGATGAATTCCATTTTCAAACCCTTCCTTAGAAAATTTGTGCTAGTATTTTTTGATGATATACTAATCTCCAGCAGGTCTTGGAAGGATCATGTTGAACATGTTGACAGGGTGCTCAAACTATTGCAGGAGAAACAATTATATGCAAAAACATCCAAATGTTTCTTTGTAGTACAAGAGGTGGAATATTTGGGTCATATTGTATCTCACGAGGGTGTTAAAGTAGACCTTAACAAAATTAAAGCCATTAAGGAATGGAAAGTCCCCACAACCATAAAGCAGTTGCGAGGATTTCTCGGGTTAACAAGGTATTATTGCAAGTTTGTTAAGAATTATGGGAGAATAGCAGCACCTCTAACAACATTATTGAAGAAAGATGCATTTTCATGGACTCCTGAAGCAACTAAGGCCTTTGAACATCTTAAAGAGGCAATGTGCCTAGCACCGGTCTTAGCTACGCCAGAATTCACAAAAACCTTTATTGTGGAATGTGATGCCTCAGGAAATGGAATTGGTGCGGTTTTAATGTAAGAAGGAAGACCCATTGCTTTTGAAAGTCGTCCAATCAAAGGAAAGTATTTACAGAAACCTATTTATGAGAAGGAAATGTTAGCAATACTGCATGCACTAAAGAAATGGGGAACTTACCTAATGGGAAGACACTTCAAGGTAAAAACTGATCATGATAGTCTTAAACACTTTTTGGAACAAAGACTATCTTCAGAAGAGCAGCAAAAATGGGTCACAAAGATGTTGGGTTATGACTTTGAAATAATCTATAGAAAAGGAAAGCTTAATGTTGTTGCAGATGCACTCTCAAGAAAGAATGAACTTTGTTAGGAAAACATTATATCCAATCTAAAATCTGCAATTTTATGTACAATGGATAAAGTAAACAAAGTTAACTATTGGTTTTTTCTGAAGAGTAGTGATGCTTCAACATTCTACCATTGACAGGTCCACCTAGCAGATCTTATCCATCCATCTCTTTCAAAAAGAAAGCATTGTTACCTCTGTAACAATAAATAACATAAGGTTCTTTATATAGGAAATCAAATTTCCCATGTTTACATTTCTTTTCTCTTCTTGAATCCCACTTTATAACTTTGTCACCAATGTAGAAATCATCTTCTTTACTCTTTTTGTCAAAAAAATTTTAATCTTATCTTGGATAACTTAAGACTTAAGATAGACCTCTTCTCTTGTTTGCTACAAGTGAATGTTTTGGTTAATCCTTCTTTGAATGTCATTGGTATCAACTTGTAATTCTTAGATTATCTTCATTACTGGTACTCCTAAGGAAGATGGAAAAATAGCATCCATTCAATAAACAAGTTGGTAAGGGGATGTACCAATATATGTTTTGGTGGTAAGTCTATCTGCCCATAAGACATTAACTAACCTCTTGTTCCAAGTCTTCTTGTTATCTTCTAGTAATTTCTTGATAATGTTCACAAGACTTTTATAGGAATATTCAACAAGGCCATTACCTTTAGGGTAATATGCAGTAGAATGGCCAAGGGTAATGTGGTACTTGTTGTGGTTCCTAGAGACAACCTTGAGTTGTGAAAGACCAGTGCCTAGGACATCTTATATAGCAAAGAGCGTATGATATAACAGAAAGGTTATCAACCAAAAGCTCTCATGCTATTTCCTAAGAAACAAGAAATATTTAATCTAAATGGGACCAAGACCTTCAGAAACTAACACATAAAAAGGAATACTGCAAAGGCAACGTGCAAAACTCTAATATAAAAGCATCAGACAATTCAGAGGCAACTTAATGTAAAGAGGGCCAATTCAGAAATACCTCACAGAAATAAATTATCAGAAGGTTTGGCTGTAATGAAAGATTAAGAGAATACTAGCTATCATTGAGATGATATCCAGATACACAATATCACCATGTAATGGGCTTACCAATTTAAGAATCCATACATGACAATAGCGTTTTAAAAATACCCTCCCGAAGAAACTAATATAGCAGAAATATGGTTTGAGTGAATTGTGAAACAAAATATCATGCCTAAGCCATATTTAAAGTGCTTGACTAATTCGAACATGGGTATCAACTAGGATAAATCCATACCAAAAATTAGTGAGCCACTCACATTCCAGAAACATGATACAGGAAAGGTTGATGAAACGAAATGATCTATTAAAATAGCACATATGAGAGAAAGTTACACACTGTGAGAAATCAAAGACCAGAATCCTCTTCAAAGATGGAACTCCTCTTCAATGAAACCCTACGGGCTCTGTACATTCATATGAGAGTTTTTACAAAAATGCATACAAAAATTCTCTTACTGCATAATTTTCTGATAAAATCTGGAACCCTCAATAATCTGTTCTTCGGGGGTTTTATAAGGAAAAAAGGAAACTTGGTAGATGAAGTCGATGATGAACATTTAATTTTCTTCATAAAGACAGGATGGAGGAAATGTGCACGCCGATACTGCTTGATGACTCTGTAATGCTGTTTTTACTCTGTGGCCTGCTCTTTGAAATAAATGCACTAGGTGGAAGTCTCTTCAGGAACACAGTAGAGAAATAAAAATCTTATGGGTAGTCTGTCCTTTCCTGGAGAGAAACTTCTGGTAAAATAAAACCTTGAGGGTATCGTTTTATGTGCATAAACCCTCTGAGTGATTTGCAGGGTTTTCGATTTGGTACTCTGCTTTCAAATGGTTAGGTTAAGGCCTGGAAATCTTCAATTATGCGCCTTTAACTTTCTGCCTTTCACTGATACTCTCTGTCTGCAACATTAATGTCTCCGATCGCGAAGTCTGCGCTTTTAGTGACTCTGGAGGGTTTGATAGATTTTAACCCTACTTCTTTAATGGAAGTCTTGTCGACATACCTTCCCAGGCCTTTCTCCATAATTCCAGCCTCTGAAAAATGGTCCTTTGATGTGCTCTCTATTACAGTAATAGAGACTGTAAATCATGGCAGTTTTCCGCCATTGTAACCCTGCAAAACCTGCAAACTCATTAGGAAAACCATGCATGGGGATGGTGGATGTGGTGAGGTCAATGAAAATGGTTGTGCGGGCATGGAGAAATGGTGGAAAAATGCAGGGTGGTGGCAAAAAACGCAGTGAAACGATGGAGGATGGACTGGTGAAAGTTTTTAACGTAAAATATTGAAATTTGACTAATGAATGAAATATATAAGGGCGAAGGAAAAATACGACAAACACGTGGAACGGTGATGGGGCAGAAGACGCGTGTCGATGGTGGGGAGGTAGGTGATCTAGACCATCCAATTTCAAGATGATATCAACGGCTGAAAATGTGTCGGAGGGCAATGAACGGTGGGCCAGGGGTACGATTTCCCCGTGTTAACTCGCGAGCAACTTTGTGGAGCGATCATTGTTGGATGGGCTGCTCTATATCGGACGGCTCACATGCATATCACGCCGGATCTTCTACCGAACTATAACGCATGATGAGCGGCGGTTTTCAAACAGTGCTCGGTGACACGTGTCACGTGATGAATGGCATCACTCCAAAATGAGAAATACCGCCCGCCTCCGAAAGGCGGTGCGATATAAACCAACGGTTTTTGTACAGTGAGCGGGTGCACTATGGACCATTGATTTTGCAGGTTGATTGGACGATGGATGGGGTGGGCCACGGGCACGATGGAGCCTTGTGAATGTCGTCCGATCTGTACAGATCGATGGATAATACTGCGCCTGATATATATATAGGTGATAAGCGCCTTCATGGCTAGCGTTCGGTTTCGACTTTCGGTGATGTGGAGAAAAAGGTGCAGGGGCTAGGGCCGAAAGGTGCTAGGCCTTAAATATATTATAATGTGGGATTTTGGCCCTTTTATGCAATTTTGAGGCTGGGAGAAGGTAACGATGAGCAGAAAATGAATTTCTCAGGGAAAAAAGAGGGGGTTTGAAAGGTTTAAGCGAGATTGCTTGTCAAAATTTAACAGGGGGCTGACATGATCAACATTGGCTCAACCTGGCGATGGCACGTTCATCCTTGAGCGTGTCGAGAACTTCGCAGATCACCTGTTAATCTTCTAGTAGACACTGTTCTTCAACAATCCTATTTTTCTTTTCATTATTCATCACAACACCCGCATTATTCAAACAAGGGTGAAAATAGGAATCTAATATACAATATAATACACCAGGCTATCTATTCCTGAATCAGAACTGGAAGTAGGGTTTAAGGAACTGACCATTTACATGGGCGTCAAGCAAGTCACCTGTAAATTTTCCAACTTGAAAGTGTTGTTACCTCCTTCTTATTTCTAGGAAGAGAAATTCCATTTATAACCTCTACCCTCTTAGGATCTATCTTCACCCCATCTTTAGTCACAATGTGTCCCAAAAGTTTACCCTCTTCTAATGCAAATAAAGACTTCTAAGGGTTTAGAGAGAGACCATACCTTCTGTATTTCTCAAAGGTTCTACGCAGATGCTCAATGTGCTCAGTATCATTCTTTGAAAATACAGTGATATCATCGAGGTAGACTACCAAAAATTTATCTTGCTCCCCAAAAAAAGCAATGTCCATGGCCCTCTGAAAAGTGGCCCCTGCATTAATCAACCCAAAAGGCATCCTGGCATACATAAATGTACCCCATGGTGTGGTGAAAGCAGTCTTATTTTGATCTTCTGGTAGTACAACCACCTGATTATAACCAGAGAATCTATCCATCATTGACATCCTGGAAGCTCCGACCACCTTCTGCAGGATGTGATCCATCTTAGGCAGTGGGTAATTATCCTTTAAGGATGCTCTATTTAAATTTCGGAAATCAACACACAACCTTATTTCTCCATTCTTCTTTCGGACAGGGACTAGGTTTGCCACCCATTTAGAGTACCTCAATGGCACAATTATTTTGGCCTTTAACAACTTCTTAATTTCCTTCTCAATAGAGGGAAGCAGCAGGGGATTTATTTGTTTGAGCTTCTGCTTATGAGGTTTTGCATCTTCCTTTAGTGGAATTTTGTGCTGCATTATATTGATTTCAAAAGGTTTTAGGTCCTGATAAGACCATGCAAACACATCTTTGTATGACTGAAATAATTTCTGGTATAGCTTTTTATATTCTTATGGGACCTTCCTGGATAGTTTTACAATTTTGGGGTCAGCATCAGTACCAAGATTTAGGTCTTCTACCTAATTTTCTTCTGTGACTCTGTTTGGGTGCAGTGGGACATCATTCTTGTCAAACAATCTTTCTAGAGGCACCAGCCCTCTGCGTATAACATTTCCCTTTAATTGTAACACTTTATTACCTTCCATTTTCTCCTCCCAATTTCTTTCTGAAGTGTCTTCAGTCTCTCCTTCTTCATCAACATCAATCTCCATATTGGAGAATTCCCTTACTGTTTCCAGGAATCTCTTCATCTTCTCTTCATCTTCAAATACCTATCAGTGCTTAATGTTATCTGTAATTGATGGTCGATAACGTACTTCAATCTCATACCTTAAGAGAGGGTTCTGAGGTGGACGGAATGTACTAGCAGCCATACCAAGGGAATCAGCCATCCTGTTCTGTTCTCGGGGCATGAACTGGATAATAAATGCCAAGAAAAAATTCTCTACCATATCCCAAACTTCATTCCTATAATCCCTCAGTCGTGGATGTTTGGTTTGACACAGATTCATGAATTTTCTAACCACCATTTCTGAATCTCCCAGAACTTTTAAACTTTGTATATTCATGCTCCTGGCTGTCTGCAATCCTAACAGAAGTGCTTCATATTCAGCCACATTATTAGTGGCTTCATATTCTAGCTTGAAAGACAATGGGACCCATCTTCCTGTAGGAGAAATCAATAATATTTCAGCTCCATTACCTTCTCTTGAATTTGCTCCATCAAAATGAAGTGTCCAGATTCCTGTTTCATGGCTCTCTGAGGGCTGCTCAGTCTTGATCTGGTAGAAGGATGGTTCATGAGCATAATCTTGAGCTTCTTCCAGCATCAAGCATGAGAAATCCCCTTCTTTACTATAGACTGGTGAATTAACAGAGTTGTCAGCCTTAGTCACCATCTTGACAAATCTATTTTCCCTATACAATCTCCTCTCCTGGCCACCAAAAACTGGGATAGTGGCATATGTTAAATCCAACTTAATTGACCCACCAATTTTTGTTTCCCGGGATCTTGATAGCAACATACCAAAACGAGCTAGGATTTCAGCCACCACGATGTCCATTACCACACTTTTTGCTGGGATTTGGGCCAAATTGACCACCAAATCCTTGATCATCCCCATGCATTTAAATATTTTGTAATCAAATGAATAGAGGTCTTTGTATGGACGGGTGATTTGTAATCCTAGTTGTTCCATGACTGACACAGGTATAAGATTATGGGAAGCTCTAGAATCTAACATGCAGTTATGTAATAGCAGGTCATGAATCACTAGAGACACATAGAAGGGAGGAGTAGAAGCATCTAACTCCTCAACATGTGGGCCAAATACAACCATGGGTCTTTCTTCTTGAAGGTTGAGACTATCTGGGGTGAGTGCTGCTTCTGGAGGGAGCATGAAAGAGGTGACTTGGGATTGATATGTAGGTTTCTTCAACAGTTCAGTCAAGGGAACTGGGATTTTGACTTTCTCAAGTTCCTTTTGCAGACTGAAAACAGGAGAGGACTTCTCTATTACAACCTCTTTTGACTCTTTATTTTCAGTTGAGGGTTTGACTTCTTTCGACACAGACTTGGTATTAGGGGGAATTACTACTTTTGAAGAGGAAGGAATTTGATCATTAGACTGCAAAGGTTTGTTTAGAAGCCCCTTACCTTTTTATGTGACTTTCTGCATTGTTGACTCCTTCTGAGAAGGTGCTTCTTTCTGAGGTAGCTCTTCTTCTTGATCTTGAGTACGAGTCCTCTTCCTAGAATATCTGAGATCATATCTTCTATTGAACTGTGCTTGCATGAAATCAACAAATTTCTTACAACAGTGATCAATTTCTGAGTCTTCTGTGTCTCTAGCCTTTTCTTCTTCTTGCAATGAGCACTCGGTTCCATCATTTCCTTGCAAAGGGAATTCTTCTCCATCACTATTTGAAAAAGAAATATTTTCATCCTCCAATCCATAAGCAGTGTCTTTAGTAGGATCATCTTCTAGACCTTCCAAGTACAATGGGTGTGGTACCTAATCTTGTTGTTCCTTTGGTTCCCTTGGAAATATTTGCAGGGGTGGTTTCTTATACTGAGGATTGTAACCTCTGTTTGGAGAATTGTGGAAATTATTGGAGGCTAAATTTTTGGCCTCCAATTCAAGCTTGACCAGTTTACCATAAATGTTCTTAATCATTTTTCTCATTTCTTCAATTCTGTCATTAGCTGAGCCTCTGTCTTGGTTAGAGGTAGATACCTCCTCTTTGCCCCTTCTCCTAGTATCTTGTTTAGATTTTCCCCTTGATTTACCAGTGGAGGCGAAATTTGCCTCCAACTCTAGTGCATCTGTCTAAGCATAATCCAGAGTAGCAGGCTTTCTTTCTCTTAAAGAGAAACCAAATTCTGAATCAAAGGCTGCTACAAAAACAACCTTAGCAGCAGTTTGATGAGGTTTCATATTGGCAAGAAGACTCAAATACAATTTATTAAATCTCTTGATAAATTCTGACACCCCTTCATTATTTCTTTTCTTGAGTGTATTAAACTCAATAAGACAATGTCCATGATCTTTCTTCTCTCCCAATTTCCCGAGGAAAGTATCTTCCATTATTTCCGAAGTGGTGACAGAACGGTCTGCCAATGTCTTAAACCATTTTTGAGCTTCACCATCAAGAGATTGGAAAAAAAACCTTAATACCACATCTAAATGTTCCACATTAAAATTCTCTACAAAAGAACAGAAGACCTCAAGATGTTTTTGAGCATAAATCTCATTTTCCCCATTGAATCGGGGTAAAATCTTCAAATAATCCTGTGGCATATCATTCAACACTTGAGGTAATGCAAGGGGGGCATATTTATTTAACAAGAAGCCTGGAAAATTGGCCATTGGAGGGGGTGGAGGTAGTGCACGAATTTGATGTGTAAAAGGAGGTGGAGGAGATGGAAGTGGAGTATGAATAAAAATAGGAATATACTAGACAACAGCCTGAGGTGTTGAGGGGAATAATGTTCTGTTAATAGCAGATACTTTGGTGACTTCCTTGACCTCTTCGACCTCAGGAGTAGGGTGAAAATTATCTTTATTACTGACACCTCCTCGGGGTGGAATATCTGAATAATAATCGGTATCTCCCATAGTGGAGTCAGTACCCAGCACTTGGGCTACTTGAGAAGAAGAAGAAGGAAAGTTTTCTATAGAAAATTCAGGGATTTCAGAGTGGACTGATTTCCTTTCTCTCCAATTTCTCCTATGTATGATCTTTTCAGGGTCAGACACTGAAGGTGTCTTTGGATGAGACATATTTGACCTCAGGTGTGGCTTACGAGGAGCTAGGACTTCAAATGAATTTATCTAATAACGAATGTGGAGTCGCCAAGGTGAGGGATCTACAACTCTCAACTCTCCATACTCACCTACTTGAAGAGTGAATTAGGTTTTGTCGAGGCCCAGGGATTTATATTTTCTCAACTTCATTCCCTGGCAACAGCGCCAAAAAGATGTTGTGGTTCCTAGAGATAGCCTTGATTTTTTAAAGATCAGTGCCTAGGACATCTTATATAGCAAAGAGCGTATGATATAATGGGGAGGGTTATCAACCAAAAGCTCTCATGCTATTTCCTAAGAAAAAAGAAATATTCAATCTGAATGGGACCAAGACCTTCAGAAACTGACACAGAGAAAGGAATACTACAGAGGCAATGTGTAAAACTCTAATATAAAAGCATCAGACAATTCAGAGGCAGCTTACTATAAAGAGGGCTAATTTAGAAATACCTCACAGAAATAAATTATCAGAAGGTGTGGCTGTAATGAAAGATGAAGAGAATACTAGCTATCATTGAGATGATATCCACATACACAATATCATCATGTAATGGGCTTACCAATTTAAGAATCCATACATGACAATAGCGTCTTAAAAATACCCTCCCGAAGAAACTAATATAGCAGAAATATGGTTTGAGTGAATTGTGAAACAGAATATCATGCCTGAGCCATATTTAAAATGCTTGAAAAATTTGATCATGGGTATCAACTAGGATAAATCCATACAAAAAATTAGTGAGCCACTCGCATTCCAGAAACATGATACAGGAAAGGTGGATGAAACGAAATGATCTATTAAAATAGCACATATGAGAGCAAGTTACACACTGTGAGAAATAAAAGACCAGAATCCTCTTCAAAGACGGAACTCCTCTTCACTGAAACCCTACGGGCTCTGTACATTCATATGAGAGTTTTTACAAAAATGCATACAAAAATTCTCTTACTGCATAATTTTCTGATAAAATCTGGAACCCTCAATAATCTGTTCTTCGGGGGTTTTATAAGGAAAAAAGGAAACTTGGTAGATGAAGTCGATGATGAACATTTAATTTTCTTCATAAAGACAGGATGGAGGAAATGTGCACGCCGATACTGCTTGATGACTCTGTAATGCTGTTTTTACTCTGTGGCCTGCTCTTTGAAATAAATGCACTAGGTGGAAGTCTCTTCAGGAACACAGTAGAGAAATAAAAATCTTATGGGTAGTCTGTTCTTTCCTGGAGAGAAACTTCTGGTAAAATAAAACCTTGAGGGTATCGTTTTATGTGCATAAACCCTCTGAGTGATTTGCAGGGTTTTCGATTTGGTACTCTGCTTTCAAATGGTTAGGTTAAGGCCTGGAAATCTTCAATTATGCGCCTTTAACTTTCTGCCTTTCACTGATAATCTCTGTCTGCAACATTAATGTCTCCGATCGCGAAGTCTGCGCTTTTAGTGACTTTGGAGGGTTTGCTAGATTTTAACCCTACTTCTTTAATGGAAGTCTTGTCGACATACCTTCCCAGGCCTTTCTCCATAATTCCAGCCTATGAAAAATGGTCCTTTGATGTGCTCTCTATTACAGTAATAGAGACTGTAAATCATGGCAGTTTTCCGCCATTGTAACCCTGCAAAACCTGCAAACTCATTAGGAAAACCATGCATGGGGATGGTGGATGTGGCGGGGTCAATGAAAATGGTTGTGTGGGCATGGCGAAATGATGGAACAATGCAGGGTGGCAGCAAAAAACGCAGTGAAACGATGGAGGATGGACCGGTGAAAGTTTTTAACGTAAAACATTGAAATTTGACTAATGAATGAAATATATAAGGGCGGAGGAAAAATACTACAAACATGTGGAACGGTGACGGGGCGGAAGACACGTGTTGATGGTGGGTAGGTAGGTGATCTAGACCATCCGATTTCAAGACGAGATCGACGGTTGAAAATGCGTCAGAGGGAGATGAACGGTGGGCCAGGGGTACGATTTACCCATGTTAACTCGCGAGCAACTTTGTGGAGCGATCGCCGTTGGATGGGCCGCTCTAGATCGAACGTCTCACATGCATATCACACCGGATCTTCTGCCGAACTATAATGCGCGATGAGCAGTGGTTTTCAAACAGTGCTCAGTGACGTGTGTCACGTGATGAATGACATCGCTCCAAAATGAGAAATACCGCCTGCCTCCGAAAGGCGGTGCAATATAAACCAGCGAGTTTTGTACAGTGAGCGGGTGCACTATGGACTGTTGATTTTTCAGGTTGATCGGATGGTGGACAGGGTGGGCCACGGGTGCGATGGAGCCTTGCGAATGTCGTCTGATCTGTACAGATCGACGGATAATACTGCGCCCGATATATATATATATATATATATATATATATATATATATATATGTGTGTGTGTGTGTGTGTGTGTGTGTGTGTGTGTGTGTGTGTGTGTGTGTGTGTGTGTGTGTGTGTGTGTGTGTGTGTGTGTGTGATAAGCGCCTTCATGGCTAGCACTCGGTTTCGACTTTCGGTCATGTGGAGAAAAAGGTGCAGGGGCTAGGGCCGAAAGGTGCCAGGCCTTAAATATATTATAATGTGGGATTTCGGCAGTTTTATGCAGTTTTGAGGCTAGGAGAAGGTAACAATGAGTAGAAAACGAATTTCTCAGGGAAAAAAGAGGGGGTTTGAAAGGTTTAAGCGAGATTGCTTGTCAGAATTTAACAGGGGGCTGACATGATCAACAATACTTATGGCAGAAATCAATCATATTTTTGGATTTGAATGCAGCTGCATTGTTAGTGATAATATTTTGGGGACATCCAAATCTTGAGAGTAATTTTTTTTTTCTAAAAGGAAGATTATGACAATGTCAGTGGCTTGCCTAGAAGATATGTCTTCTATCCACTTAGTAAAATAGTCAGTGGCTGTTAGAATCCACTTAGGTTGGGTTGAGGATCAAGGGTGAATTTCACCAATGAATTCAAGAACCCATTGTTGAAAAGGCATATCTGTAGAGATGGGTTTTAAGGGCATGGGTAACAACTCTTTATTTCCTTCAAATATTTGACACTTGTGACAGGAGGTCACATAATTTTTTACATCTGCAAATAAAGTAGGCCAGTAAAAACCAGCTCTCAAGATTTTGTCTGCAGTAGTCTTCCAGTAGATATGTCCTCCACAGTCACCTGCATGAAATCATTCTAAAAGTTTGTTCGCTTCTTCTTTAAGCAAAAAATTCAATAAAATTCCACCATGATCTTTCCAAAAGAGTACATTGTCTATGATACAAAATCTTACTACCTTTAATTTTAAAAATCTAGCTTTTGTTATTGATAATCCAGGAGGAGCTTGTAAATTTTGTAATACAAATACAATATCTACATACCATGGCGAGTCTGAAAAGGCTTCACTGATCTTTGGAGTCACCATCTCTTCTTGATCATCTACTTGGGAAATAAAATTAATATCTAAAGCATGACAATTTGATTCATCCATGAGTTTGGATAAACCTTGACCTTTCATGAGTTTGGTGGGTTTGATTTCTATGTCATATTCCAAAATTGTAGCAATCCACTTGCCTCTTTTACCACCAGGCCCATTCTATGTTAGAATGTCCTTTACAACTGCATTTGGAACATAATCAATGATATGTGAATAAAGAATGTACACTCTAAAGTCTTTGATGGCCTTCACTAAAGCTAGGGCTTGTTTTTCCATTATATTTTACTTTAAAGTGGCATCTCTGAGTGATTTTCTAAAGAAAGCAATGGGTTTTTCATAGCCCTGGTCATTTTTCTGCAGTAAAACTGCAGCAATAGTGTTCTCTGAAGAAAATGAGAAAATAATGAAATATTTTTTAAAGTCACGACTTATAAGGACTGGTGTTTTTGTTACTGCTTGTTTAATAGATTCAAATGATTGTTTGGCCTCAATAGTCCATTTAAGTACTGAGTCTTTTTTCAGCATATTGGTAAGTTCTCTAATTATTTCAGCTAGATTTGAGATGAATCTTCTATGGAAGTTAATTTTACCTAGAAAAGCTTGTAACTCTTTAATGTTCCTAGGAGGACTAATGTTTAAAATTTCCTCTATTATGGCCGGGTCTATTCTAATTCCCTATTTAGATATAATATGTCCTAGTAATTTACCTTCTTCCAAACCAAATAAAATTTTCTTAGGGTTTAGGGAGATGCCAAATTTCCTGCATTTAAGAAAGACTTGTCTAAGATGATCCAAATGTTCATAATAAGTCTTTGAAAATACAGTAATGTCATCTAAATAAATCACTAAGAATTCTTTAATCTCCCTAGAAAAGGCTATATCCATAGCTCTTTGAAAAGTGGCTCTTGCATTCATTAACCCAAAAGGCATTTTTACATACATAAAAGTGTCCCATGGAGTAGTAAAAGCCGTTTTGGCTTGGTCTTCTGGTTGGACTAGAATATGGTTATATCCGGAGAATCCATCTAACAATGAAATTCTTGAAGAACCAACTACCCTATGTAAAATGTGATCTATCTTTGGTAAAGGGTAATTGTCTTTTAGGGACACTTTATTTAAATTTCTAAGATCAACACATAATCTAATTTCTCCTATCTTTTTCCTAGTGGGAACTAGATTAGAAACCCAATCAAAATATCTGATTGGTGCAATTATTTGGGCATCATACATTATTTTTACCTCTTTCTCAATTAAAGGCATCAAAACGGGATTGATCCTTCTTAACTTATGTTTAAAAGATTTTTGGTCTTCTTTTATAGGTATTTTATGCTGTATTATTCTAGTGTCATAGGATTTTAAGTCTTCATAAATCCAAGCAAAAACATCGTGAAATTCCTTAGCAGGAGTTATGTATTTTTCTTTTTCTTCCTGAGGTAAAGCTTTTGAAAATTTAATCATCTTAGGATTTAAATCTGTACCAATATTACATTCCTCAATATCAGATCTTAGTTGCTCCATTTTAGGTTTTCTTGCAACATCATTAGAGTCAAATAAATCTTCTAAATGAGTTAAGCCTTTTGGTAAAAAGTTGTCTTTGAGGTTCAAAATATCAGATAGATCATCTGCTAACTCTTCAATCTCTACTTTTTCTAAATATCTATGTCTGATTGATTAAATTTAGTAGGTTTAGGAAAATCTACATTATTTACATCTATTTTATTTAAATCAATTTCACTATCTAAATTCTGATCTACTGTACAATCTGTATCTATTTTACAATTATGAAATTCTCCTTCATTGTTCATGAAATAATAAATCTGTTCATCTTGTGAGAAAATTTTCCAATATTTAAGATTATTTGGAATTATAGGTCTGTTTTTGACTTTTACAATGTATCTAGGATTTGGTTGAAATGGAAGATTACAGGTACTAGCAAAAGTTTCTAGGCAGTGAACCTGTATGTTCTGTTTTCTTTGTATTGCAAAAAAATCACATTCTAACAATTATTTAATCAAATATAAAACAGTTTCTCTATATCGGCTTAATCTTGTATTACAAATAGAATATTATCCAGTTATCTGTTCCACAATTAACTCTGAATCTCCCACAATTGATATTCGTTTACGTCCTAAATTCCTAACAATATGCAATCCTAAAATAAGAGCTTCATATTTAGCCATGTTGTTTGTACATTTAAATTTTAGTCTAAAAGCATGACCTTCTGCATGATTTTTTTCCACACTGGTTATCCAAACTCCTAATCCTGCTCCTAATTTATTGACCGATCCATCAAAATCTAGGTGCCATAATGATTCATGAAAGATGTTTTCACTGTTTGGTGTTTTTTTTATCTTTTAGTTTAGTTTTATTTTCACTATCAGTTTCAGAGTTACATAAATAAATGAATCCATGTCAGTAGGTGTAGTGTAAATTGGATAATTTCTGTGTCTTTCTACCCTACTCACCATATATTTCATCAATGTTTCTCTATAAAGTTTCTTTGGTTGGCCAAAAACTGATATTGTTGCATATGACATAACAAGTTGTAGATATCCTTGTAATTTAGCTCCCCATGAGCGAGATAAGAGCATTCCATATTTGGGAGCGATGTCAACTACTGCAATGTCCATGATTATGCTTTTACTAGGATATTGACTAATGTGAAACATAAATCTTTAATCAAATTTAAACATTTGACTTTGATGGAATCAAATGAAAAGAGATCTTTGTAAGGCCTAGTGATATCTAAATTGAGGGTTTCCATTATTTCTTTTGGCATTAAAATGTGTGAAGCCCCTGAATCTAACATTACATTGTATAGTATTTGTATCATGAATAGTTAAGCTACTGTAAAATGGTGGAACTGCTCCATCTTGGTGTTTTCCATTAACATCAGGACCAAAAATTAACTCAGGTTTATCATCACTTAGATTTACTGAATCTTCTCCATCATTCATTTTTAAGGTTTCAGTGATAGTTGTTTTTATAAAAATCATGTTTTACCAATTCTGTCAAAGGAATTGGTATTTTTAATTTGGAAATTTCAGCTTGAATATTAAATGGAGCTTGTGATTTTCCTAGCTGAATTATCTCTTCTTTAGTAACTGTAGTTTGAGTAGGTTTATCTTTTTTTTCTACAGTTATTTTCTCATTTTCAGTTTGTGTTTCTATTGTCTTAATACTTTTAGTTTTCTTTTCAGGAATAGTTTGAGAAGAAGTAGATGTTTTTGCAGATTTTGAATTTTCAGAAGTTGTTTTAGCAGAATTAGTTGTTTTTACAACAACACATTTTTGTGAATCTGTTGATGTTTGGACAACATCATTTGTTATATCAAAAATTTTGGGACTAGGTAAAATTTTAGGGCTTGAAATTTTCTAGGATGAATTAGAGTTTTACTTTTTTTCCCTAGGGAGAATTTGCAAAACTTTAGTGGTGGGAGCTTCTACTGTTTTCTTTGTTTGTGTTTGTGCAGTTTTTTTAGTAGAGGGCTCTATGTTTTTCTTACTCCTAAGGTTATATTGCTTATGTACTTCAATTATAGCAAACTCATAACCTTTTTTGTAATCAAATGATTCACCAGAATCTAATTGCAGTTATTGTAAATCATATAACTCTTGATCTTATTATGTAAGCAATATAGTGTTATCATCATTAATACCCATTAGATTTATGGTGTCTTAATCATATTCATTTTGATGAGAAATTTCAGCATAGATCTCTTGGAAAGGTAGTTCTCTTGGAAAGGTGGTCTTATTGTTTGGTCAGGTGTCGATTCTCTAGATTTTCCAGTATTAGTGTTTTTCCTGAAATTGGGATTTATATTTTGTTGTTGGTTATCCCATTATGGTTTCCTTTCCATATTGTCTAACCTATCCATCATTCTCTCTAATGTTTTTTCTAGTTGAACTATTTTTAAATTGAACTAGATGCCTCTTCCTTTATTGTTACTCTTCTTTCATTCCTTAATCTAGCTTTCTTTGCTAACATATTTGCTTCTACACTAACAACATTACTTTGCATCTGCTCTAAAGTTTCAGGATTCCTCTCTCTTAATTGATATGTTATGTCTGTATCAAATCCATCAGGGAATTTTAGAAGAACTGAATCTGGAGGAGGCTTAAGATTAGCAGGAATTGATTTATAAATGCTATTGTATCTAGTGCAATAATCTTGGACTGTCTCATTGGGTGCTCTTTTAATGCTCTCAAATTTTTGATAAGATCTGTAGTGGATTTTTCTTCTTCTCCCATCTATTAAGAAATAATCTATGAAATACTGCTAAATCAAAAATACTCCCAGAATTTAAACCTTTAAACCATTTTTTCACCTCCCAAGTTAATGTTTGAGCAAACAATCTCATTTGGACATCAGACTAATCTATTTCATGAAGTTCAAAATAGTCTGTCATCTTATTTACATGCTGTTGGGTAGTGCATTGAGTGGTTGCATCAAATTGAGGTATTTTACTTTGATAGTCCTAGGGCATGTGATGTAATTGTACTAGAAGGACCAAGGGAGCATATCTAGCAGCCATGGCTTGAATTCTAGGTTGGCTAGGAGGCAAGTTGGAAGTACTTGGGGCAGAGCTAGAATTACTTGTTGATGTAGTTAAAGAACTTGCAGATGAGATTGGGATATAAGAATATGTACTAGAAAATGTGGTTGAGAAACCAAAATATGATCTTGGAAAATATGAAGATATGCTTGGGAATGAGAATGATGTATTGGAAAATGCAGAAGGACAACTAGTGGATGGACTAGAGGTGGAGGAGGATGGAAATAATACTCTAGGTTGAAATGGTTGTTTAGGAATAAATGGATCTATGGAATGAAGTGTAGTGGAGATAATGGATGATGTGGTGGAAAATAGAGATGAACCTCGAGATTCTAAACATATGGTATCTAAATGAGTGCTAGAGGGCTTAGGTTTATAAGCTAATAAAGCACTTAATTCAAATGAATGCTGAAAAATAGCTTCATTTATTTCCTTAAGTGTAGTAGCATTTATTGCATCAAGTTTCTGATAAACCTCAAATATCGTTGATTCAGAGTCTACTGAAACAGTTTCCTGTTTAACTTCAAGAGATGAAATAAAATCATGATCTGTTATGGTATAATTTAAGTTACTTTCTGATTTATTTTTGAATAAAGAATGTTCAAACTTTAAGTCGAATTATATGTCCTGTATACTTGATAACTGTTTTGGAAGAGAATTTTCTCTAACTAAGGAAACTTTATTACCTAAATCCTCTACCTTTTTATTATTTTTTCCAATTCTGTCAAGATCATCTACTATGACAGCAGGTTGTGGATCTCGATTTGACCTGGTACAGTAGAATTTTCTGGAAGCCAGAATTAAATTTTTGTATGAAAATATACTCACAACTTAAAACATTCTTAAGGTGAAAATGTAATAGAAATATTTCCTTTAAGATCTATATTAAAACTGAGGATTAGTTAGTCCCCAGCGGAGTCACCAATATGTTATCACTCTAATAATTCCCAAAGTTGTGAGATTTTGATTTTATAGTTGAAAGAATATTAGAGGTAACCACAGACCTACTTTTAAGCTTTAGGATCTAGCCTTCCTAAGGCTCAAAGAGGGCTCTCTCTATAAGATTTAACTTTGTTTTTATTTTTGATTTTAGGCTAGTTATATAGGGAAAATTGGTTTTGGGGTTTTGATTGGTTTTGGTGGGAAAATCACTTAATGAGATGGATAGATGTGAATCCGTAATCCATTGGGTAGATGGAGTCAATGTGTCAAGTAGAAGAATTAGGATCAAGGTCTAAAGTCAAATGTTTAAAGGGCAAGATAGCAGAGTCACTAAAGATCTTCAAAGGTTGATTGATGAAGTGGCTTTAATCGGGATAAAGAGAAATTAAGAATTCTTTGATCCGGATAAGGAATGAAGTGGGAGAGGTCAATCAAAACTAGGGAGAAATTAAGGGTTCCCTAGTCTAGATATCAACATAAAAGATTTAAATGAAAACTAGTCAATAACAGAGTGCTTTTAACAAATTCTGATATAAAAATTCCTGATTTCACATTAAAATTTAGAACACATTTATGAATGGATGAAAAACATAAGTAAATAGACAAATAACAGTAGAAAGTACTTCACTTCAGTGGCCCAACACATGAATCTAGTAATATGATGCTTTATTCCTTGAAATACAGTCTTCTAACTTGAGCTTGATTACAAAAACCCTTAGGTTCAGAATGTTCCAGCTATAGAAATATTCAGCAATTAATCCACACTAATACTTCAAATGATGAAATATTTATACAAAATGTAATACAAAATATCCTATAATAGTCCTAGGAATGTTTTGTGGAAAATAAAATATCTTATTACAAAGAGATAGTGACAATTGCATAACAAACTTGCAAGTTGTCCTGTTTATTAAATAAAATATCTTTCTGTTGGACTTTAGGTAGCAGCTTGCTATTTGAGTCATCTTTAACGCTGGAAATCTGATCTTCAATCAGTTTTGAAGCTTTATCTCTAACCTGATACTCTTTAACTAACACACTTTAACCTCTGATACACTTTAACCTGCTGTTTTGACTGATTTACTGCTTTAAAATCTGTTTTTACTGTGTAAAACAAGAACTTTGTTTTTTCATCCTGTTTCACTGTAAATTGTCCTTTACAATAAATCTGTAAGCTTCTACCAAAACTCTTCATCTAGTAATTTAATATTTGTAAGTTTTCTGAAATTCTCATCAGCGTCTGTGTATCTAACAAAGGCTAGCTTGACTACA
This sequence comes from Pinus albicaulis, assembly GCA_034641835.2. Taxonomy (NCBI): domain Eukaryota; kingdom Viridiplantae; phylum Streptophyta; class Pinopsida; order Pinales; family Pinaceae; genus Pinus; species Pinus albicaulis. Next base: position 460,564,901 of record CM076575.1, on the reverse strand, counting down.
AAGAGGTGTTTTATCTCATGCTGTAAATAATACAAGTTTTCAATACTTTGTTGTAACCCTTTACCTGTTGGAACTCCTTGCCAATCTGCCTTGTTCACTTGTTCTTTGGCAAAGTCACTTATCTTCTTATTGTAATATTCTTGCTTCATTAGTTTAGCATTGATAACAAGAATATTTGGCAAACCTTTTTGCCTCAATGTGTCAAACTTAACCATGAATCTAGTTATGGCCATGTCCATATTTTGACACTTCTCTTCCAACGGTTTCATTAAGTTTTTCTTTGAAAATACCTTTCTTACCTCAAGAATTGTCTCTATCCTGTCAGTAATTCCTATCTCATCCAATTATTGTTTGTTTTTAGTATTGAGAAACTTGATTACTTCTAAGGCTTCTTCAGGCTTGGCACCTAGCTCTTCTTTAGTCTTCAATATTTATTCTTTGGCTACTTTAAGCAAGTCCTTCTGCTCATAAATCACTTCAATGGATGGCCAAGTATTATTAATTGACTCAATGATTTTGAACCATATTTGATTTTTAATGTATGACATGGGCTCTTTTAAGGCTAATTATGTTTCTACCTTTTTAAGCTATTCACTTAACCTTTTGACCTATTTTTCCTCAGTTTTAGCATTTATCTATGCTAATTTCTTGCCATCTTCCAAGTTCTTGATTTTCTCTTTCAATATATTTATCTCATTGTTTAGTATTGACATGTCTTCCATGGATTTAATGCGTTTGCTGGCCTTATCTGACTGTTGAACTGCTAAAGTGGAAGATTCGGTAACAAAAGTAGTGGAAGAAGTAACTGGCACTGCTCTGGCCAATGGTACTTTCTGTGCTAACTCTTTTGCTAGAGTTGAAGGAACTGTTGTTGTTACCATGGGAATGATCGTAGGAGGAACACTTTGAGTCTTTGGATCTTCCTTTTCTTGGACAAGCTTGTCCATCTCAATTTTCATCTCCATGATTTTTGCTGTCATTTGTAGTATGAGACTCATCATCTCATATTTTGGGTTTTCTTCTTGCACAATCTCCTTAGGCTGTGGATATTTTGTTGGAGGTAGCTTCAGTTGCTTTCTAAGTGCTGCAATATCAACATTTATCTTCTTCACCAATTCTTCTGCATATTTCACATAGTAGGGTTATATCCTATTTCAATCACCAATTCTTCTAAAGACTTGATTCTGGTGTCTTTAGCATATGAAGAAGATTTTTCAACCCTAAGCTGATCTCTTATATTTGTAAAAGTGTTTTGGAGCTTCTGGGCACTCATTGCTTTTGTAGTCATTGTAGAATAAAGCATTTCTAATCTTTTCTTATGGAACTCAATCTGATCCAAGGGATGAATACCCTCTAGTGGAATTTCAATATCAGCTCTCTTGTAATCTGATGCTATTGTAGGTTTAGCACTATTGGCTGTAGCAATGTCATTAGCAAATTTTTATTTGTATAATCAAAGGCTGAAAGAAGCCTATTTTGAATCCCTGGAGTCTGCTTCAAGTATTGTGAATAGATTTCATTTTTAATCTCCTCATTTTTGATCTTGATATGTTTATACTTTTCTTTGATATCTATGTCTTTATCCTCTACTTGCTGTGATGAAGATGCTTCCATGCTTCGCTATTTATCAATCATCTATGTGTTAGAAGTAGCAGGTTGCTGCTCATTTTCAATTACTGTGGTAGTCACAGTGTCATTCTCTGGGTGTTCTTCATCTAAAACCTCAATTGTTCCTTTTCATTGTCTGCTGGAGTAATCTTTGGTTTCTTATTGTACCTGAGCTTAAACCTGGTCCCTGTGGTTGTTTCAGCAGTATATGAGCTTTCTTCTCTATTTCTCTTTATGGTTATGTCCTCCTAATTTGGAGTTTGCAAATTGTGACTAATATCACCTTGCTTGACATATTCCATCAATGTATTTTCCAACCATTCAGTTTGGTTTGAAAATTTTTCAATTTCAGGCTTTTTTTCATGGATGTAAGGGGTTAATTTACATTTCACCCTCATCTTACTGATTATTCCATAAGGATCATAGTTCCACAGAAAAATTTCATCAAACTTATACTCTAGCAACTGTTTTTCTACCTCTACACATGCTTCCCTGTTGTTGCATATGAAAGGACCCACTTGGTTTTTCAATTTGAACTGAGTTTTCTTTTTAGCAGCCAAAAAGTTTATAGAATATGAGTTTAGAATTTTTCTTATATATTCTAATGGAAACATTCTCATTGGCAAATACTTTGGCAATTTTTACGGCAAGAGGTTTGACCCATAAACTCTAATCTCAGTGTGGTTTTGGTAAATATACCAGTCACCTCTTCTACTTTGCTCTCATAGCTATAAAAATTTCTTAATCTCATCACTTATCCTTGGTTGTACACTGTTTGTAAGCATATTTATCAATGGGTGAATAAAACAGTCTGTGAAATCTGCATAAGTGAACTTTGTTGATCAAATAAGTCCAGAAAATAACTGACAGTGGATTTCCCTCTACATCCAACTTTTGAAGGGCTATTGGGAATTTATCTGCCTGGAAGTAGAGGAGCACATGAAAGAGGAAGGAGGTATATCTGAAAACACCTTCAGTTGGACGTTTTACAAGCTAGTCATGAATACTATCAGCTATATACTCAGTATAATTATCAATGACTGAAGGAGGTTGACCAGGCACAAAAGTGGATAGAAAACCAAATATAGACTCATTAGTGTGCTTATTAGTAAAGTAACCAAGGATAAAAGACAACATTGAGATAATGTGTCTTGATCCTTCTGGGAATTTGGACGATGAATAGGGAGGGTTAATCTTTGGGATTTAAACATATGAAGGCATGCATATTTATAATATTTGAAATCTTTTAGGAAATTCTAAATCCAGATAAAGCTTTGTAAGAGATTCTATAGACAATGGGACTACATTAGGATCTGGTTGCAACTGAAGCATTTGGTTAATGGATTCAGCAGTGATAGTAAATAGTACTTCTTTCTTAGCATTAAAAATAGCTCTTAGGTCATGGGAATAGTGAGCTTGACACAGTCTGATGACCTCTGGACACTGATGGGTATGTGGAGCTACATATTTGGGCAAATTGGACTCCCAAATTTGCAATTCATCTCCCTGATCCAAAGATTTTTCTAGGCTCTAGTAGTGGAGATCAAGCAGATTGAATTCAATTACTGGATCAGTGATTTTATAATCTACATCAGCTAAAGGGGTATGCTCAAATCTACAATAGGAGGTTGTAGTGGATTGATGACAATGGTGCTTTTAGAAGCCATTACTAGATTTTTCTTTTAACAATTTAACCCTCTGGATCTTAAAAACTCTATTTTTAGGTTTTTTATACACTTTTGTAAGCTTAGAATGTTTACAGAAGTTCTTTTTGGTATGAAAGAGGTCTCTTTTGAATAGTAATAGGTAAAATTATGGTTTCTTCTGGTTCAAACTTTCAATTTCTACTCCAAAATCAATCTTTAAACATTTTTACAGACTCAGGAAAGGTTTAACAAAGGTTTACTACTCTTTCTTTGATAAAACAAACCAAAAATAGTATAATTTATGCACAAAGGGATTCTGAGAATTTGTAAAATGGTTTGAGTCATTCAAAGGGTTTCTAAAGGTCTGAAAATGGCTAAATTTCTTCAATTTTCTTTAGAAAATAGGTTACAGTATTTATAGACAATGAAATCCTCAAGGTTTTGAAACAGAGATGAATATATGAGGAAATAAAAATTTTTCTTTAGGAAAATAGACTTTCAAAGGTTTTAAATTTCCAGAGAATGCTATTTTCAGATGAAGAATGGGTATTTTTCTTGAAAAATACATGTAATTTTAGGTATTTGACTCAAAAAAAGTGTTTCTGGACATCTGGAAGCTTTCAAAAGCTTTTTTTCGGTCTTTGGATGTAAATTGGAGGCTCCGGGTGGTCGCAGCAGCAAATTTGAAGGATTTCTTTTGGTTTTTACGTGAAAAAAGGGCAGTAGCGTCTTTTCTTCAATCGGGAACAATTTGTGAGCATAAAAACGTAGAAAAAGGTTTCAAAGCGTGCATTCTACTATTTTATAGAAATTTGGGTATGAAATAGTGTTTTTATTAAATGCAAATCAATTTAAATGGGGGCGATTTGGTGCGGGGAGGCTATTACCGCTAAGCGGTTATCACATGATCAAAGGGCGGTAAATGGTTTCACTGAGAAGGATGCGATCCAGTGATTTCTTGCTGCGTGGAGGAGAGATAATGGGGCAATACTGCCCATATCGCAAATCCAAAATTGATTATCAGCCACGCTATTAAAATTGTGATATGGCTTGTGAGTCATTGGATCGGGCAAAGGGAGTGCGAATGGTCCCGATTAAGCGATGAAGTTGCTGGGTAAATGGGAGTGGGGCCTGAGATATTTTATGCGGTGCGGTTCAATGTTATATGTTAAAACGTATTTAAAACATAAAGTTTTCTGTTTTAACAGGATAGGCGGGTAGTGGCTTTACACGGCAAATAGGCCATTTACAGTTTTAAAGTAACCTTTGGGCGGATTTTAATAAATCAATGTTATTTTAAACCTATGAGGGAGCGAGAATATATCACATGGGGAATTAAAACCATAGGATAAATAATAATAATGTGGTTTGGGCTATTTAACATAAAGGGTTTAATGTATTACGTGATGGAAGGGTATATAGTGGGGTTAGTATATTAAGTTAGTGTTAATATATGAAGTGAATATGAGCGGAAAATACACAAATACACTAACTAAAGTGTGATTTAAGTGTTTTGAGAGGGATTTTCATAATGGTGGCCCCATTTTAACCTTTCACACTTATTACTTAGGATAATGCATATTTGTGGGTTTTTTGAATGAAATGGAAATTATTTAAGGGGGTTTTTACTTTTCCTAAGTGAAAAATGTGTTTTAACTTAGGAAAAGGGATTTTATCTTAGGAAAAGGGTGATATTGAGTAAAAGGGTTTTAATGAAGGGAATCCAATATTTAGTGCCAATCAGTTACTAAGCCTTGGGTTTGGTCCCAAAAAATGTCAAAGAAATGCTCTAAGCCTTTATAAATGAAGGTTTTTAATACTAGAGTACTTTGCGGGGAGGGAAATTAGTAATTTTTCCAGATGATGTTTTATTCATGCCTTGTGTAACTGCTTTCTACCTACCCATCATTTATTCTACCATTTTTTCCTTTATTTGCATGGGTGCATTTGAGCTTGCAACCCTAAATCCATTTTTCTTTTAAAGCATAAAAATATCTAATTCTAAACATAATTCATCCGAGGGCTCAGATTAAACTATCGAGTTCCTCATTTATTCTCTAGCTATCTACTAATTTGTCAATTTTAAATTGCTTGACAAAATATTTATTCTCTATCTATAAACATGAAATTGAAAGGATGAAACATTTAAGAGTAAACTAGTTAACTCATCATGGATTATGGCATTTTGAACAAGCTTCACATAATCATTTATTTTTCAGTAAAAGTAACTAGTAGTGGCATTTTGACTTGCATCACTTTCATGTCTTATTCTTATCACTTTTTTGTGTTTGGGGTCCATTTTTTTAATTCTTTTTTATCTTTTTCTTTTCAAGTCCTTTGATTTTTCTTTTAGGACTTTTACTCTCTTTCCATTTTTTATTTTTCAAATATGGGAAAACAGCTTGAAGAAATCAAGGTATGTACATATTTACAAGACTAATCAAAGTCAATTCAAAAATTATGAATCCTATTATTATAGGACCCTAACAGTGGCTCCACATGGGGATAGAATTTCCTGGTGAAATGTCAAGAACTTTGAGACTAGTAGCCTTTGAATTCTGATTGTCCTAATCTTGGAAACGTTGTCTGAGCTCTGCAATTATTCATACTTATGATATTTTACCTTTCAAAGCTTATGGCCTTCTCTCTGGGCTTCAACATTGTTAGGAAAACATCAGATCCAATATAAAATATTCAATGTTATGTACAATGGATAAAGTAAATAAAGTTAACTATTGGTTATTTCTGAAGAGTAGTAATTCTTCAGCATTCTACCATTGATAGTTCCACCTAGCAGATCTGATCGATCAATCTATTTCAAAAATAAAGCATTGTTACCTTTATAACCATAAATAACATAAGGTCCTTTCCATAGGAAATCAAATTTGCCATGTTTACCTTTCTCTTCTCTCCTTGAATCCCACGTTAGAACTTTGTCACCATTGTAGAAATCATCTTATTTACTCTTTTTTTCAAAACATTTCTTAACCTTATCTTGGATAACTTGAGACTTAAGATAAACCTCTTCTCTTGTTTGTTGCAAGTGAATGGCTTGTTTAATCCTTCTTTGAATGTCATTGGTCTCAAATTGTAATTCTTGGATTATCTTCATTACTGGTGCTCCTAAGGAAGATGGAAAAAAAACATCCATTCCATAAACAAGTTGGTAAGGGGATGTACTAATAGATTTTTTGGTGGTAAGTCTATCTTCCCATAAGGAATTAACTAACCTCTTGTTCCAAGTCTTCTTGTTATCTTCTAGTAATTTCTTGATGATGTTCACAAGGCTTTTATTGGAAGATTCAGCAAGGCCATTGCCTTAAGGGTAGTATGTATTAGAATGGCCAAGGGTAATGTGGTACTTATGGCAGAAATCAATCATCTTTTTGGCTTTGAATGTAGCTACGTTTTCAGTGATAATATTTTGGGGACATCCAAATCTTGAGAGTATGTTGTTTTCTAAAAACAAGATTATGACAGTGTCAGTGGCTTTCCTGGAAGGTATGGCTTCTATCCACTTAGTAAAATAGTTAGTGGCTGTCAGAATCCACTTATGTTGTGCTAAGGATGGAGGGTGAATTTCACCAATGAATTCAAGACCCCATTGTTGAAAAGGCATTTCTGTTGAGATGGGTTTTAAGGGCAGGGTTAACAATTTTTTCTTTCCTTCAAATATTTAACACTTGTGACAGGAGGTGACATACTTTTTTACATTTGAAACAAAGTAGGCCAGTAAAAACCAGTTCTCAATATTTTCTCTACATTGGTCTTCCAGTAGAGAAGTCCTCCATAGTCACCTACATGAAATTATTCTAAAACTTTTTCAGCTTCTTCTTTAAGAAAAAAATTCAATAAAATTCCACCATGATCTGTCCAAAAGAGTACATTGTCTATGATACAAAATCTTACTGCCTTTAATTTTAAAAATCTAGCTTTTGTTCTTGAGAATCCAGGAGGAGATTGTAAATTTAGTAATACAAATAAAATATTTGCATAACATGGTGAGTCTGAAAAGGGTTCACTGATCTTTGGAGTCACCATCTCTTCCTGATCATCTACTTAGGCAATAAAATTAATATCTAAAGCATTAAAATTTGATTCAGCCATGAGTTTGGCTAAACCTTGACCTTTTATGAGTATGGTGGGTTTGATTTCTATGTCATATTCAAAAATTGTAAAAATCCAATTGCCTCTTTTACCATTAGGCCCATTCTGTGTTACAATTTCCTTTACAACTGCATTTGGAGCATAAGCAATGATATGTGAATAAAGAATGTACACTCGAAAGTATTTGATGGCCTTTACTAAATATAGGGCCTGTTTTTCCATTATATTGTACTTTAAAGTGGCATCTCTTAGTGATTTTATAAAGAAAGCGATGGGCTGTTCATAGCCCTGGTCATTTTTCTACAGTAAAACTGTAGCAATAGTGTGCTCTGAAGCAAATGAGAAAATAATGAAATCCTTTTTAAAGTCAGGACTTATCAGGACTGGTGTTTTTGTTAAGGCTTGTTTAATACATTCAAATGATTGTTTGGCCTCAACAGTCCATTTAAGTAATGAGTGTTTTTTCATCATATTGTTAAGTTCTCTGATTATTTCAGCTAGATTTGAGATGAACCTTCTAAGGAAGTTAATTTTACCTAGAAAAGATTGTAACTATTTAATGTTCCTAGGAGGACTAATTTTTAAAATTGCCTCTATTCTGGCTAGGTCTATTCTAATTACCTCTTTAGATATAATATGTCCTAGTAATTTACCTTCTTCCAATCCAAATAAAGTTTTCTTAGGGTTTAGAGAGATGCCAAATTTCCTGCATTTAAGAAAGACTTGTCTAAGATGATCCAAATGTTCAAAATTAGTATTTGAAAATACAGTAATGTCATCTAAATAAATCACTAGGAATTCATGAATCTCATTAGCAAAGGCTATATCCATAGCTCTTTGAAAAGTGGCTCCTGAATTCATTAACCCAAAATGAATTTTTACATACATAAAAGTGCCCCAGTAAAAGCAGTTTTGGCTTCGTCTTCTGGTTGGACTAGAATTTGGTTATATCCAAAGAATCCATCTAACAATGAAATTCTGTAAGAACCAACTACCCTCTGTAAAATGTGATCCATCTTGGGTAAAGGGTAATTATCTTTTAAGGACACTTTATTTAAATTTCTAAAATTAACACATAATCTAATTTCTCCTGTCTTTTTCCTAGTGGGGACTAGATTAGAAACCCAATCAGAATATCTGATTGGTGAAATTATTTGGGCATCATACATTATTTTTACCTCTTTCTCAATTAAAGGCATCAAAATAGGATTGATCATTATTTCCTTCTGTTTAAAAGGTTTTTGGTCTTATTTTATAGGTATTTTATGTTGTATTATGCTAGTGCCATAGGATTTTAATTCCTCATAACTCCAAGCATAAACATCCTGAAATTCCTTAAAAAGAGCTATGCATTTTTCTTTTTCTTCCTAAGGTAAAGCTTTTGAAAGTTTAATCATCTTAGGTTTTAACTCTGTACCAATATTACATTACTCAATATCAGATCTTAGTGGCTCCATTTTAGGTTTTCTTGCAACATCATTAGAGTCAAATAAATCTTCTAAAGGGGTTAAGCCTTTTGGTAAAAAGTTGTCTTTCAGGTTCAAAATATCACATTCACCATCTTCTAACTCTTCAATCGCTACTTTTTCTAAATTATCTATGTTTGATTGACTAAATTTAGTAGGTTTAGAAAAATCTACATTATTTACATCTATTGTGTTTAAATCAATTTCACTATCTAAGTTCTGATCTACTGTACAGTCGATGTCTATTTTACAATTCTGAAATTCTCCTTCATTGTTCATGAAATGATAAATCTCTTCATCTTGTGAGAAAATTTGCCAATATTTAAGATTATCTGGAATTATATGTCTGTGTTTCACTTCTGCAGTGTATATATGATTTGGTTGAAATGGAAGATTACAGGTGGTAGCAAAATTTGCTAGGTAGTGAGCCTGTATGTTATGTTTTCTTGGTATTGCAGAAAAATCACATTCTAACAATTCTTTTATCAAATCTAAAGTAGTTTCTCTATATCGGCTTAATATTGGATTATAAACAGAATATTCTCCAATTATCTGTTTCACAATTAACTCTAAATCTGTCACAATTGATATTCTTTTACCTCTTAAATTCCTAACAATCTGCAGTCCTAAAATAAGAGCTTCATATTCAGCCATGTTGTTTGTACATTTAAAATTCAGTCTAAAAGCATGACCTTCTGCCTAATTTTTTTCCACATTGGTTATCCAAACTCCTGCTCCTGCTCCTAATTTATTGACTGATCCGTCAAAATATAGGTGCCATAATGATTCATGAAAGATGTTTTCACTGTCTGGTGTTTTGCTTTTATCTTTTAGTTTTGTTTTATTTTCAATATCGGTTTTCAGAGTTACATAAAATGAATGAATCCATGTCAGTAGGTGTAGTGTAAATTGGATAATTTCTTGGTATTTCTACACTAATCACCATATATTTCATCAATGTTTCTCTATAATTTTTCTTTGGTTGGCCAAAAACTGATATTGTTGCATATGACAAATCAAGTTGTAGAGATCCCTATAATTTAGCTCCCCATGAGTGAAATAAGAGCATTCCATACTTGGGAGGGATCTCAGCTACTACGATGTCCATGAGTATTCTTTTACCAGGATAGTGAACTAATGTGAGCCGTAAATCTTTAATGAAACCTAAACATTTGACTTTGCTAGAATCAAATGAAAAGAGATCTTTGTAGGGCCTAGTGATATCTAAATTCAGGGTTTCCATTATTTATTTTGGAATTAAATTGTGTGAAGCCCCTAAATCTAGTATTGCATTGAGTAGTATTTGATCATGAACGATTAAGCTAATGTAAAATGGTGGAACTGCTCCATCTTGGTGTTTTCCATTAACATTAGGACCAAACATTAACTTTGGTTGATCATCACTTAGATTTATTGAATCTTATCCATAATTCATGTTTAAGGTTTCAGTGGTAGTTGTTTTATACAAATCATGTTTTACCAATGATGTGAAAGGAGTTGGTATTTTTAATTTGGAAATTTTAGCTTCAATATTAAATGGAGCTTGTGATTTTCCTAGCTGAATTATCTCTTCTTCAGTAACTGTAGTTTGAGTAGGTTTATCTTCATTTTCTACAGTTATTTTCTCATTTTCAGTTTTTGTTTCTATTGTCTTACTGATTTTACTTTTCTTTTCAGGAATAGTTTGAGAAGAAGTAGATATTTTTGCAGATTTTGAATTTTCAGAAGTTGTTTTAGTAGTGGCAGCTTTTGGATCAGCAGTGGGTGTTTTGGAGTATAAAATTATTGTTTTAGAAGAATTAGTTTTTTTTCATAGCAGCAGATTTTTGTGAATCTGTTGATGTTTGGACAACATCATCTGTTATATCAAAAATTTTGGGACTAGGTGAAATTTTAGAGCTTGAAATTTTCTGGGATGAATGAGAGTTTTGCATGTTTTCCATAGGGAGAATTTGCATAACTTTAGTGGTGGGAGCTTATACTATTTTCTTTGTTTGTGTTTTCAAATTTTTTTTAAAAGAGGACTCTATGTTTTTCTTTCTCCTAAGGTTATATTGGTTATGTACTTCATTGATAGCAAACTCATAACCTTGTTTTTAATCAAATGATTCATGAGAACCTAATTGCAGTTGTTGTAAATCATATAACTCCTGATCTTCCTGTGTAATAAATATAGTGTTATCATCATTAATACCCATTATATTTATGGTGTATTCATCATCTTCATTTTGATGAGAAATTTCAGCATAGTTCTCTTGGAAAGGTGGTCGTAATGTTTGGTCAGGTGCTGATTATCTAGATTTTCCAGTATTAGTGTTTTTCCTGAAATTGGGATTTCTAATTTGTTGTTGGTTATCCCATTGTGGTTTCCTTTCCATATTGTATAACCTATCCATAATTATCTCTAATGTATTTGCTAGTTGATCTATTTTTAAATCTAAACTAGATGCCTCTTCTTTTATTGTTACTCTTCTTTCATTCCTTAATCTAGCTTTCTTTGCTAACATATTTTCTTCTACACTAACAACATTACTTTGCATGTGCTCTAAAGTTTTAGGATTCCTCTCTCTTAATTGATATGTTATGTCTGTATCAAATCCATCAGGGAATTTGAGAAGAACAGAATCTGGAGGAGGCTTAAGATTAGCAGGAATTGAATTATAAATGCTATTGTATCTAGTGCAATGATCTTGGACTATCTCATTCGGTGCTCTTTTAATGCTCTCAAATTCTGATAAGATCTGTAGTGGGTTTTTATTCTTTTCCCATCTATTAAGAAGTAATTATGAAAGACTACTAAATCAGCAATACTACCAACATTTAAACCTTTAAACCATTTTTTCACCTCCCTAGTTAATGTTTGAGCAAACAGTCTCATTTGGACATCAGACTCATATATTTCATGAAGTTAAAAATAGCTTGTCATCTTAGTTACATGATATTGGGCAGTGTATTGAGTGGTTGCATCAAATTGAGGTATTTTACTTTGATAGTCTTGGGGCATGTCATGTAATTGTACTGGAAGGACCAAGGGAGCATATCTAGCAGGCATGGCTTGAATTATAGCTTAGCTAGGAGATAAGTTGGAAGTACTTGGGGTAGAGCTAGAAGTACTTGCTGATGTAGTTTAAGAACTTGCAAATGAGATTGGGATATAAGAAGATGTACTGGAAAATGTGGTTGATAAACCAAAAGTCGAAGTTGTGAAATATAAAGAGGTGCTTCAGAATGAGAATTATTTATTGGAAAATGCAAAAGGAAAACTAGTGGATGGACTAGAGGTGGTGGAGGATGTAAATAATACTCTAGGTTCAAATGGTATTTTAGGAATAAATGGCTCTGTGGAATGAAGTGTAGTGGAGATAATGGATGATGTTGTTGGAAAAATACTGAGAAGGGGGGGTGAATCAGTATTTAGGATTTACTTAGATCTTTTTACTTTTTCATTCTTTAATAACCCATACGCTACTTTAATGAAACAGACTTGCGTATATACGTGGATACCCTTTACAGAACTCGCGTATGCACAGAGATATTAATAAACAATCAATTCTTCACTTAGATCCTTGCATTTATTCATTCATCAGATGTTTATATATCAGTAGACATGTGCAGTAATAACAGAACGAAACATCACACAAAAGCATCACACATGAACACCATGATTTTTAGGTGGAAACCCAAGTCGGGAGAAAACCACCGCTGCCGTTGTCTCAGCCTTCAATATTTTATTATAGAGAAAACATCTTACAATCATGTACTGGTGCAGACTTATACCAGCACGCAGGCACCCACCTGCAGAAGACTACAACCTTCTCTCGTTTACCAGCCTCACCTGGAAGGGAGCAACAACCCCCTGCTCTCGTTTACCAGCCTCACCTGGAAGGGAGCTACTACCCCTGATCTTAGCACCAACCTCTGCTGGCAGAAAGATTCTACTTTCAGACTGAAGGCTTCAACCCTCAGATCCACTACAGACCACGTTTCATCAATTTTCAAACTGGATCCAACAGCTCCAACACAACCCTTCTCTCTTCAACAAACATACTTTGCCCAAAGCTACAAACAGAACAGTGAACCCACTGTAACCAGAATATCAGAGTTAACCCAGACTTCAGAACAGACATTCAGAAACACATTAAACTTTGAGACCCCATTAATTCAGATTCCATGCGTGCTTTTAGTATATTAGACCCGCGTATGTACGCGTGTTGCATAAGACGAACCCGCGTATACTTCAGTAAATTTTTCAAATAAACCCTAACTTCCCATACGCGCTTTTCCCTTAACAGAGCCACGTATACACGCGCTTTTCTCGAAACGAACCTGTGTATGGATATATAAAAGTTAAACTTTGCACAACAGACCAGATCTATGAACTTACCCCGATTTCTTCAACTTCTTCAACTAATTTGCGCCAGGTCTTCATCACTTCTTTTCAGATCATCCAAGAGATTCACCATTTCAAGATCTAGAGATCTTGAACCTTCATTATGTTCATAGATGCATCATAGATTCAGGTTTATCAATTAAGAGCAGAGGTTAACCATGCAGATATACTTCAGAGTGAAGTATTCATTAAAGCCCAGACTCTTGCACACCCTTGCAAAATGATTTTCTTCTCCTTATATAGGTTTACCCTTTATCAATACCATGGGCCAAAACCACATTTCTTCCAATGGTATTCCTGAACGGGGTCACATAGACGAATCATCGCTCAATACAATGGGTTAATACCATGGTAGTAACCCTTGGTTTTACACTTTTAGAGCGCTTTTTCCCATACGCGACTTGGCATGTTATATCCCGCGTGCATACTCTACTTCTTCTAGAAAAATTTGCGTATGCCTTGAGACATACTCTTTTTATCATTGTTTCAACACATACTGAAATTCTTTTCATCAATACCTTCTGTACTTATTGTAGATACATCAAATTTACATCATTCATAAGTTCATCAAGACATATTTCATCAAGGACAACTTCATCAAGTAGGTTGCCATCATCTTCATCAAGTGGGTTGCCATCAAGGACAACACTCAGCATCATATTGCCAACAATCTCCCCCTTTGGACTTGATGGCAACCACGATGGTGTTTGATCACTGCAGCAGATAGATACATTGAATAACACTAGGATACTCTCCCCTTATTCAAACACCATGTCATTCTCCCCCTTTGACATCAAGGGCAAAGGGCGGATCAAAAGAAGGAAGTGCTTTGCAGATCTGATGTGTACTGAAGGTATCATGCTCCCCCTGAGTTCATGCTGCATCTTCAAACATATTTTACAATGAAGTACTTGACTCTATGAACTTCCTATCACCAAGGACTCATACTTACATCAAAGATCCAACCAAGTGAATTTACATAAGAGACTCAAATACCCAACCAAGTGGGTTTACATATTTCAACTCAACTACCCAACCAGGAGGGTTTACAAATCTGACTCAACTACCCAACCAAGTGGGTTTACAAATAATAAGTCCTTACATGACTGAATATTACAATTTTACATCATGGGTCTCAACAAGACTTGTTCATCAAGTTACAAATATGACTTTTCATGACCAATACCAGAAAGACCTCAAGAGAGAGATCATATTTCAGAACCATCATAATGCCAACAATTCATTATACTCAGCAAGAATAATGCTCCCCCTAAAAATGTGCATCCAACCATCCACAATATTCAACATAAGAAACCATGTATCATGTGGTCTTGGTACCAATTCCCAAGTGTGATTCTTTTCAATTTGATCAAGCTATTCATTCATGGCTTGAATCCAACATTCATCTTTGCTAGCTTGATTGACATTTTTGGGTTCAATTGTGGATAGGAATGCCAGATAGCTAGAAGATCCCACAAGAGTCCTCCTTGTTTGTACACCTGATTCCTTGTTTCCCAAAATTTGAGATTCAGGATGATTCTTTTGAACATATCTGGATGGAGCTTTTTCTGATAGATCATCTTCATGTTCTTCATTGGATCCACTGTCTATTCCATTTGATGTAGAAGGAAAAAAATCACCATCATCTTCTTCTGTTGCTTGTTTTTCTTCTTTAGGAGCTACAAGAGACTCATCAATGACAACATCAATACATTCAAAAATCTTTCGGAGCCTTTTATTGTAACATTTGTATGCTCTGCTTGTAGATGAGTAACCAAGAAGTATCCCTTCATCTGACCTAGGTTCAAACTTGCCAAGCTTTTCATCATTATTTTTGATAAAGCATTTACTTCCAAAAATTCTAAAATGCTTTATAGAGGGAGAATTACCATACCAGAGTTCATATGGAGTTTTTTCACTATTTACCTGAACATGTGCCTTGTTGAGAATATTTGCTGCTGTATGTGCTGCCTCTCCCCGGAACATGTCAGGAGTTCCAGAATCATCAAGCATAGCTCTAGCCATTTGTTGAATTGTTCTATTAATTCTTTCTGCTACTCCATTTTGTTGTGGAGTGCCTGCTACAGAGAACTGTCTCTTTATGCCATGTTGTTCATAGAATTCAAAGAATTCATTTGATGTATATTCTCCTCCTCGATCAGATCTAAGACATTTGATTTTTAGATCTAGTTCATTTTCAACCAGTGCTTTGAAGATCTGAAATTTCTCAAATGCTTCATCTTTGTGTTTAAGCAATCCAATCCAACACATTCTAGAGAAATCATCAATAAATAAGATATAGTATTCTTCTCCACGTGGTGACTTTTTCCTCATAGGTCCACAAATGTCAGTATGAACAAGTTCAAGAGGCCTAATTGATGATCCTTCTTTGGCATTAAATTGTGTTGGAAATATGATGCAGGATGTTGTCCTTGATGGCAACCCACTGAATGAAGATAAAGACATGCGACTGTTGACATATGTTGTCCTTGATGGCAATCCACCTGATGAAGTTATGCTTGACTTGATGGACTTAGTAAATGATGTAAATCTGATGTGATATAATGTTTGTTGAAAATATGATGCTAAGTGTTGTCCCTGAAAGGCAACCCACTTGATGAAGATGATGACATCTTACTTGATGAAGTTGTGCTTGAGAGAATATGTTCCTGATGAAGAAAATATGATGTATCTACAGTGTGTATAGAAGGCAATGAAGAAAGGAATTCAGAATGAGCTCAAAGTATGATGAAAAGAGTATGTCTCTATGAATACGCGGATATGTCTAAGGCAAGTCGCGTATGCACGCGGAAAAGAACGTTCTAAGTCGCGTATGGGAAAAAGCGCTCAAAAAGTGCAAATCCAGGGGCCCGTGGTATTGAAGGCTCATGGTATTGATGACTCGTGGTATTGAAGACTCATGGTATTGAAGACTCGTGGTATTGAAGGCTCATGGTATTGATGACTCATGGTATTGAAGACTCATGGTATTGAAGGCTCATGGTATTGGTTTGACTCGTGGTATTGAAGGCTCATGGTATTGGTTTGGCTCGTGGTATTGAAGGCTCATGGTATTGGTTTGGCTCGTGGTATTGAAGGCTCATGGTATTGTTTTGGCCCATGGTATTGAAAAAGATAAACCTATATAAGGAGAAGAAATTCATTGTGCAAATCATGAGTGTGGGTGCAAGATGTCTGAGCTTGAATGAATACTTCTCTCTGAAGTATATCTGAATGGAAAGGGTTACACTTGAATGATAAATCTGAATGTATGATGCACCAATGATGAAGAAGGGGATCTAGATCTGAATTGCTCTTGTATTTGCTAGATCTGATTATGGATGGCTTAGATCTGTGATGAGGCGAGCATCTAGGCGAACATCTGTCTGAAGCAAAAGGGTAGATCTGAACTGAATATCTGATCTGATGAAGTATGCTGCTCTGTAATGATTGAAGATCTATACGCTACTTCGCCACGAAGTAAAAGCGCGTATGCAAACTAGGGTTTGCTGAAGCAAGGGGTATGAAATATCTGATCTGTTCTGCTGTGTTTCTGCTATCTGATCTGTGTTGATATGTATCTGTTGATGATGTATGTTTGTGCTTAAAAGTATGAAAAGGGTTCAGTCTGGAAATATGATGAATTGTGGCCTGCAAGTTGTGTTCTATTGAAGTTGTTGGATCCAGTGTGAAAATTGATGAAACGTGGTCCAAGGTGGTGCTGAGGGTTGTAGCCTTCAGTCGGGGGGTCGTAGCTCCCTTCCAGGTGAGGCTGGTAAACGAGATCGGGGGGTCGTAGCTCCCTTCCAGGAGAGGCTGGTAAACGAGTCAGGGGGTTGGAGCTCCCTTCCACGAGAGGCTGGTAAACGAGCGCAGGTGGGTGCCTGCGTGCTGGTCAAGTCTGCGCCAGCACATATGTTGTAAGATGTTTTCTCTATAATAAAATATTGAAGGCTGAGCAACTGCAGCGGTGGTTTTCTCCCGAATTGGGTTTCCACCTAAAAATCCTGGTGTTCATGTGTGATGCTTGGTGTGATGGTTTATTCTGTTCTTACTGCACATGTTTACTATTTATGGAACATCTGATGAATGAATAATGGAATGATATAAGCAAAGAACTAATGACATAATTAGGTCTCTATGTATACGCAAGTTTTATGAAGGATATCCACGTGTATACGCTAGTTGGCTTCAGAAAAGTAGCATATGGGTTTTAGAGCATGAAAAAGTAAAAAGTTTTGAGTATGCAGTAAATACTGATTCACCCCCCCCCCCTCTCAGTATTTTTCCCAACAATTGGTATCAGAGCGTGGTCCTTCTGCAGAAGCTTAATCGCTTGAAGGAGATCCGTAACAATGGGGAAAATGGAGAATGAAGGTCTTGAAGCTACAGTCATCTCTCTAGAAGAATCAAGTAAGAAGAGTGAGGAACCTCTACAACTAAATGAAAATGAAGAAGTTGGAGCAAAAATCTGGTCTATCATAGAACGTCTACAAGCAGATCTTGAAGAATCAAACAAGAAGAATGCAGAATTTGGAGATGGAATCATCTCTCTACTAGCAGATCTTGAAGAATCAAATAAGAAGAATGAAGAACTTGAAGCAGAAATCATTTCCCTCAAAGTAGGTCTCGAAAAATCAAATAAGAAGAATGTTGGACTTGAAGCTGAAAACATATCTCTGAAAGAAGATCTCAAAGCATCGAAGAAGAAGAATGAAGAGCTGCAACAATCATGTGAAGAAAACGAAAATTGGTTGAAAGAAGAAATTCTAAATCTGAAGGATCAAGTAGAAGATGGAAGAAGGAAAGAAGAAAGCATGACAAAGCAATTTCAAGCCCTGGAGGTTGAGGTAAACATTCTCAAAGGTAAATTAGAAGAAAAGGTTAGACTTTTGAGGTTTCAAGATAGTACTAAGATTCTGGATAACATTCTTAGTAGTCAAAGGTCTCCTTCTATCAAACTTGGTCTTGGTTTTCATGAAACTATTAAAGGAGAATCTAGTTCACAAGAGAATGCTAATGATTCAAAGGAAGGTGTCAATACGAAACTTGAAGTGTTGAAAGAAACAAAAGGTCAACCAACAATGAAGAAATCGCAAAGGAAATCATTCAATAATGTTGAATGTTTCAAATGTCATAATTATGGGCATGTTGCAGCAAATTGCAGAAGCAGAACATTTCAGCCTCAAACAAACAGATCCTACATAGAAAGGTATTCTGGTTTCTTCAAGGGATATTGTTTTTCATGTAACAAGTATGGACATAAAGCAGCTGATTGTAAAAGGAGGAAGAATAGAAATACTCATTATGATTCTTATGGTTATTTCTCTGACCACATGAGATGTTATGCTTGTAACAAGTATGGACATGTAGAAAAAGAATGCGGGATGAACAGATCTGGGAAAGTGGATAACTTCCAGCACTCAAATAGAAAGTTCAAGCAAATTTGGAAAAAGAAGGAGGACCGATCAGAAACGTAGGGAATTCAGACCCTACTGCAGTCATCCGCTTCTGAAGCTTACTTATCTGATTGACTGCAGGAATGATGTGAGATACATTATGAGATTTAGTAATGTATCGTCACAGGGGGAGCTATGCATGATGACTCTCATGGTTGATTTGATTACTTTGGTTATATGAATTTCTGACAGTGCATCTGGTGTAAAGAAAAGACAGGAACAGAAGGTAAATTTGCAGAAGGAGATGAAGGTGTGAAATTTTCTATATTACACTTTCCATACGCGAGTTCTATTCACAAAAGTCGCGTATACATGCGAGTTTCAGTAGACACAGTCGCGTATGCATTGATGATAAAAGAATTTATCTGATAACTGAAGATCTAGAGCAGAGGTCCAGGGGGAGCATCAGTTTGACTGCTGATGACTGCACTGTTAGCATTATTCTGGTTATACTCATAATCATGAAATGATACATGGGTTCTTGTGTTGAACATTTTGGATAAAGCCTGGTTGCTTTATGATGAAGAGCACTCGTTGTTGAGATGGAAGTCTTATAATTCAGAGATGAGGACAGATCATGCAGAGATTGTTGCTGATGATGCTGATGAACGTTTTCAGGTTGCATAAGATAAGAAGGAGCACTGGTTTAGGGGGAGCAGCAGGTTTGAATACTAATGATTGCATTGTTGGCAATATGACTGTTTATTCTTGGTTTTTGTGATACTCATGCTCAAATGATGATGGCTTGGTACATGGTTTATGATGATGAGTCGTTGAATGATCTGTGTTTACTGCTTGCTGAAGTTTATCTGTTGGATAAATTGGAAGTCTTATGATTCAGAGATGAGAATAGATCATGCATAGTTTGTTACTAAATTGTTACTATGGTTGAGATCTTTTGCCTACATATGTTACTTCATGTTAAATCTTAAAGGTCATGGTGATGTAGGATGGTGGTGGACCACATGAATGATTGCTTGACACTTATGGGAAGTTGTTGTTTTGATATGATAAACTTTCTTGGAAAGATTGTATTGATGCTGCAAAGAATCTGAAGGCTTGGTTATGCTACAACCGTTGGATGACTTTTGAAGAAAATACTACCCTGTTCCATCTATCTGTAGTCCAAGGAAGCATTCAAATACCTCAGAAAGAAGCTGAACACTGCATTTTTCTCACAGAGGATCAGTTCTGGTTGAAGATGGCTTTGGATACGCGGGTTTACTGAAACATAGTCGCGTATACACGCGAGTTCCTGCACAGAAAACCGCGTATGGTTGGTTTCTAGCAACTTTGGTTGGTTCAGCTCTCTTCTGCACAACTGTAATGTTGTTTGGTATCTCTGATACTGTTTGGTATCTCTGTGGTGCTCCAGTTCTCATAATTCTGTTTCTAATGTTTTGATGAAGATGCCTTGATGATTTGTTGATGGAAGTTTTCAGGATGCACAAACTAAGGGGGAGCCTTAGTCATTTGGAAAGATTGCTTGGTTGCACAGATTCAGGGGGAGCATTAGTTTTGCTGAGTATAATGCATTGCAGGAATTATGGTGGTTCTGATATATGATCTCTCTTGAGGTCTTCTTGGTATTGGTCATGAAAAGTCATATTTGTAGTTTGATGAAAAGGTCTTGTTGAGACTCATGTTGCAAAATTGTAATATTCAGTCATGTAAGGACTTGTCAATTTTGTAAACCCACTTGGTTGGGTAGCTGAGTCAAATTTTGTAAACCCACTTGGTTGGGCAGCTGAATCAAATTTTTAAACCCACTTGGTTGGGTAGTTGAGTCTCATATGTAAATCCACTTGGATGGATAATTGATGTAAGTATGAGTCTTTGGTGATAGGAAGTTCATAAGAGTCATGTACTTCATTGACAAATATGTTTGAAGATTCAGCATGAACTCAAGGGGAGCTTGGCCACTTCAGCACATATCAGATCTGCAGAATGTTTCTTCCACATGAGGAGAAAAGGGTAAGTGTGTTGGTTTTGATCCGCCCGTTGCCCTTGATGTCAAAGGGGGAGAGTGTGTTGGTTTTGATCTACTGGTTTTGTCCGTTGCCCTTGATGTCAAAGGGGGAGAGTGACATGGTGTGTGAATGAAGATAATGATGTGCCCTTTTCCCTTGATGTCAAAGGGGGAGAGTGACATGGTGTTTGAATGATGCCAAAAATGGAGAGAGTGACATGGAAAATAAGGAGAATGACATGGTGTCATTGTATTCTAAATGTATCTATCTGTTGTGGTAACCAAACACCATCATGGTTGCCATCAAGTCCAAAGGGGGAGATTGTTGGAAATATGATGCAGGATGTTGTCCTTGATGGCAACCCACTGAATGAAGATAAAGACATGCGACTGTTGACATATGTTGTCCTTGATGGCAATCCACCTGGTGAAGTTATGCTTGACTTGATGGACTTAGTAAATGATGTAAATCTGATGTGATATAATGTTTGTTGACAATATGATGCTAAGTGTTGTCCCTGAAAGGCAACCCACTTGATGAAGATGATGACATCTTACTTGATGAAGTTGTGCTTGAGAGAATATGTTCCTGATGAAGAAAATATGATGTATCTACAGTGTGTATAGAAGGCAATGAAGAAAGGAATTCAGAATGAGCTCAAAGTATGATGAAAAGAGTATGTCTCTATGAATACGCGGATATGTCTAAGGCAAGTCGCGTATGCACGCGGAAAAGAACGTTCTAAGTCGCGTATGGGAAAAAGCGCTCAAAAAGTGCAAATCCAGGGGCCCGTGGTATTGAAGGCTCATGGTATTGATGACTCGTGGTATTGAAGACTCATGGTATTGAAGACTCGTGGTATTGAAGGCTCATGGTATTGATGACTCATGGTATTGAAGACTCATGGTATTGAAGACTCATGGTATTGAAGACTCATGGTATTGAAGGCTCATGGTATTGGTTTGACTCATGGTATTGAAGGCTCATGGTATTGGTTTGGCTCGTGGTATTGAAGGCTCATGGTATTGTTTTGGCCCGTGGTATTGAAAAAGATAAACCTATATAAGGAGAAGAAATTCATTGTGCAAATCATGAGTGTGGGTGCAAGATGTCTGAGCTTGAATGAATACTTCTCTCTGAAGTATATCTGAATGGAAAGGGTTACACTTGAATGATAGATCTGAATGTATGATGCACCAATGATGAAGAAGAGGATCTAGATCTGAATTGCTCTTGTATTTTCTAGATCTGATTATGGAAGGCTTAGATCTGTGATGAGGCGAGCATCTAGGCGAACATCTGTCTGAAGCAAAAGGGTAGATCTGAACTGAATATCTGATCTGATGAAGTATGCTGCTCTGTAATGATTGAAGATCTGCTAACTGCCAGCACGAAGTAAGCGCGTATGCAAACTAGGGTTTGCTGAAGCAAGGGTATAAAATATCTGATCTGTTCTGCTGTATTACTGCTATCTGATCTGGGTTGTCTGAATCGGTATGTATCTGTTGATGATGTATGTTTGTGCTTAAAAGTATGAAAAGGGTTCAGTCCGAAAATATGATGAATTGTGGCCTGCAAGTGTTGTTCTATTGAAGTTGTTGGATCCAGTGTGAAAATTTATGAAACGTGGTCCAAGGTGGTGCTGGGTTGTAGCCTTCGGTCGAGGGTCGTAGCTCGCCCGAGTGAGGGCGGTAAACGAGATCAGGGGGGTCGTAGCTCCCTTCCGGGAAGAGGGCCCCGGTAAACGAGTGGGGAGTTGGAGCTCCCTTCATGGAGGGTGGTAGCGACGCGGTGGGTGCCTAACGTCTTCCCAGTCGGTACGCGCCGGCTTTGTTGTTTATGGATGTTTTCTCTATATTAAAATATTGAAGGCTGAGCAACTGCAGCGGTGGTTTTCTCCCGACTTGGGTTTCCACCTAAAAATCCTGGTGTTCATGTGTGATGCTTGGTGTGATGGTTTATTCTGTTCTTACTGCACATGTTTACTATTTATTGAACATCTGATGAATGAATAATGGAATGATATAAGCAAAGAACTAATGACATAATTAGGTCTCTGTGTATACGCAAGTTTTATGAAGGATATCCACATGAATATGCTAGTTGGCTTCAGAAAAGTAGCATATGGGTTTTAGAGCATGAAAAAGTAAAAAGTTTTGAGTATGCAGTAAATACTGATTCACCCCCCCCCCTCTCAGTATTTTTCCCAACAAATTGTACTCTGGTCTGCTTACCAAATTGGCAGGATTTGCATATGATACTCTCTAGTAGAGTAATATTGGGAAGACCACGAACAACTTGAAGTCTGCTTGCTTTGTTGATTTGAGAGAAGCTTAGATGCCCCAGTCTTTTATGCCATAGCCAATTTTCTGAAGATTTGCTCAAGTAACATTGATCTTTGCAGTTCTTCAATACATACAGGTTGCTTGGAGTTCTTTTCCCTTTATAATAGTTCTACCTGTATCCATATCATGAACCACACATTCTTTTGAACTAAAGACAACTTCTGTACCTTGATCACACATTTGACTTACACTTAACAGGTTATGCCTTAATCCATCCACATACATGACATCATTAGCCTTCACCTTTTCTTTTAGAAACACAGACCCTTTTCCTTTAATTACAGCAGGATTATCATTTCCAAATGTAACTTTCTTTTCCTTTTCTAGACTATTATATGCAAGAAGTTTTCTTTTGTCACTTGTCATGTGTCTTGAGCACCCACTATCAATATACCATTGATTTTCTTCACCTTCTGCAAATAACGCTATCCCACAATTTTCAACCTGTAATTCCTTCTTTTTCCATACTTTGGAACTTGAAGGAATATGTTGTTTCGGCTGGAGTTTGCTCCTGCATTTAGATTCTTCATGGCCAAGGTTATTGCAATAAGCACATTCAACTTCATTTTGAAGAGGAGAAAAGTTGTTATAGGTTTTCTTCTTTGGTTCAATATCCATATTTTTCTTTCTTTCTTCTCTTGTCATGATGGTTTTATATGCAACACATTGAACAACTTTATGACCAAAATTGTGACATGAGAAACATTGTCCATTGAAGTAGAAATTTCTGCGATCATGAAATCTTCTATTTGAATTTACCTGTTGATTGTTGCTTCTTTGAGAGATATCCCTGTTAGTGTTCCTTGTATTGTGATGATCATGCTTTACCTGTAAAGATTCTTTATTCCCTTGTTGAGTGGCTGAATGTAGTAAACCAGTTGTAGCTACTTTTAGATAATTTGGTGCTGAAGCCTGAGAGGATTCTCTGGTATATCCAAGACCTGTCTTAATCAGAGGAGATCGTTGAACCTTGATAATATCATCTAAGGTTTGAGATCCTTTAGAAAATCTAAGATTCAGAGTCTTTACTTTCTCAATTTCTTTTCTTAGACTTACTACTTCACATTCTAATTTTTCATTATGTTTCTTTGCTTCTTCATTCTGCCTTTTCAGAGTCTCTATGATTATTTTACTTTCTTCCAAGCATATTTTGAGTTGATTGTTTTGATCAAGAAAATCATTTTCATCTAGAGCATCCATAAAAGCATCCTTATCGTCTCTAGAATTATTTTCAAATGCCATGAGAAGTCTAAGATCTTATTCACATTCTTCCTCACTATCAGATAACCCATCACTGTCTTCATTTGTATAGTAGCTTTTCTTAGTGCTAGATCGGTTCTTATTCCTTCTTGCTACTTCTTTCTCTTTAGCAGATGTTTCTCTATAAGGACATTTTGCAGCATAATGACCAACTCTTCCACAATTAAAACATTTGAAAGGAAGCTTACCTTTGAATCTTCCGGTTCCTAGTTAGAGTCTTCTCACAAAGTTTTCCTCATCTTCTTCTGAGATATATCCTGACCCTTCCAGTTTTTGAACTTCTTTCCCTTTTGTAGAAACTTTAAAAACAGCTTCTTTGACTTCAGATGGTCCTCCTCTCCTCATTTCATATGCAGTCAATATGCCATGAAGTTGCACCACGGAAAGATTTTGAATATCCTATTTTTCTTCAAGGGCAGAAACTTTTGATTCAAATTTTTCCATTAGCAACTATAAAATTTTCTCAACCAAAGTAGTGTCGGATATTGTTTCACCCAGATTTCTCATACGATTCACAACATCATCAATACGTAAAAAGAAACTGGCAATACTCTCATCACTATGCATCTTTAAATTTTCATATTCAATTCTGAGAGTTTGGAGTTTTGCACTTTTTACCTTTGCATCGCCTTCATAACTTAGAATGATTTTGTCCCATATTTCCTTTGTTGTATTCAGCTGCATGACTTTGAAAAATTCTGATTCAGTTAGACTTCTGGTTATAGCATTGACCGCTTTTGCGTTTGATTCATAATTCTTCCTTTTAGTTGGATCTTTTGGTGTAGCGGCTGGATATTGATATCCTTGTTCAACGATGGCCCATACATCAGCTCCCATAGACTGAAGATAGGATCTAATTCTTACATTCCAGAAGATTAAATTGCTTCCGTTGAAGAGCGGGGGCTTGATAGATGCTATTCCCTCATGATTGCTCATCTTGCTTGATCTTCCTTCTAGCGGCTAAGCTTTTCCAGAAGGACCTGCTCTGATACCAATTGTTGGAAAAACACTAAGAGGGGGGGGTGAATCAGTATTTAGGATTTACTCAGATCTTTTTACTTTTTCATTCTTTAATAACCCATACGCTACTTTAATGAAACAGACTCACGTATATACACGGATACCCTTTACAGAACTCGCGTATGCACAAAGATATTAATAAACAATCAATTCTTCACTTAGATCCTTGCATTTATTCATTCATCAGATGTTTATATATCAGTAGACATGTGCAGTAATAACAGAACGAAACATCACACAAAAGCATCACACATGAACACCATGATTTTTAGGTGGAAACCCAAGTCGGGAGAAAACCACCGCTGCCGTTGTCTCAGCCTTCAATATTTTATTATAGAGAAAACATCTTATAATCATGTACTGGTGCAGACTTATACCAGCACGCAGGCACCCACCTGCAGAAGACTACAACCTTCTCTCGTTTACCAGCTTCACCTGGAAGGGAGCAACAACCCCCTGCTCTCGTTTACCAGCCTCACCTGGAAGGGAGCTACTACCCCTGATCTTAGCACCAACCTCTGCTGGCAGAAAGCTTCTACTTGCAGACTGAAGGCTTCAACCCTCAGATCCACTACAGACCACGTTTCATCAATTTTCAAACTAGATCCAACAGCTCCAACACAACCCTTCACTCTTCAACAAACATACTTTGCCCAAAGCTACAAACAGAACAATGAACCCACTGTAACCAGAATATCAGAGTTAACCCAGACTTTAGAACAGACATTCAGAAACACATTAAACTTTGAGACCCCATTAATTCAGATTCCATACGCGCTTTTAGTATATCAGACCTGCATATGTACGCGTGTTGCATAAGACGAACCCGCGTATACTTCAGTAAATTTTTCAAATAAACCCTAACTTCCCATACGCGCTTTTCCCTGAATAGAGCTGTGTATACACGCGCTTTTCTCAAAACGAACCTGCGTATGGATCTATAAAAGATAAACTTTGCACAACAGACCAGATCTATGAACTTACCCCGATTTCTTCAACTTCTTCAACTAATTTGCGCCAGGTCTTCATCACTTCTTTTCAGATCATCCAAGAGATTCACCATTTCAAGATCTAGAGATCTTGAACCTTCATTATGTTCATAGATGCATCATAGAATCAGGTTTATCAATTAAGAGCAGAGTTTAACCATGCAGATATACTTCAGAGTGAAGTATTCATTAAAGCCCAGACTCTTGCACACCCTTGCAAAATGATTTTCTTCTCCTTATATAGGTTTACCCTTTATCAATACCATGGGCCAAAACCACATTTCTTCCAATGGTATTCCTGAACGGGGTCACATAGACGAATCATCGCTCAATACAATGGGTTAATACCATGGTAGTAACCCTTGGTTTTACACTTTTAGAGCGCTTTTTCCCATACGCGACTTGGCACGTTATATCCCGCGTGCATATGCTACTTCTTCTAGACAAATCCGTGTATGCCTTGAGACATACTCTTTTTATCATTGTTTCAACACATACTGAAATTCTTTTCATCAATACCTTCTGTACTCATTGTAGATACATCAGATTTACATCATTCATAAGTTCATCAAGACATATTTCATCAAGGACAACTTCATCAAGTAGGTTGCCATCATCTTCATCAAGTGGGTTTCCATCAAGGACAACACTCAACATCATATTGTCAATAGATGTGGTGGAAAATAGAGATGAACCTTGAGATTCTAAAGGGTTGGTATCTAAATGAATGGTAGATGGCTTAGGGTTATAAGCTGATAAAGCACTTAATTCAACTAAATGCTGAAAAATAACTTCATATATTTCCTTAAGTATAGTAGAATTTATTGCATCAAGTTTATCATAAACCTCAAATATCTTTGATTTAGAGTCTACTGAAAAAGTTTCCTGTTTAATTTCAAGAGATGAAATAAAATCAGGATCTATACAGTACTATTTAAGTAACTTTCTGATTTATTTATGAATAAAGAATTTTCAAAATTTAAGTAGAATTCTATGTCATGTATACTTGATAACTGTTTTGGAAGAGGATTTTCTCTAACTAAGGAGAATTTATTACCTAAATCCTCTACTTTTTTATTCTTTTTTCCAATTCTGTCAGGATCATCTACTATGATAGTAGGTTGTGGATCTAGATTTGACCTGGTATAGTAGACTTTTCTGGAGTCCAGAATTACAATTTTTTAAGAAAAGATACTCACAACTTATTAAAACAGTCTTAAGGTGAAAAGATAATTAAAAAATATCCTTTAAGATCTATTTTAAAATTGAGGATTGGTTAGTCCCCATCGGAGTCGCCAGTATGTTATCAATCTAATAATTCCCAAAGTTTTGAGATTTCGATTTTATAGTTTAAATAATATTAGAGGTAACCACATACCTAATTTTAAGCTTTATGATCTAGCCTTCCTAAGGCTCAGAGTGGGCTCTCTCTATAAGATTTAAATTTGTTTTTATTTTTGATTTTAGGCTAGTTATATAGGGAAAATTGGTTTTGGGGTTTTGATTGGTTTTGGTGGGAAAATCACTTAATGAGATGGATAGTTGTGAATCTATAATCCATTGGTCAGATGGAGTCAATGTGTCAAGCAGAAGAATCAATATCATGGTCTAAATTCAAATGTTTAAAGGGAAAGATACGAGAGTCACTAAAGACCTTCAAAGGCTAATTGATCAAGTTGCTTTAATCGGGATAAAGAGAAATTAAGAATTCTTTTATCCGGATAAGGAATGAAGTGGGAGAGGTCAATCAAAATTAGGGAGAAATTAAGGTTCCCTAGTCTGGATATCTGCAGAAAACATTTAAATGAAAACCAATCAATAAAAAAGTGCTTTTAATAAATTATGATATAACAATTCCCGATTTCACATTAAAATTTAGAACACATTTATGTATGGATGAAAAACATAATAAAATAGAAAGAAAATAGTAGAGAGTACTTCACTTCAGTGGCCCAACACATGAATCCAGTAATATGATGCTTTATTCATTTAAATCCAGTCTTATGACTTGAGCTTGATTACAAAAACCCTTAGGTTCAGAATGTTCCAGCTATAGAAATCTTCAGCAATTAATCCACACTAATACTTCAAATGATGAAGTATTTATACAAAAAGTAATACAAAATATCCTAGAATAGTCCTAGGAATGTTTTTTGGAAAATAAAATATCTTATTACAAAAATATAGTGACAGTTGTGTAACAAACTTTCAAGCTGTCCTATTTATTTAATAAAATATCTTTCTATTGGACTTTAGGTAGCAGCTGGCTAGTTGAGCTATCTTTAACGCTGGAAATCTGATCTTCAATCAATTTTGAAGCTCTATCTCTCACCTAATACTCTTTAACTGATACACTTTAACCTCTGATACACTTTAACCTACTGTTTTGACCGATTTACTGCTTTAAAATTTGTTTTTACTATTAAAACAACAACTCTGTTTTTTCATCCTCTTTCACTGTAAATTGTCTTTTACAATAAATCTGTAAGCTTCTGCCAAAAGCCTTCATCTAGTAATTTAATCTTTGTAAGTTTTTTGAAATTCTCATCAGCCTCTATGTATCTAAGAAAGGGTGGCTTGACTACAAAGAGGTGTTTTATCTCATGCTGTAAATAAAACAAGTTCTCAATACTTTTGTGTAACACTTTACCTATTGGAACTCCTTGCCAATCTGCCTTCTTCACTTGTTATTTGGAAAAGTCTCTTACCTTCTTGTTGTAATATTCTTACTTCATTATTTTATCATTTATAACAAGAATATTTGGAAAACAGTTTTTCCTCAATTTGTCAAACTTAACCATGAATCTACTTATGGCCATGTCCATATTTTGACACTTCTCTTCCAACTGTTTCATTAAGTTTTTCTTTGAAAGTAGCTTTCTTACCTCAAGAATTGTCTCTGTCCTATCAGTAATTCCTATCTCATCCAATTATTGTTTGTTTTTAGTATTGAGAAACTTGATTATTTCTAAGGATTCTTCAGGCTTGGCACCTAGACCTTCTTTAGTCTTCAATATTTCTTCTTTGGCTAATTTAAGCAAGTCCTCCTGCTCATAAAACACTTGAATGGATGGCCAAGTATCATTAATTGACTCAATGATTTTGGACCATATTTGATGTTTAATGTATGCCATGGGCTATTTTAAGGTTAATTTTGTTTCTACCTTTTTAAGCTATTCACTTAACCTTTTGGCCTTTTATTTCTCTCTTTTAGCATTTATCTGTGCTAATTTCTTGCCATCTTCGAAGTTCTTGATTTTCTCTTTCAATCTATTTATCTCATTGTTATGTATTGACATGTCTTCCATGGCTTTAATGAGTTTGTTGGCCTTAACTGACTGTTGAACTACTGAAGTGGAAGATTCAGTAGAAGAAGTAGTGGAAGAAGTAACTAGCACTGCTATGGCCAATGGGACTTTTGGTGCTAACTCTTCTACTAGAATTGAAGGAACTACTGATGTTACCATGGGAATGACTGTAGGAGGAACTCTTTGAGTCTTTGTAGCTTCTTTTTCTTGGACAAGATTGTCCATCTCAATTTCCATCTCCTTGATTTGTGCTACCATTTGTAGTATGAGACTCATCATCTCATATTTTTGGTTTGCTTCTTGCACAATGTCCTTAGCCTGTGGATGTTCTGTTGGAGATAGTTTCAGTTTATTTCTAAGTGCTACAATATCAACATTTTTCTTCTTCACCAATTCTTCTATAGCTTTCACATTCCCAGGGTCATATCCTATTTCAATCACCAATTCTTCTAAAGACTTGATTATGGTGTATTTCGCATACGAAGAAGCTTTTTCAACCCTAAGCTGATCTCTTATATTTGTCAATGTGTTTTGGAGCATCTGGGCACTCGTTGATTTTTTGGTCATGCTAGGATAAAGCATTTTTGAGCTTTGCTTGTGGAAATTAATCTGATCCAATGGTTGAATGTCCTCTATTGGAATTTCAATAGCAGCTCTCTTATAATGTGATGATGTCGTAGGTTTATGCACTCTTGGTTGTAGCACTGTCACTAGCAACTTTTTATTTGTATAATCAAAGGCTGAAAGTAGCCTATTTTAAATCCTTGGAGTCTGCTTCAAGTATTGTGAATAGATTTAATTTTTAATCTCCTCATTTTTGGCCTTGATCTATTTATACTTTTCTTTGATATCTATGACTTTATCTCTACTTGCTGTGATGAAGATGCTTCCATACTTTTCTTTTTCTCAATCATCTGTGTGTTAGAAGTAGCAGGTTGCTGCTCATTTTCAATTAATGTAACAGTCACAGTGTCTTTCTCTGGGTTTTCTTCATCTATGTTATTCATCAGTAATTTTTAATATCCGAAGATGACTAAATATCAGTCCTAGATTTCTAAAAACAAGATTCCTAAATATTGTGAATTTTAGTATTCTCACTGGCTTCATTATTCCTTGTCACAATTTTTTCATTATTCTACTATTTACCAATTCATGATTAACTTGCCATTCCTAAAGAGCCCCTCACGGGCTTATGCCACTCATCTAGTTCCCTTTTCCCACCTATCACACCAACACTTTGTTTTTCTTTTGCCCTACTACTTCACTTCCATCTAGGGTTACCAATTAGCCTATCCTTTCCCATGTTCATCAGGTTCCTCAAACCTGGATGGTTTCAGAAATACCTCTATGAGCTCCTCAGATAAATCAAGTACCTCCATATCTATATGATCAAATACACCCATTGGTAAAAAAGCTCTATTTTTGCACTATTAAGATCCCGAGCCTAATCTCAGTCAAGGACCAAGTTAAAATCCTACCACTAAATCATTAATTTTTCCCAAGGTTGTAGGATCTTCATTGATATTTTAAGCTCTTTTCTTCTTATACTAGGACCTGGTTCAAAATAAAATAAGAGCAACACATGATTGCCCAAGAAAAGGGCATGAGAATCTCCAAAGAGGGTTATTTTGTCAATTTCAAGTCTTGCAAAAGGTAAATGTACTTAAAATTTCTGTAGGAATGTCAAGAGGTAAATCAGCAGGGGAAATTGGTAGATTAATTGATAATTTTCTAAAGGAAAGAAGGGAGCACTGAGTCTAGAGGAGAAATTAAGGTTTCTAAGCCTAATTGGGTCAACAGTATGCCAAACAAAAAAACAATGCAGCAAGACACATAAGAGGAGGGTCAAGCTCTCATCTCATCCATTTAAATTCAATGGTTAAAGGATAGAAGAACATGGTATAAGCTCCAAGGTAAATATAAAAATTTTTAAGGCACTTCCACTGTGTAAAGGTTTGAGATTGTCAAAGTGAATTCAACATTTTCAAAGGTCAGAGGACAGGTCACTTTAGGGTTTCATAACACCTGCTAAAGTAAAAGTGCTCAAGAACATAGGCCACTCAAAGGAAATAAGCCTTATCACTCAAAAAATTCTGCAGAACAAGGATGTGAAGAGTATCAGTGGGCAAGTTTCAAAATCTTAAACTCAGACACATGCAAAACAGAAGTGGTCAAAGAAGGTAGTTAAAATGTTTTTGAATTTCATAATACTTGTCAAACGGTGATTTTATCATTCCTAATGAATCAGTAAGAAGGTGCCAATGGTTAAGTTGAAATAAACGAATGAAGCATCAAAAGACCAACTTCATCATCTATTCACCTACAACAAAAAGAGACAAAGGAATATCAGTAAAAAGTGTGAAAAAGTGACAACATTAGCATAATGGGTTTTTTTTAATTTAAATTTATCACCTATAAAGGAATTTTTCACTCTTCAGCAACTCACTTTGTTTTCAAAAAATCATCAAAGAAACACTCAGAGAGAAATTTGTGAATTTTTGGCAAGTTCGGGCAAATCTGGCCTATGCTATGCGCCTGGATTCCTGTGCTACGCTCCTAGAGGCGTTCCGTTGTGTAAATTATAATTGTATGATGTGTGCCTATGATCATGCGCTACGCGTTCACTCTGTGCAGACCCAACAACCCGACATAATTGGCATGTAGAGCTCACCCGATAGGCTCAGGCGCAACGTGTTCAACTCTGTTGCGCGTTCAGAAGAAGCTCACCCAACTGGCCCGGCGCTGCACGCTTGTGCTATGTGTTTGGCCAGGAGGGCCTATGCATCAGTCCAAGACTGGAATTTTCTCAAAAGACTCTTAAAAATCACTTCCAAGGGTTTCCTAACACCTCTGAGGGGTAAGTACAAGACATCTCTTTAATTTCAAGTTTCTTATCTTTTAGATTAGAGGAATAAACCCTAGAAATTTCCATCAATTTCACAAAGCAGAATTAGGGTTTTGGCCTTCAAGGAAACAATAAAAAACAAAATTTCAAGGGAAGGTAATAGTGACAGTGGTGAGGGAGGCCAAGGGCCTAGAAGACAGTAGCGCAAGGGTGGAAGAGTAAATAGATTTGAGCCACTGAATACCAAGCAGTTGATGGCCTCTCCTATGACAGTTTCCTATTTTCAGAATGTGGGTTATTTTGACTTCTGTGAAAAGGTACAACAGGTCCAAAGTCACCCTAATTTGACCAGGATTTTTATCCTTAACCTCCTTTACCTTCAAGTAAATGTAGCAGGGATAAAATTTGAGCTATCCACCAATACCATTGCTATGGCCAATGGGATACCTAGTATGGGAGAAAAGTGGTTCAATCAGGCTAATTTGGACCTGAGCCATTATCAGCCTTTCCTAAAACCTAGATACCAAGATGACTGCAAATCCCTTTTTCCCTTTTCACATCTGCTAGAGAGATATGTGCCCCTAATGAGAGTTATCATGAAATATTTTACATGTGAGGGGAGGTTTTCTAGGCTCTATTCATACCACAAAAGATTGCTCATGCACTTCACTAGGGCCAAGCTGCTACATTTTCCCTATTTTCTCTATAGGAGTATTGATAATATGTCTTATATTGCACAAAAGAGGCCCTCTTCACAACAAATGCAGAGTCTCTTTCACCATTCTCTCATCAAAATGGTTGTGTTACATCAATTAGAGCAATAGGGTATTCCATGGGAAGTATTCATTACCCATGAAGTGTTAAAAAACCCCCAACCCAATCCTCAACCAAATATGCCCTCATCTCCTTCCTCACCCTCTCCTAATGCATCAAAAAATGAGGGAAATGAACATGAGGCATCAAATGAGGAGGAAGAAGAGGACAATGAGGAGGAAGAAGAGTACAGTGAGGAGGGATGTGATGAAGAAGAAGATGGTGAAGAGGTAGATGATGAAGAAGAAGATAGTGAAGAGGCAGATGATGATGAAGAAGATAGTGATAAAGAGGTAGATGATGAAGAAGAGGTAGAGGTCAGTAATGAATCAGAAGGCATGGAGGTGGATGACAATAAAGATGAAAACACAGATGATGAAGAAAGCAGCCTAGGAAATGATGATTATGTTGGGAACAACCCACAAGTCAGTGAGGAGAATGAAAATGTAGAAATCAGTGAAAAGGTTAACAGTGACAAAGAAACTAATGTTGAAACCTCTGACAGTGGGAACAAAAATAATGATAAAGGCCATGATGATGTTGGAAACGAAAAGGTTAGTAAAGAGGCTGATAACAGCAGTGAAAATCACAACAATAATGCTAACAACAGTAATGAGGAAGGTAGTGACAATAATGACAGCGGTCCTAATGGCCAAGAAGGCATAAAAAGTAATGAGCTTGGTAGTGGTAATGATGATAGTGTAGAGAAAAGTGCCAAAGGTAATGAAACTCCTAGCAACATTGAAAGAAGTGAAGAAAGTGGCCAAGGAAATGATAATGATGAGGGTGACAATAGATCACAGAACCTAAATGACAATGAAGCTAATATCAGTAAAGGAGTAAATGATGATGGTATAAATGAAAATCACAGCAGTGGTGTGAGCATGAAAGAAAATGAAAGTGAGCCTGATGAAGTCAGTTAAGAAAAGTAGAAAACATCAGTGCAAAGGTCAATAAGGAGGAGAAAATCAGTCCCGAGGATTGCCATGGTGAGGGCATTTAGATGAAACATATTGAAACTTTCCCTCTCACATATCAAAGAGGAAAGAGGCATGTGTTTGCTGCCTCTCAAAGGAAAGGGACCATGCTGTCCACCTCAAAGAAGGAGCTTAACAAAGGCAAGAAGAAATTCATTGTTAGAGGTAAGAAAGGAAAACATCAAACCAAACAAAAAGGAAAATTCATTGACCTTAACAGTGAAAATGAAGATGAGGAGAGGGCTAAAAGAATATTACTCCAAAACAAAGATGCAGA
The DNA here is from genome assembly GCA_034641835.2 of Pinus albicaulis. Taxonomy (NCBI): domain Eukaryota; kingdom Viridiplantae; phylum Streptophyta; class Pinopsida; order Pinales; family Pinaceae; genus Pinus; species Pinus albicaulis. The sequence goes on along the minus strand of CM076575.1, from coordinate 460,530,421 downwards.
GATTAAGGAACTCCAAAGAATCCTTGGCATGGAATAATACATTATTCAGTATTATAAGAATTAACACAAGCAATTTAAGAAGCTATTAAGGGACCTTGGCCTACATAAAAAGATGGCCAAGCATTACGCATTGAAAAATCAATTTGCAAGGGCCAAGCTCAAAGGAGGCCTTGCTGAAATTCAAGCCCTAAAGGAGGCCAATGGTCAAGAAAAGCTAAAAATTCTTGCTAATGCTTGCATGCAAGCATCCTAGACATAACAGGGAAGATGATTGCAAATTTTGGGAACTTTTTGGAAATTTTGGTTTTTTGTTGATTTGGAGGGCCAAGGGGGTAGCACCCTTGGTGATACGCTTTTTCTTAGGGCATATTCAGGAGGTAAGGCTTAAATTTTTGGAATCCTAATCTCAATTACATCATGCTCACCAAGTTTCAGGAAAATTGGAGTTGATTTGGTCCTCCAAAAGGGTAAAAAACACCCTAATTTTCACCTTTCTGCCTAGTTTTAAGGACATGTATTGTGCCTTTACCAGTCTTGGGAGTTTCTCTTTTTGAACAGCTTACAGGGATAAAATAAGAAAAATAAGGGTAGTTCTATAAAGTAGACTCATTAGTATTTCCAACGTGCCATCACAGATCCCATTCTGACATTGAGAAGGCCTTTAAAACGTTACTGCAAGTTGACCCAGTTTTCCTGCTCATGTGCTGTGCCCTTGGCCTGGAAATGCATCCTAAAACTCAGTGCTACGCCCTGACAGTAAAAAAGTCAAAAAATTATGATAGGAAAGTTTTTTGAGGCTTGGCAGAGCCCAAATGTCAATTTTGTTTGCCGAAAATGCCCGAAAATATATTTTGTGCCTTGGGCCTTGCATGGTCTCAAAGGACACAAGTGACATTTATGATTAACTAATAGGATTCTAGAGAATTAATTAGGGTTTAATCCTCCAATTCATGATAAATAGAGTTTGGAGGCTTCATTTCATATGTTGGATATTTTCTGAGCATGCTATGAAATAGAGTTGGAGTTTATTGGTGAAACTGGTCTTTGGTGCCTTGTGATGGTGTTGGATTGTGCTTCAATGGATCAAGCCCACTCTTAGGATTCATTAAGCTTGTTTAAATGGTGATGTATTCCATCTTTCTGTTTGTTTTCTTCAATTATTCACTGTGTTTATGGTTCATTTAGTTATAGAACAGAAATAGAGAATAGGATTTACCTTCTTGGTACCGTACTTCTGCTTGCTTTCTTAACTTCCATGCTTTATTCCTCAAATTTTTCCTAAAGAAATCCTTAAATGATTCTTTAGTGTTACTGATATGTTATGTTATAATGCTATCTCTTTGCAAGTAAAGTTTTAGAGAATCCTTCACTTCTCTCTTAGCTTACTTAACTGTTGTTTTTAAGACCTGCTTAGCCTAGATGATATTGAGGAATCCTTCATTGCTCTTCAATTTTTCATTATGATATCATCGTAGAAGTTTTTTATTGTTTATTAGTTTTTTAAAGAATCCTTGATTGCCCATTTAACTCACTATTTTCACAACTTCATGTTACTTCACTCTCCCTTGACCTAATTAGATCCATTTGATCTTGCCAACATTCTCTTTGAACTATCCTTGACTCATTTTTACACATTTCAAGACTTTTGTAGACTCCATAGCCCGATGGATTGATATTCCCCACTCTATTAACCTACTTATCAACTTTCCCAACCAACCAAACAAACAAATAAACCCTAAAAATTAACAACTAGCCTAAAATCAAGCTTAAAAATAAAACAAGTTCATATCCTTTGCACAAAATAGAGAGAGCCCTCTCTGAGTCTAGGAAGGTGTTGAGGCCTCAGAAATATGTGGAAACAACAAAGGGGGATAACCACCTGGTCTGAACCTTAAAGCAGTTCCTTTTCCGTTTGGGATAGTGGCTCCGACTGGGTGTAATGGGATCAGTTTCCCAGATTTGGGTTTTATATGATTGTTGGGTTTCTCTCAAATGATTTTCAAGAGAATAACTATGAAACTAAAAAAACTTTATTCTAAGATGCAAAATTTTAAATTAATTATGATCTAATATAACCCGGGATAATACTGATTTTATGCGATCTAAAATGATATCTATTTAGTATGTGATGATTTAGATCAATAACATACTTAATAGAATTAATACTTTGGTAAGATAATTCTTTTGAAAAAATAGTTAATCAAAAGATGTGAAAAATATCGCATATATTTTGATGATCATATATTTAAAAAAATCAATTTCTATTCTTATATCGTACAATAATGCAATTGATACTTCAAACATAAATAATTGATTTCATACATAATTCATGAAAGCTAGATTTATCACTAATATTAAAACAGAGTTTAGCATACATGATAATAGTACCAGATGTGTGTTGTCTTGTTCATCTGATCAGTAGGCCACATTCAATATTCTATCAATAATTCATTTAGAGAATACAAAAGTATATCAACAATGATCAACCAAGATGATATATAATTGAAAATACCATGTTCCATTATCTTATCAAGACATCCACAAACTTACAGTAAAGCATTCTTTGTAAATGTTCTTAATAAAAATCCTCGAACCTTCTCTAAATGCATGAGAAGGGTTTAAATACTACATTAACTACTTACAAAAATAGATTGTACAAAATATCTTATGAGGTGGTTTCAAACAACCTTCCTCATTCCTAGTATCTAATTTCTAAAATTGAAATTATCAAAACAAACTAACTCATGATCATGCTTGATGATAGGTTACTACCAGCTCCGCTTTTCTGTTCACAAATATTGGACATTTGTTGAACTTGTGGAGGCTTTTCGAACTGTGTCTTCATCTGTCCAATAAATATATCAACAAGTAAAAGTGGTTGCATTTTTTGTATGGAATCTAGAGAACAATTCAATGTCATTATTTGACTATGGGACTTAGCCAGGAGTTGCCAGTATGCTTCCCAATTAGTCCTTTCCAGCTGTGCAATTGTTTCTTCTCGTATTTGACCTATATTTTTCCAACTTTGCTCCAATATTTTGAGATCAGGAATCGATTTGTGATTTCCTTCTTTAATTAAACCAGATGTATGCAACATGTGGTTGATCATTTTGACAATACTCTTTGATATCCCTGCTGCTCTGGCTATTGCCAATTCTGCCTATTTTACCTCTGCATCCCAATCAGTAAAGAGAATATCTTTATAAGTTTCTTTGGTCTTTGGGAGATTTGACCTTCTCCCTTCCTCTGAATCTTCCCATTCAATGTAGTCAAAAATTTTGGTATTGAGTTCATTAAACTCAATTCTCTGGTCAGTGACTGTATTAGTCAATTGTTCACCGATTTCCAAGTGTGGAACTATGTGTGACATTTATATGACAAACAAATCTTGTTGTTTTTAGAGTAAGGAATTTAATGCTAATGCTTCTTTTATGAATTCCTCTATAGTAGGAATGCCTTCATACTTAATAAGATTTTCTCTCAATTCTTTAAACAGTGTGTCTTTGCTAGATAAGTCATTTTCATGACTTATCTTAAGTACTTCCATATCTTGTTGAAATTTGAAGAGTTGCTGCTCGGCCTTTTGACTCAGACTGTTCCTTTCTTCATCCTGTTGTTGTTGTAACTTCATTATTTTATGATCATTCTCTTGAACCAAAATGGATACTTTGGCTGCATTGTTCATTGTTGCAGTAGTATATGCTCCAGCAAATTGTGATAGTCGAGTTAGATTTTCAATTGGGTTGGATGGGGTGTCTTTCCATACAACTTCCATAATCTCATTACCTGGGGGTGTTTCAATCCCCCTTCTCTTTATCTGATTCCTCACTACAACTTTATGAAGAGGGTTGTAGAATACATCTAGTGGAGGGATATCAGTTACCTTTAGAATAATTTCATCAGTAGGAAATGTAGGGATAAATTTTGTATCTTGGGAGCTTGTCCCAGGACTTTCAGTGGTTTATTTTGCTAAAACTATCTAACATTGGGGAGTATGAAATCCTATATTTTTCTGTGTAGATGATCCATCGAGGGTATCCATCAATGTATAACCAACTGAAGTCCAGAATTTATCTAGTTCACTTTGATTCTGTGAATCTGATTCTTCTGTTCTAATTTCTTTGCTTTTTTTAGTCATATAATTAGTAATCAAGACATTTTGCAGAATAATCTTGAGTCTTCGTTCTCTATAATCATTGAATCTTTATAATTCCTCCGAGTTTAGATTCAATCTGACAAAGTTTTAAACTTCTTCGAAAGTTCCAACGGATTGAAAAATGTCTTCAAATATATCATCTGTGTGTATGATAGGCTTGATTTTGACTAACTGAGTAAATTTATTAGCAATATTATCTGGGTCGAATTGCCTTGGTGGTAAAACAGGGAGCTTCAAAAGCTAAATATTCTGACATTCTTTCAATTGTTGGAAATATGATGCAAAGTGTTGTCCTTGATGGCAACCCACTGAATGAAGATGAAGATATGCGACTGTTGACATATGTTGTCCTTGATGGCAATCCACCGGATGAAGTTATTCTTGACTTGATGGACTTGGTAAATGATGTTTGTTAGCAATATGATGATGAGTGTTGTCCTTGAAAGGCAACCCTCTTGATGAAGATAATGGCAACTAACTGGATGAAGTTGTGCTTGATAGAATATGTTCTTGATATGATGTATCTACAGTGTGTACAGAAGGAAATGAAGAAAGGAATTCAGAATGTGCTCAAAGTATGATGAAAAGAGTATGTCTCTATGCATACGCGGATCTATCTAAGGGAAGTCGCGTATGCACGCGGGAAACAACGTTCCAAGTCGCGTATGGGCAAAAGCGCTCATAAAGTGGGGCCCGTGGTATTGAAGGCTCATGGTATTGACCCATTGTATTGGGTAATGATTCGTCTAAATGACCCCATCCAAGAATACCATCGGATGTAATGTGGTTTTGGGCTCATGGTATTGAAAAAGGGTAAACCTATATAAGGAGAAGAAATTCATTGTGTAAAGAAGGTGTGAGAGCGCAAGATGTCTGAGCTTGAATGAATACTTCTCTGTGAAGTATATCTGTATGGAAAGGGTAAAGGTTTGATGATAGATCTGAATCTATGATGCATCAATGATGAAGAAGGGGATCTAGATCTGAAGTGTACTTGTATTTGCTAGATCTGTTTATGGAGTGATTAGATCTGTGGTGAGGCGAACATCTGTCTGAAGTAAAGGGTTGAATCTGAATTGAATATCTGATCTGAAGAAGTATGTAGCTCTGAAATAGTTGTAGATCCATACGCTAGTTCGCCGAAGGAGAAGCGCGTATATACGCAGCTTCGCTGAAGAGAAAGCGCGTATGCGCAATGAAATAGGCTCTGTAATTTGTACAGATATATACGTGGGTTTATGTAAACGGAAGCGCGTATATACGCGACATCAGTGAAGAGAAAGTGCGTATGCAAACTAGGGTTTGCTGAAGTCTGTGGTAAGAAATGTCTGATCTGTTCTGTTGTGTTACTGCTATCTGCATTCTACTGGTCTGAGTTGTCTGTATCAGTTTGGTTGTATGTTTGAGCTTAAAAGTATGGAGAGGGTCCAGTCTGAAAATATGATGAAACGTGGCCTACAAGTTGTGTTCTTTTGAAGTTGTTGGATCCAGTGTGAAAATTGATGAAACATGGTCCATAGAGGTGCTGAGGGTTGTAGCCTTCAGTCAGGGGGTCGTAGCTCCCTTCCAGGTGAGGCTGGTAAACGAGAGCAGGGGGTCGTAGCTCCCTTCCAGGTGAGGCTAGTAAACGAGAGCAGGGGGTCGTAGCTCCCTTCCAGGAGAGGCTGGTAAACGAGCGTAGGTGGGTGCCTGCATGCTGGTAGGAGTCTACACCAGCACATATGTTGTAAGATGTTTTCTCTATAATAAAATATTGAAGGCTGAGAAACTGGAGCGGTGGTTTTCTCCCGACTTGGGTTTCCACCTAAAAATCCCGGTGTTCATGTGTGATGCTTTGTGTGATGGTTTATTCTGTTGTTACTACACATGTTTACTGTTAACTTAACATCAGATGAATGAATGATGGAATGATTTAAGTAAATAACTAATGACATAAGGCATAATTAGATATCTGTGTATACGTGAGTTTGATAAAGGGTATCCGCATATATACACGAGTCTGTTTCAGGAAAGTAACGTATGTGTTTTAGAAGCAAGAAAAAGTAAAAGTTTTGTATATGCTGTAAATACTGATTCACCCCCCCTCTCAGTATTTTTCCCAACAATTGGTATCAGAGGAGGTCCTTCTGCAGAAGCTTGATCGCTTGAAGGAGATCCGTCACAATGGGAAGTGTACAAACAAAAGCTTTTCTGCAAAATCTTGGTGAAAAAGTATGGGCATTCGTGAAAGAATGTGAACAAGAATATAGAAAAGAAAAGGGTACTTTTGTGGATTCTCTAGAAGACAATAATCTTCTTGAAGAAAACACTCAACTCAAGGTAAGCCACGAAGAAAAGAACATAATCATAGAGACTCTTGAAAATCATCTTGAAGCAGAAAAAAAAACGCACTAAGGAATTGGAGTGTGAAGTAGTGAGTCTAAGGAAAGATAATGAGAAAGTGAAATCTATCAATCTTAGATTTTCTAAAGGTTCAGAAACCTTGGATGATATTATCAAGGTACAACGGTCTCCTCTTATAAAAACAGGTCTTGGGTATACTGGGGAATCTTCCCAGACATCAGCACCAAATTTTCTAAAAGCAGCCACAGCTGGTTCTCTACATTCAGCCACTCAGCAAGGGAACAAAGGATCTTTACAATTAAAGCATGATCATCTCAATTCAAGAAACACTAACAGGAGATCCCTCAAAGAAGCAAACCAACAAGTAAACTCTAATAGAAGATTTCATGATCACATAAATTTCTACTTCAATGGACAATGTTTCACATGTCACAATTTTGGTCATAAAGCTGTTCAATGTGTTGCATATACAACCATCATGACAAGAGAAGCAAGAAAGATAAGGATGAATGTTGAACCAAAGAACAACACTGTGAATAACTTTTCTCCCTCTTCAAAACGGTTGAATGTACTTATTGCAATAACTTTGGTCATGAAGAACTGGAATGCAGGAGCAAGGTCCACCTAAAAGAGCATGTTCCTCAAGCTCTAAAGTATGGAAAGAGAAAGAAATACCGGTTGAAAATTGTGGGATAGAATTATTTCCCTGTGAAAGGTGAAGAGAATCAATGGTACATTGATAGCGGGTTCTCAAGACACATGACAGGTGAAAAAAGCAAACTTCGTACATATAATGCTCTAGAAAAGGAAAAGAAAGTTACGTTTGGAAATGATACTCCTACTGTAATTAAAGGAAAAGGGTCTGTATTTCTAAAAGAAAAGGTGAAGGTTAAAGATGTCATGTATGTGGATGGATTAAGGCATAACCTGTTAAGTGTAAGTCAAATGTGTGATCAAGGAATAGAAGTGGTCTTTAGTTCAAAAGGATGTGTGGTTCGTGATCTTGATAAATGTAAAATCATTATAAAAGGAAAAAGAAATCCTAGCAACCTGTATGTACTGAACGGCATAGATCAATGCTACTTGAGCAAGTCTTCAGAAAATCGGCTGTGGCATAGAAGGCTGGGACATCTGAGTTTCTCTCAAATCAACAAAGCTAGCAGACTTCAAGCTGTTCGTGATCTTCCCAAGGTCAATCTTCCAGAAAGTACCATATGCAAATCTTGTCAATTTGGTAAGCAAACCAGAGTACGATTCAATGCCAAAGAAGGATCATCAAGTAAGCCTCTTGAACTCATTCATACTGATATATGTGATTCCATGAGGAAAAATTCACCACGTGGGGAAGAATACTATATCTTATTTATTGATGATTTCTCTAGGATGTGTTGGATTGGGTTGATTAAACACAAAGATGAAGCATTTGAAAAAATTCAGATCTTCAAAGCACTGGTGGAAAATGAATTAGATCTAAAAATCAAGTGTCTTAGATCTGATCGAGGAGGAGAATATACATCAAATGAATTCCTTGAATTTTGTGAACAACATGGCATAAAAAGACAGTTCTCTATAGCTGGCACTCCACAACAAAATGGCGTAGTAGAAAGAATGAATAGAACAATTCAACAAATGGCTAGAGCTATGCTTGATGACTCTAGAACACTTGGCACTTTCTGGGCAGAAGCAACTCATACAGCAGCAAACATTCACAACAAAGCTCATATTCGGGTAAATAGTGATAAAAATCCATATGAACTCTGGTATGGCAGATCTCCCACTGTAAAGCATTTTAGAGTTTTTGGAAGTAAATGCTTTATAAAAAATAATGATGAAAAGCTTGGCAAGTTTTAACCTAGATCAGATAAAGGAATATTTCTTGGTTACCCATCTTCAAGCAAAGCATACAAATGTTATAATGAAAGGCTACAAAAGATTGTTGATTGTATTGATGTCGTTATTGATGAGTCTCCTGCAACTTCTAAAGAAGAAAAACAAACAACAAAGGAAGATGATGATGACTTATGGCCTTCTACTTCAAATATTAATGATATAGATAGTGGATCCAACGAAGAACCTGAAAATGATCTATCTGAAAAGGCTCCATCTAGATATGTTCAAAAGAATCATCCTGAATCTCAAATTTTGGGAGACAAGGATTCAGGTGTACGAACAAGGAGAACACTTGTGGGATCTTCTAGTCATCAGGCATTTCTATCCACAATTGAACCACAGAATGTCAATCAAGCTAGCAAAGATGAATGTTGGAGGCAAGCCATGGATGAAGAACTTGTTCAAATTGAAAAGAATGACACTTAGGATTTGGTACCAAGACCACATGATAAAAATGTCATTGGAACCAAATGGATTTTCAAGAACAAGTTAAATGAGAATGGGGATGTTGTAAGAAACAAAGCTAGACTGGTTTGCAAAGGGTATACTCAACAAGAAGGTATAGACTTTGAAGAAACTTTTGCTCCCGTAGCTAGACTTGAAGCCATCAGAATGTTCCTTGCTTTTTCAAGCTATCAACAAATCAAAGTTTATCAAATGGATGTCAAATCTGCTTTTCTTAATGGTGATCTAGAAGAAGAAGTATATATAGAACAACCAGAAGGATTCATTTTGGGAAATGATGCAAATCTTGTTTGTAGACTTAAAAATGCTCTATATGGTCTCAAACAAGCTCCAAGGGCTTGGTATTATCGTCTTGACAAATATCTTCATCAACAAGGATTTTCAAAAGGGTCTGCTGATAGCAACTTATACACAAAATTTGAAAATGATAAACTATTGATTGTGGTTGTATATGTTGATGATATCATTTTTGGGAGTAATGAAGAATCTATGAGTCAGAAATTTGCTTCTGTCATGCAGCAAGAATTTGAAATGTCCTTACTTGGAGAACTAACATTCTTTCTTGCCTTGCAAGTGCATCAAACTACAGATGGTATATTCTTATCACAAGAAAAATATCTTAAGCAAATTCTAAAGAAGTATGGCATGGAAGAATGCAAACCTGTAAGTACACCAATGATAACCGGATGTAATCTCAGTTCTCATGATGATTCTCCCACGGTGAATCAACCAGAATACAGATCTATGATAGGAAGTCTACTTTATCTCACTGGGACTAGACCGGACATTATGCATGCAGTTGGGATTGTTGGACTATTCCAAGCTAATCCAAAAGAGTCTCACCTTCAGGCTGTCAAAATAATATTCAAATATCTACAAGGAACTCAAGACTTTGGACTATGGTATCCAAAGAATGCCGATCTTACTCTTCATGCTTACACTGATGCAGATTGGGCTGGAAATGTTGATGATCAGAAAAGCACTAGTGGTGGTGCATTCTATATGGGGCCCCGGTTAGTATCTTGGTTCAGCAAGAAGCAAAATTCTATTGCCTTATCTACATCAGAAGCAGAATATGTGGCTGCCGCATCTTGTTGCACTCAACTCCTTTGGATGATGCAAACCTTACAAGATTTTCAAATCAAATGTACTCCTCCTGTCCCCATTAAGTGTGACAATACAAGTGCCATCAGTATTTCAAAGAATCCTGTTATGCATTCAAAGACCAAGAACATTCCCATCAAGTATCACTTCTTACGTGAACAAGTGCTTGAGCAAACAGTGAAGTTGGAGTATGTTCCCTCCAAAGAACAAGTTGCTGATATCTTTACCAAACCTCTGCCCAGGGAAGCGTTCGAGTATCTAAGACAAAAGCTGGGAGTGTTCTCTGCCAGTCAAAAGAACAAATCTACATAAATTTTGAAGATGGCATTGGATACGCGGGTTTCATGAAACACAGTCGCGTATATACGCGAGTTCCTGCACAGAAAACCACGTATGTCTGATTACTGACAATTTTTTGGTTAGAGTCAGCTCTCTTCAGCACAACTGCAGTGCTGTTTGGTATCTCTTATACTGTTTGGTATCTCTAGTGGTGTTCCAGTTCTCATAATTCTATTTCTAATGTTTTGATAAAGACGCCTTGATGATTTGTTGGTGAAAGTGTTCAGGATGCACAAACTAAGGGGGATCCTTAGTCATATGAAAAGGATGTCTGGATGCACAGATTCAGAGGGAGCATTAGCTTTGCTGAGTATAATGCATTGTTGGCATTATGTTGATTCTGAAAAATGTTCTCCTTCTTGAGGACTGTCTAGATGTTGGTCATAAATGGTCATATTTGTATTTTGGTGAAAAGGTCATGTTGAGACCCATGATGTAAAATTGTAATATTCAGTCTTGTAAGGACTTGTCAAATTTGTAAACCCACTTGATTGGGTAGCTAAGTCACATTTTGTAAACCCACTTGGTTGGGTACTTGAGTCTCCTATGTAAATCCACTTGGTTGGATATTTGATGCAAGTATGAGTCTTTGGTGATAGGAAGTTCATAGAGTCATGTACTTTATTGAAAAATATGTTTGAATGTTCAGCATGAACTCAGGGGGAGCTTGGTCACTTCAGTACATATCAGATCTGCAGAACGCTTCTTCCACATGAGGAGAAAAGGGGGAGAGTATGTTGGTTTTGATCCGCCCTTTGCCCTTGATGTCAAAGGGGGAGAGTGACATGGTGTTTGAATGAAGAGAAAGAATGGTGTCACAAATGGAGAGAGTGACATGGTGTCATTGTATTCTTAATGTACCTATCTGTTGTGGTAACCAAACACCATCATGGTTGCCATCAAGTCCAAAGGGGGAGATTGTTGGAAATATGATGCAGAGTGTTGTCCTTGATGGCAACCCACTGAATGAAGATGAAGACATACGACTGTTGACATGTGTTGTCCTTGATGGCAATCCACCTGATGAAGTTATGCTTGACTTGATGGACTTGGTAAATGATGTAAATCTGATGTGATATGATGTTTGTTGACAATATGATGATGAGTGTTGTCCTTGAAAGGCAACCCACTTGATGAAGATGATGACAACTTACTTGATGAAGTTGTGCTTGAGAGAATATGTTCCTGATGAAGAAAATATGATGTATCTACAGTGTGTACAGAAGGCAATGAAGAAAGGAATTCAGAATGTGCTCAAAGTATGATGAAAAGAGTATGTCTCTATGCATACACGGATCTGTCTAAGGGAAGTCGCGTATGCACGCGGAAAAGAACGTTCCAAGTCGCGTATGGGCAAAAGCGCTCAAAAAGTGCAAAACCAGGGGTAACCACCATGGTATTGACCCATTGTATTGGGTAATGATCCGCCTAATTGACCCCATCCAAGAATACCATCGGAAGTAATGTAGTTTTGGGCTCATGGTATTGTTTTGGCTCATGGTATTGAAAAAGGGGCTCATGGTATTGAAAAAGGGTAAACCTATATAAAGAGAAGAAATTCATTGTGAAAATCATAAGCATGGGAGCAAGATGTCTGAGCTTGAAGGAATATTTCTCTGTGAAGTATATCCGTATGGAAAGGGTAAAGGTTTGATGATAGATCCAATCTATGATGCATCAATGATGAAGCAGGATATCTAGATCTGAAATGTATCTGTATTTGCTAGATCTTTTTATGGAGTGATTAGATCTGTGATGAGGCGAACATCTGTCTGAAGTAAAGGGTTGAATCTGAACTGAATGTCTGATCTGAAGAAGTATGCAGCTCTGTAATGATTGAAGATCCATACGCTACTTCGCCGCAGAGGAAGCGCGTATATACACGGCTTCGCTGAAGAAAAAGCGCGTATGCGCAGTGAAATAGGCTCAGACTCCAGGCCGTATATATACGCGGTTTATGTGAACGAGTGCCACATATACGCGAGCACGTTGAAGAGAAAGCGCGTATGCAAACGTTAGGGTTTGCCGAAGTCTCGTGGTAAGAAATGTCTCGATCTCTGTCACGTGTTATCGCTTATCCGCATTCTACTAGTCCGAGCTGTCCGTATCGGCTTTGCTGTATGTTTGAGCAAAAAGTATGGAGAGGGTCCAGTCTGAAAATATGATGAAACGTGGTCTGCAAGTTGTGTTCTATTGAAGTTGTTGGATCTACTGTGAAAATTGATGAAACGTGGTCCATAGAGGAGCTGAGGGTTGTAGCCTTCAGTCAGGGGGTTGTAGCTCCCTTCCAGGTGAGGCTGGTAAACAAGATCATGGGGTCGTAGCTCCCTTCCAGGTGAGGCTGGTAAACGAGATCAGGGGGTTGTAGCTCCCTTCCAGGAGAGGCTGGTAAACGAGCTTGTGGGTGCCCAGGTGGTAGAGTCTGTGCCAGCACATATGTTGTAAGATGTTTTCTCTATAATAAAATATTGAAGGCTGAGCAACTGCAGCGGTGGTTTTCTCTCGACTTGTGTTTCCACCTAAAAATCCTGGTGTTCATGTGTGATGCTTTGTGTGATGGTTTACTCTGTTCTTACTGCACATGTTTACTATTTATTAATCATCTGATGATTGAATGATGGAATGATTTAAGTAAAGAACTAATGACATAATTAGATATCTGTGTATACGCGAGTTTGATAAAGGGTATCCGCGTATATACGCGAGTCTGTTTCAGGAAAGTAGCGTATGGGTTTTAGAAGCAAGAAAAAGTAAAAGTTTTGTATATGTTGTAAATACTGATTCACCCCCCCCTCTCAGTATTTTTCCCAACATCAATGCATGATTGAAATTTCTGAGGGAAGATGAACCACACTGAATTCGAAATCTTGGCCATAAAGATTTTTTACTATCTTTTAGAGATTTAGTGAGTCCATTGCCAATAGTTTGGTAAGCCACTTCTCTTGCCATTAGTTTATCTGAAACATACAAAGGAAGCACATGTGGAGGAGCGAAGCTTCCAAATACTCTGATATATGAAAATGATTCTTCAATGAAACATCTTCCTATCATTTGGAGATTTGTAATGGCTTCCTTAGTGGACCTGGGGCTCTCTCTATCAAAAATTAACTGATGTAATGGTAATATAACCCCATAACATAACCTGTGGAAATGTGGTGCATAATTATGTTCACATATCTGTTTATGACTCAAATGAATAGGGGTAGGGTCCTCGGGAGTCCATTTCCAACCCATAATTGGAAAACTGGTAGAGAAACAGATGGCATAAAAAACATATGCGCTCATGAAAAATTGGGGGAGGGGTTTGGAAGAAGAAGCTCTTGCCTGGCGATATTCATTAATCACTTTAGCTAGATTTTCAGAAAGAATGGTTGCCCAATTCTTGATGTGAGAATTAACATAGGAGTCAATCAAGGGAAGCCAATTTTTAGAGAACTTGGTCTTATTAGGGAGACCATATAATTTGCATAGCATTGCTGCTGTAAAATTATAGGGATTTCCAAGTGAAGTGATAGGATACATATCTGATTTCTCATGCTTAAACTTGTTATCTATTTTCCTCCATCCTCGAATTATTTTGAAAGGATATTCATTATTCTTTGCAAATTTTTGAACAAACTTGTTGTTATAGATATCTTTTTGATTGGGAAGTTTGTACGTGGCTTTCAAATCTTCAGCTCTGAAAGAACCTAAGACCTCATTCTTAATGGTTCTGAATTTTCTGTCTTTATTTGTTGAATTATCAAGCACCCATCTTATCATGTCGGTATATGGTAAAAGGCTAGCCCTTACTCCTATTATAGAAGGAAGGAGCATGCGATATCTTTAAACTGTAAATCTAAGGGCCTTTCATCATCAACAGTTGCCTTGACCTCCACTACTTTAGGTTCTTCATCTTCGAGGATAGTATAGATAGCTTTCCACTTCATAGCACCTCCATCTGCAGTGCAAATAGTATCTGAGACTGTAGATGATATTTCTGTTTATTCCAATTCTGCAACAGTCAATTCTCTGTGTTTCTGCATTACTTTGCATATGGTAATATCTTTAAGGAAATTTTTTATTTAAGACAGAGTAACGATCAAATGATGAAAGATATATCGAAACGACCAATTTTAAAAGAAAAGATCCGAGAAGCAGCTGTATCATTAATTAATCGTAAAAAATAAATAATTGTTTGAATTGGGATGATAAAACACACTTAATCGTTTCTGACATGATTTATTTTCACATTAAAACCTTTATTAAACCTATCAAATCTGTTGCATCGTGCGTTTTGAACCCGTTTTTGTGAAGCGAATTTATTTTTGTTTATGCAATATGCGATTTCGCGATATTGCGAAGTCGCAAAATTGCAACATCGGAATATGGCAACATCAGAACTTTGGTAAGAACTATTTTTTAAGTTTTAAACGTATATCCATGATGTGTGATCTATGATGTCGCTTGCGAAGTTCAATTCACTGATCGCAAAATCGGGATTTTGCTGTTTTGTGCTTAACCTTCAATGAGAAAAGATTATGATGGATGCGATTTGCGATAGGGTGATCACAAGGATAGTTTATTAATTTCTTTCTTATTTTTTTTGTTTTTATTTTATAAAAACAACAATGTTTTTGGAGTTTGATTTTTTATTTAAAATGAAAAATACATTTAAAAAGGGTCCCTATTTCTATTATCACAAGTTTAGACTATTTTGAAAATGAAAATGGGGGGAGCTGTTGCATAGCACAACAATTGACGATCCACTTGGGAGAACCAAATATCTCTGATTAGTTTGTTTGATATTTCTAAACTTTCAAAACAAGAAAAAGATATAAGAATAAAAATAGTATGATTCATGAATTAAACAATGTTTTTTAAAAATACAATGTATGTAGCTATCTCATTCTTTCTTATTTAACCCCTTCAGTAATAACACACAGGTGTTTGTATCAGTCGATAATCAGATTTAAAAAGATAAAGTAGGTATTCTCTAAAAATTTCATACATTTTTACTCATTTATCATAGATAGAGCCACTATTGCCAGCAGACATTTATAGCCTCGACAGGGTTATCTTTTAACCAATAATGATTCATGGTCCCATTTGAATTTGATTTCTTATTTCAAATTTTAATTTGACATATAATTGATATTTTGTTTTGACACATTCTCAAAATCATTGTCCAGGTTTGGTGGCCTGATAGTGACAATTTCATTCACTGATAGTAATTTAGACTGAACAAGCTCGCTCGTGATGAGACCCCTTGTCTTTTGATTTTTTATAATCATTTAGCTATTACCCTGTTGTGGTATATTATATTGGTAATATTAGTCTAGATTATTTCTCTATGATCATGATAAACAAACTCATGATGAGACTTATTTTCTTTTGATTCGTACATTATATCTATTTCTTTTTCTTTTTTGAATTATATTTTGAAGAAGAAATTTTATCATATGGAATGAATCATTAGCTCCTTTAAGAGTTATGGATGATAATTATAGAGTTGGTAGATACCTTTTCGTAGATAATCCTTGCTAAGTTAAAAGTTTCCTTTATTGACTCATACATAACATCTATATTTTAGGACATCAAGAGTATTTTCGGAAAGTAAATGTCTTTAGTAAATTTCAAAATATTTCAAAAAAATAAAGTTTATTAAATTCTCATAGTTATAATCATATTTTTACTTTATTTATTTATAGAAGCGAAAGATCAAATAAATTTATCAGAAATTTTAAAACTTTGAATCAACCAAAAATGATGCTATTTTCAACTTTTATTTTCCTAAAGCAAAATAAAATTTAAGGCTTGATTCCTAAGAGAAATATTTTTTAATAATTTTCCATTCATAGGCAAGGAGTCTTTCTTACCTAATAAATCTTGTAATAAAAATGTGGATAAGCCTATTTTTTCTATGATTTGAAATGGACCAAGCCATAATCTTTGGAATTTAGTATTCTTATGTTAAGTCCCTATATTAATAGTGTAGTCCCTTATTATGTTAGTGTAGCCCCCCTTATTGTTATTGTTGTATCCCTGTAACCCCCATATTGTTATCATTGTGCCCCTACATTATTATTGTTAGGTTGGCTAGGGTTACATTGTGGCCCACTAGGATTACATTGTGGCCCCATGGACTCCTATATATAGAAAAGAGGTTTTGTCATTTGTATCATCCAAGAATTATTCATTAATGTAATGTATTGGAGGTTGCCCCCTCGAAGTGTCTTATTTCTAAGGTGTTGATATCTCTTTTCTTCTATTTTTGGAGCTAGTTTCACAACATTTAGTATCAAAGCTTTGGATTCTAGGTTTTCACTGCTCCAAACAGGCCATCGTGGCAATTTCTCTATAAATTTTTTTATACAAAGTTTAAAAAGCTGAAATTTTTAGGGTGCGAAGCCGAAATCCTGAGGAACATTGTCAAAAAATTTTAGATCTTGTTTCGCAATATTTTCGGAGATATGATCTGTAGAATTTAGGTCTTTTTACAGGCTCCTCAATTTAATCTAAACAGGTCATCGTGGCATTTGCACTATAACTTTGTTTCTACGAAGGTTCAGAATATGAAATTTTTAGGGTGCGAAGCTGAAATCCTGAGGAAACGTTTCAAAAACTTTCAGAGCTTGGTTCGCAATATTTTCGGAGATATGATCTGTGGAAGGTAGCGCTTTTTTAGGCTCCTGAATTTCATCTCAAATAGGTGATCGTGGGAAAATATTTATAACTCTCTCTCTGAGCATCGGATTGGAGTGCCATAAAAAGTGGTCGCAAGTACACAGACTATAGTTTCTTTGCTATCAATTTCAGAGCTAAAAGACAAAACAATGACACCTGGCAAGTCGTACAAGTTCTCTCTACTGAACCAGTCCATAATTAGGTCATTGTGGGAGAGTAGACATAAATTTGCCTTGGAGAATCCAAATCAAGTAATAACTGTGGCATTTGAAAGATAATTTAGAAGGAAACCTCAGTGCCCAATTTCAAATATTGAAGAGCCACAATCACAAATATAATCCAATTTCAATATAGAGCTCCTCAAAAGCAAGTAAAAGGTGTGTATTTGTTTTCCGAATTGCATAAGTCTTGTTTGAAGAATCAAGTTTGAAGTGATTCCAAGGGAATATTTTGGAATTTTTATCAGTATTGGGTTGTATAATTCCTCCAAAAAATAATTCCATACCCACTAAGCCCTCAAAAAACTATACTATGACAAATGAAGAGGAAGAATTGCAGTATGAGATATCAAAATTACGGTACCAAGTGCAAAAATTTTTGATCTTACGAAGAGAAACCAAAGATGACATAGATGGTTTAAAAGCAGAAATGGAGGCTAAGTTGGATGGTTTTAAGAATCAAATAATAGCTAATACAGATGATAAATTAGTGGAAGATCACATCGAGCATCAACAACAATTTATCCAACTCTCAAAGGATAACCTAACTTTGGTGCAGAATCTAATGAAACAACAAGAAGATCAACATCACATCGAAAGAAGTTATGAAGCAGTCACAGAAAAAAGAACTCGAAAAGTACGATCAATTTCAGAGTATCTTAGCAAGTGGAATAACTTTCCTATAGAAGATTCCACATGGGAGGATGAGAATTTTATGCAGAAGCATCAAGAAATAATCAAACGTTGAGGACAACACTTGTTTGAAGGAGAGGGGCATGTTAAGTCCCTATATTAATAGTGTAGTCCCTTATTATGTTAGTGTAGCCCCCCTTATTATTATTGTTGTACCCCTGTAACCCCCATATTTTTATTATTGTGTCATTACATTATTATTGTTAGGTCGGCTAGGGTTACATTGTGGCCCACTAGGATTACATTGTGGCCCCATGGACTCCTCTATATAAAAAGGAGGTTTTGTCACTTGTATCATCCAAGAATTATTCATTAGTGTAATGTATTAGAGATTTCCCCCTCGAAATGGCTTATTTCTAAGGCATTGATATCTCCTTTCTTCTATTTTTGGAGCTAGTTTCACAATAGCTTACCTTTTTCCTCATGTGCCTTATCCCATTTCAAAACAAGATCTCTAATATCAAAATATTTTGAACTGTTAGATGTTGTGTCAAAAGAGGCTTTAAATATTTGTTGATGATGAACATGTATATATTTGGATTTTTCTCTCTATTCTTCCATTTTATGAATTTGATCTTGTCTCAGTTGAAGGGAAGACGAAGGATTTTCATCAATAAACTGCACTAAAGAAAATGATGGTATTGTTATATTTGTGGGTAGAACTTATTCTTTCCCATAAACTAACACAAATGGAGAAGTACCTATTGAAGCTTTGTAGGTGATTCTATCTTCCCAAAGAGCAAATAATAATGCTTCATGCCAATTTTTATTATTTTGTTCTATAGTTCCTTTAATTATTCCTATAAGGTTTTTATTTGTAGATTCAGCTAATCCATTAACTTGTGGATAACAGTTAGCCGAGTATTTTAATTTAAAAACTCTTTTCAAAGAAAATTCTATCATGGCATTTCCAGAAAAGTAAGATGCATTGTCAAATATCAAAGCTGATGGGAGGCCAAATCTGGTGATTATGAATTGATCAATAAAATCTATAATATTTTGTGTATTAACCACCTTTAATGGGATAGCTTCTACCCATTTTTTGAAATAATATGTTGCATTTAGAATATACCTATGATGTTTAGAAGAGTTTAGAGTTATTTCACCTATAATATCTAACCCCCATTGTTCGAATGGTTATTGGATATTTACTGGTTGTAGTGTAAATGTTGCTTTCCTTTCTCTTCCTGCTGCAGTTTGACATAATTTTCATTTTCTTGCATATTCATGTTCATCTTTAAATAGAGTTGGCCAATAGTAACTGGCATGTAGTATTTTATGAGCTGTGGTGTTTCCTCCGAAATGACCTCCAGCTGGTCCATCATGTAGTTCCTGCATTACTTTTTCAGCTTTAGTTTTCTCTAAACATCTCAATAATACAGAATCATAATTCTTCCTAAATAACACATCATCTATGAGTTTATATTGATTTTCTTTAAACCTTAGAGCATGTTTCGCTGTGTAATTGAGATATAATGGAGCATATCCATTTTTCAAGAAAAATTTCAAATCAGCATATTGTGACTGAGAATCGTTTAGGCTTACCTCGGACAATTGTATTTAATTTGATTAATATTCTTCTGTTGGTAAATGAGAGGCTCCAGTTAACAATTTTAGTAGGATGTATCTCTACATCATATTCTTGAAGTGCGGTAACCAAATTTTCTCTCTTCTCTCCTACTTCTCGTTGGATTAATAATTGCTTTACTGTTGAGTAAGGTACTATTATTTTAGTATGTGTTTTTAGAAGAAAAGGTCTAAAATGTTTCAAGGCTTTAAACACAGCAAAAGCTAGTTTTTCCACAGCTGAATAATTGAACTCAACACCTTGAAGATTAGAACTGAAAAATGAATTTCATGCTTCAATGTTTTGATAATTTAGCTGTGTCAAAATTGCTATGTATGATGTATCAGAAGAGAATGTGGGTAATACAAATGGCTTAAGAAAATTAGGAATTTTTAAAGAAGGAGCTTCAATGATAGCTTTCTTATTCAACTCAGAATTTCTCTCATCATTTCCACATTTCAAAATTGAATTTTTCTTGATCATTGATTGCAGGGGTAAGATAATTTGGGAAAAATCAGGAACAAACCTTTTACAAAATTAATTTTTCCTAAAAATGATTGCATCATTTTTTTATTGTGTGGTAGAGGAATGTTTTAGATTTCATAAATCCTATCGGGGTCAATATGGATTCCTTTTTTGGAGACAATGAACCCTAATAATTTACCTTATGATAAGGTGAAATAACATTTTTTAGGATTCAAGGAAATGCCGAATTTTCTACATCTTTCAAAAATATGTTTTAGGTGATTAACATGATTGTTTCTATGCTTAGAATAGACAGTAATGTCATCTAAGTATATAGCAACTGAGCTATTGATTAGTCCTCTGCAAGCTATATCCATAGCACGTTGAAATGTAGCACCAACATTAATCAAACCAAATGGAATTTTTTCGTATGCGTATGTTCTCGACTTTGTTCCGAATATTGTCTTTAATATATCATCCGGATGTACCATAATATGATTCTATCCTGAAAATCCATCGAGAAAAGACATCAATTCAGATCCTGCAACTGACTATAATATCTATTCCATGGTAGGCAAGGGAAAATTATCCTTTTGGAAAGCTTTATTCAAATTTCTAAAGTCTATGCAAATCCTAATGTCTCCATTCTTCTTTCTAACAATGACCATGTTTGACACCCATTTCGAATGTCTAACAGGAAAAATAATTTTGGCTTTGAGCATTTTATTTAATTCAGATTTAATTTGACTTTCTATGTTTGGGTGGATCTTTCTAATTTTTTGTTGAATGGGCTTGTCATCTAAGATCATAGGTATAGTATGCTGAATTATAGAAGTATCATATGTCTTGAGATCTGAATAATCCCATGCAAATATATTTTTATATGTTTTCAACAACTTAATGAATCACATCCTTTCTTCAGGTTTTAAACCGAGACCTAGGTTATATTTTTGAGGTTTTTCTAGTGTACCAAAATTAATCAATTCAAATTTCAAAGTAGAACTTTGGGTTTTCGAATTGGTAATATTCTTAAACCTATCTTTCAAATCATAGAGATATTCCATTTTGACTACAGATTTGGGAATTAGATTAGCATTTTGTTTATCTTCAATCTATAATTCATGTTCATGTTCCTCTATGATTTAACCTTTATAAGATCCATCTGATGTAAGAAAGTCTACTATGTCTATATCATTATTAAATACTCTCCAATTTCTTTCGTTGTGAGGAATGGAATATGAACATATAGTTGCAGGCTAAAAATGAAAATGCAAATCGACTCAAATCTGGAGCTCATATGATGCTAATATTTAGATCTAGCCAATGTGATGGATTCCCAGGATAACCCAGCAAGGATTTTCCAGATCTACAACTTTGGAAAATCACCTTCCTAGGATTTGATCCTTGATCTGCTGGGAAATACAGATATGAAGCTAGATCTGTCAAATAGATGGCTGAAGTATGTTGCAAGATCAGATATAAGCTTGAAGGGCAGATCCCTTCTTCATATCTACAAGCTAGAAGCTCTAGATCTAGCTCCTCAATCCTCCAATAATGATTGCAGTTGCTGCAACACACCTACCAATAGAAACTGCACTGTGAGGGAAAGAGAGGCCTTCTGCCTGCTGAAAAATTCTGAATAAACTCCAGGCTAATGGAAATAATGATGGAAATGTGAGGGGATGATCCCTCATAGGATTACTATCTGAAATGCTAGTAATTTTCTTCCTCATTTTAAATCTGCAAAATGAACAACGTAATTCCTGAAGGTAATACTGCTGCTAAGAGGTCAATAACTTTTGGCCTGATTCTAGATCTGCAATGAAGCTTTGGGAAGTTTATATATAAGCCCAAGGTGATAGGAATAAACCCTCACAAGTTCTCTAGCTGAAGTACTGAAGACAACTTCCTCCTTCCAAATTGATCTTCAGAAATCTGCAATTTCTGAATATGGATGTTCTGCAGAAAGTAGGAAAATAGATGTGGCACTTAATTCCTGATGTAGAATGAATTAAAATAATCCTTCTAGAGCTTCTCTAAGAAAGAGGTGGGATTCCCAACCAGGAACACCTTGTGCTAAACAACACTTGCAATCTCTGGTAAACAACCCGAGAAAGCAATGGAATGTCACATGACAATTCCAGATCTGAAAAGATCTTTACATTAAGAATAATCATCATGCCTTCATCCTTGACTTCATATTATTTATATAATATTTGAGACTTCCCAATGTTAGGTCCCTATATTACTAGTATAGTCCCTTATTTTTGTTAGTGTAACCCTTATTGTTATTATTGTACCCTTGTAACCCCATTTTGTTATTATTGTGCCCTTAAATTATTATTGTTAGCCGGCTAGGATTACATTATGGCCCCATGGACTCCTATATATATAAGGGAGGTTTTGTAAATTGTATCATACAAGAATTGTGCATTTATTTAATGTATTGGAGGTTGCCCCCTCGAAGTGGCTTATTTATAAGGCATTGATATCTCTTTTCTTCTATTTTTGAAGCTGGTTACACAACATTTGGTATCGGAGCTTTGGATTCTAGGGTTTCGGTGCTCCAAATAGGTCATCGTGGAATTTTTGCTATAAATTTTTTTCTACGAAGTTTCAGAAGCTGAAATATTTAGGGTGCGAAGCTGAAAGCCTGAGGAATATTGTCTAAAAATTTCAGATCTTGGTTCGCAATATTTGAGGAGATATCCGTGGAAGTTAGGTATTTTTTCGTGCTCCTAAATGTGTCATCGTGGAATTTCGCTATAAAGTTTTTTGTATGAAGGGTCGTAGTCTGAAATTCATATTGTGCAAAGCTGAAATCCCGAGGAAATTCGTCAAAAAATTTCAGAACTTGGTTCGCAATATTTTTGGAGATATGATCTGTGGAAGGTAGTGCTTTTTCAGGCTCCTGAATTGCATCTCAAAGAGGTTATCGTGGGAAAACTTCAATAACTCTCTCTCTGGGCCTCAGATTGAAGTGCCGTAAAAAGTGGTCGCAATTACACAGATTGAAGTTTTTGGGCTATCAATTTCAGAGACAAAGGACAAAACAGTGACACGTGGCAAGTCGTACAAGTTCGCTCTACTAAACCAGTCCAGAATTAGGTCATTGTGGGAGATTGGACATAAATTTGTCTTGAAGAATCCAAATCAGGTCAGACCTGTGGCATTCAAAAGATAATTCAGAGGGCTACTTCAGTGCTGAATTTCAGATATTGAAAATCTGAAATAACAGAGATAATACAATTTTCAATATCGAGCTCCTCAAAGCTAGTAAAAAGGTGTGTATTTTTTTTCCGAATTGCATAAGTCTTGTTTGAAGAATCAAGTTGAATTGATTCCAAGGGCATCTTGTAGAATAGATATCAATATTGATTCTAAAATGGCCCCTAAAAAAGAATTCAACACCCATCAAGCCTTCAGAAGGCTCTACCATGACTCATGAAGATGAAGAATTGCAACATGATCTATCAAAATTACAAGAACAAGTGCAACAAATTTCACTTTCTTGCAAAAGAGCAAACGAAAAAATGAAATGGAAGTTTTGAAGAAAGGTGTGGAAGTGAAGATGGATGGTTTAAGAAAGGCATGGAAGCTAAGATGGATGGCGTGGAAGTGAAGATGGAAGGTTTGAAGAAAGGCGGGAAGATAAGATGGATGGCATGGAAGTGGGCATGGAAGCTAAGATGGATGACATGAAAGACAACATAGAAAACATGAAGAATGATCTAAAAAGCATACATGGAAGGCTTGATGACAAGCTTAAAACCAGAAATGATTCCTAATGGCGTAAATATAGGAGAAGAACCTCATGATGAGAACAAAATAAATGTTAATTGTGATTTCATAAACTCGAATGTTGGCGGGAAGAACCACCATATTCCAAAAATGGATATGAGGAAGTTTGATGGAAAGGATCCCCAGTAACATGGATACTACAAATGGAGCAATATTTTGATCTCCATAACGTGCAAAACACACAAAAGGTACGCATTGCAACTTTACATTTAGAACAAAAATACATTTGTATGGTATCGATGGCTTTAGTTCCCGTAAAAAAATTGTCACTTGGTCAATTTTTACTGGAGGAAATGATAGCACATTATGAGGATACAAAGAGCAACACCTTCTTTACCCAATTGATAAATCTCAAACAAAAGGGTTTAGTGGGGCAACGACATTGAGGACTTCCAAAAATTGAGTATAAGGGTAATTGATATTTCCAGAGGACCACAGGATTGATCTCTTTCTTAGGCACTTAAAGGATAACATTCAACATGAAGTTCGTGTTCTGGGAACCCGATTCATTAGAGAAGGCATTCGTGTTGGCAAGAAAAGTTGAATGTAAAATTATGGCAACAAGGAAGTCGACTCACTCAATTCTATAAAGAAGGAAGTGTGGCATACATCTAGATTTCCACAACCTACAAGGTTGACACCACAACAATTGGAAGAAAAAAGAGCAAAAAGGGCTTTGCTACAGCTTGTGATAGCAAATACACTAAAGGTCATAAGTGTGCTGAGAAGAAATTATTTTACATAGATTGTGAAGAGGAAGAAGAAAATGAACAAGAAGAGGATATACACCAGGAACTCAGCCCTGAAGAGGAAGAAATGAATCCAACCATATCGTGTAATGCACTCGAGCAGGAATTACCACTCCTCAAACTCTCAAGATAAAAGGACAAATCAAGAAGAGAAAGGTAATAGTGTTGATTGATTCGTGTAGCACCCATAATTTTATTCATTGTAAGGTAGCCAAGGAATTAAATTGTTTCCTATACCCAACACCCGAATGTCAAGTGATGGTTGCAAATGGAGGAACTATAAATTGCTCTGGGAAAAATGCAATAACATCAAGCTAACCATGGGGGAATATGTGTCGACTAGTCCAATGCTTTCCATTCCTATGGGAGGTGGGGCCGATGTTGTACTAGGAGTACAATGGTTACAATCTTTGGGGGGATTTCGTAGCTTTTAATTTTCAAGAACTTTTCTTGAAATTCTTTTCGAAGGAAAGGAAGTCGAATTACTGGGGTATTGAAGGGAAGCCGTGAAGGATAATAAGCTCTAATGGCATGACAAAGCTTCTAAAGAAATAACAACGAGGCGTAATTGCACAATTATGCTCACTAGAAGTTCCAACATCAAAATCATCTATTTCTCCCGCATCTCCAACAAGTCTCGACAATCATTCCAAGGTGCTTTCTGAAACTCCCAAAGGACTCCCCACCTATTCGTGATCATGATCATGCTATTCATTTGATTCCAGGAAGTGTTCCTCCAAACATCCGGCCTTATAGTATATCCTTACTTCCAAAAGAGTGAAATTGAACGCATGATTGCGTAAAATGTTAGAGGCTTTGGGTATAATTCAACCTAGTCAAAGTTCTTCTTCCGTCTCATTCCCGTAGGTATTGGTACACAAGAAGGATGGATCATGGCGAATGTGTCCGGATTATAGGGAGTCTCTATAAGCTCACCATTAAAGATAAATTTCCCATTCCCATGATTGATGAATTATTGGATGAATTACATGGAGCAATTTATTTTACTAGTTGGATCTTCGTCTGCCAGATATCAGTCTAAATTAGAATGAAGATCGAAGATATTCTAAAAACAAGATATCGAACTCATGAGGGTCATTATGAATTTTTGGTCATGCCTTTGGGCCTTACCAATGCACCTTCTACATTTCAAGGGTTGATGAATTCCATTTTCAAACCCTTCCTTAGAAAATTTGTGCTAGTATTTTTTGATGATATACTAATCTATAGCAAGTCTTGGAAGGACATCATGTTGAACATGTTGGCAATGTGGTGCTCAAACTATTGCAGGAGAAACAATTATATGCAAAAAAGCATCCAAATGTTTCTTTGGAGTACAAGAGGTGGAATATCTCGGGGTCATATTATATCCCACGCAGGGTGTTAAAGTAGACCCTAACAAAATTAAAGCCATAAGGAATTTAAAGTCCCTAAGACAATAAAGCAAAGCTATGTAGGATTTCTCAGTTAACAGTGCTATTATCGCAAGTTTGTTAAGAAATTATGGAAGAATAGCAAGACTCTAACAACATTATTGAAGAAAGATGCATTTTCATGGGACTCCGAAGCAACTAAGGCCTTTGACTATCTTAAAGAGGCAATGTGCCTAGCACCGGTCTTAGCTACGCCGCACTTCACAAAACCTTTATCATGGAATGTGATGCCTCAGAAATGGAATTGGTGCAGCTTTTACATGGTGAAGGAAGACCCATTGCTTTTGAAAGTCGTCCCAATCAAAGGGAAATTATTTACGTAAAACCTATTTATGAGAAGGAAATGTTAGCAATACTGCATGCACTAAAGAAATGGCGAACTTACCTAATGGGAAGACACTTCAAGGTAAAAACTCGATCATGATAGTCTTAAACACTTTTTTGGAACAAAGACTATCTTCAGAAGAGCAAAGAAAAATGGGTCACAAAGATGTTGGGTTATGACTTTGAAATAATCTACAAAAAAAGGAAAGCTTAATGTTGTTGCAGTATGCACTCTCAAGAAAGAATGAAGAGGTGGAAGCATTGCTTTGTGCCATTTCTATTATCCAACCGCATTGGATAACTGAAGCAAGAGATGAATGGAAGAAGGACAAAGATGTATGGACACTCATTCAAAAGTTGTCAAAGACAAGATCCTAGTACATCCGATACATTTAGTTGGAAAAATGATTCCTTATGGTACAAAGATCGCTTATATCTTTGTAAGAATTCCCAACTAAAACAAAAGATTCTTCTCGAATTGCACACTTCTCCTTTAGGAGGACACTCGTGGATTTTTAAAAACTTACCAGCTGCGTGAAGAAAGAATTGGGATGGCCTTAAATCCGATATTCAAAAGTTTGTGGCGGAATGTTTGGTTTGCCAGCAGAAGGTAAAGTGGAGACAATTAAGACCCTCGGACTTCTACAACCTTTATCCATTCCAAGTCGCCGTTGGGAGGAGATTTCAATGGATTTTATCACAGTTTACCTAAGTCTCGAAGGGAAAGAATGTCATCATGGTGGCAGTTGATAGACTTACCAAGTATGCACACTTTTGTGCATTATCTCATCCATTTAAAGCAAGTACAGTTGCTACTACATTTATGGACAGAATTCAAAAGCTACATGGAAGCCCAAGGGTTATTGTGAGCGACAGAGATCCCATTTTTACTGGAAATTTTTGGACGGAGATATTTTCTTGTTTGGGTACTCAATTAGCTCATAGCTCATCTTATCATCCTCAATCTGATGGTCAAACTGAGATAGTAAATAAATGTTTGGAAGGATATCTTCATTGTTTTGTATCTCATAAACAAACACAATGGGTCAAGTGGTTACCTCTCGCTGAATGGTGGTATAACACTTCCTTCCATACTGCAGCAAAAATGACCCCATTTATGGCACTTTATGGATATCATCCACCATCGATCTCATCATCTTTAAGGGAAAATTCGAAGGTTCAAGCAGTGGAAGATCACATCGAGCATCAGCAAGAAGTTCTCCAACTCTTAAAGGATAACCCGAATTTGGCACAAAATCGAATGAAACAACAGGCAGATCAACATCGTAGCGAGAGAAGTTTTGATGTAGGAGATTGGGTATTTTTACGGCTACAACCATACAAACAAATGTCCCTCAAGCAAGCCAAGAAGGATAATAAATTATCGCCAAAGTACTATGGTCCTTACAAGGTGTTGCAAAAGATTGGTACTATGGCATACAAATTGGAGCTTCCTGCTTCTTCGCGAGTACATCCAGCTTTCCATGTTTCATGCTTAAAGAAGGTTATAGGTGAAAATCTTCCAGTTCAAACAATATTTCCAGAACTTGATGAGGAAGGAAAAATCATATTGGAACCTGAAGCGGTCACGGAAACAAGAACTCGACAACTACGGAATCGATCAATTTCAGAGTATCTCATCAAGTGGAAGAACTTACCCACCGAAGATTCTACATGGGAGGATGAGAATTTTATACAGAAGCACCCAGAGCTACTCAAGTGTTGAGGACAACACTTTTTTGAAGGAGAGGGGCATGTTAGGTCCCTATATTACTAGTATAGTCCCCTATTGTTGTTAGTGTAACCCCCTTATTGTTATTATTGTACCCTTGTAACCCCCATTTTGTTATTATTGTGCCCTTAAATTATTATTGTTAGGTCGGCTAGGATTACATTGTGGCCCACTAGGATTACATTATGGCCCCATGGACTCCTATATAGAAAGGAGGTTTTGTAAATTGTATCATCCAAGAATTGTTCATTTATGTAATGTATTGGAGGTTGCCCCCTCGAAGTGGCTCATTTCTAAGGCGTGAATATCTCTTTTCTTCTCTCTTTAGAGCTGGTTACACAACAAGCCAACACCATGCCTTGGCCCTCATCTAGACTACACAGTGCATGTGGACAAGATCCTCCAAGTTTGACTGCGCTATTTGACCAAATCAACCATCATGTCTAGGTGCAATGAACACCCTCTCCATCAAGTGTGCTTCGTTTGCACAACATCCTCCATCACTTTATCATGAATGTCCCATAATATTTTGTTTGAAATCTTCAAGATCTTAGTTGACTGAATCAGCCCTCTTTTTGATCTGTTCAAGATCTTAGTTGACTGTGTCAACCTCCATGATCTATCTCATTAATGAGACAGGTTCTCCAATTTCATTCACATTAGTAGCTGCTCAACTACCTCATTATGTTGATATAGGCTTAATTAATCCACATTCACACAAAAAAGTGGATATTTATTCATATTCAGGATTGTGGGTCCTTCCGCCCTTTTATTTACTTAATCCATTAAGAAAATCAAGGACTCTAATATTCCAAATATGATGTGGAAATTTTGGAATATTACAGTTTCCCCCCCCCCGAAAAAATGTTTCTTGTCCTCAAGAAACTCCGAAAGTAGATGCAAGGCCATCTATTCCCCTCCAAATATCATCCACATAAGGAAGGCTTCCTCCATTTTCTGTAATGTGTTATGTATGTTTGGTTCCAAAGTTGTCTCTCAAAAACATATAGAATGACCTCTAACTGT
The DNA here is from genome assembly GCA_034641835.2 of Pinus albicaulis. Lineage (NCBI taxonomy): Eukaryota > Viridiplantae > Streptophyta > Pinopsida > Pinales > Pinaceae > Pinus > Pinus albicaulis. The sequence continues at coordinate 460,501,450 of CM076575.1, read as the reverse complement.
ATGGTTAGATGTCCTCCTTCCATCATGAAGCACCAAGTGGCAACCACATGAGTTCCAACTTCATCATTAATACATGAGATACATAAAATAAAGTAGTTGTTTCCACAAAGGAAAAGATCCATCTCACAATACATCTCTTCATCCCATGTTTTATGAATTTGATTAAGCTTTGGCATGCTCTCTTCCTTATCCCTGTTGGCCTTGTTCGATCCAAGAATTATTTCAAAATTATGCAAAAGAAGAAGGGAAGGATTTATATGGGTATACAAAAATGTAAAGCCATAGTCTCCTAATAGTAACCACCAGAGTAATTAGGCTTTGCCGCCATCCTCCATCTCCTCTATGTAAGATGGATAAGCCAAACTCCCCTAAAAGAAACCAAAGCAACAAGAGATCTTGCTACTTCCTCTCCTCCTCATGTGCATCATGAAGAAAAAACATAATAATGAACATATGGAATGTCACATCATCCCAATACAAAGAAACATCATCAGTGCACATCATGAGAGCATCATGCCAAGATTTACCCAATACAAAACACATAGAAAAAGGAGATGTCATGTGGTGGCCAATCTCTCTCAAGTGAAACCAAAATGAACATACCTTATTTTTCTCCATTCTATCATTGATACACAAGGCATGAATCAGAAAAATATGGGCTATTGGGTGGTAACCATACTCACCCAAGAGAAACTAGTGCATCCATGCCTCCTTCTTCATCTCATAAGTGTTCCTCAAGGCATGGATCAAAGAAATAGGAGCCTTTGGGAAGTGAAAAGAACCTCCCAAGGGAAACCAACGTAACCAAGCTTGCTGGCCCATGTCATACATCTGAAAGTGGTCATGCAACCCCTTGCGTATCATCCTCACCCACTCACCCCAGTATGGAATATGAGTGATATGCTGCATAATCATGGTATCCTCCCTTTGTAGAATACCATCTTCCCAAAATTGATGAATAACTTTTCACTTCATGAAATTTTGAAGTGCACCTCCAATGAGATCTCTTAATGAGACCTTCTTCTCATTCATGGTCTTCCAAAACAATGAGGTTTTGGCTCTGCTGTAGGTAGAAGTCTCTCTTTGAGCTGTGAGATGCTCATTGAGAAAGGGTCATCTATAAAGGAGAAAAGGTTTCTCATCTTGAGATGTATACCATTTATCATCTTTACCTCCATTTCTTCATGTGTGAAGCTACCTTCAGAATGCTCCAAGAATAATGGGACCTCCTCATCTTCATAGATACTAAGTGACAATTTTGTAGATCTGCAAGGTAATAAATAAAATATCTAAAAGAAAGGTACAATACTAATCTCATGACCAGTCATTGTACAAAGGATTATGCTCATCCCTCCTTCTGAAACTCTACACTTCAACTCAAGAGGTTAAATGTAGTCCATCCATGACAATCTGGGATAGCTTTTCATCTCATCCTTGATTAGATCAAGGGTCCTCTACGCTATGATATATTGCTACTTCAAATCAGTATTTGGATCTAAACCTTGGTCATCCATTGGCCCTGATGGCATGTCCCCATAAGTTTCAATAAGATCTACTGAAACAATAGGTGATGAATGTGTATGCATACCTTGGATCAATTGATATGTGGGAACATCTTGACAGAACACAAGAGTCCCTCCAACCGAGAAAATGGTGTTTCCAACTACCTGGTAAGAGAGATGGATGCTCTTCTTCAAATGTACCAGCGCTGGAATCTTTCCCCTCCTTATCATGTATCTCCTGAATCATGCATGGGACTCTATGTGTCCAGAGTTCAATACTATCTTACAAAGTTGCAAGTGTCGCTTCTCTGGATGCAAGTACTTCTGCAATTGGTGGTGAATGTAGTGACTTCTTGTCCAGAGTGACAAGATTGACATCCTCCTCCTTAGGAAATGTCACTTTGTGACATATCTCTAGTTTTCTCCCATCAAATTCCTTCCTCAACTTGTGAAAAAAATATGATAATTTAGTCACCTTTTCATGCTCCATGTGACCAAACCACCAATCATTGGCTTCATCTAAAAGATGAAGTGCTGCAATTTGAACAACCTCTTCTTCAGCTATAGGAAGTAGTCTGAAAAATGCATCTAACTCTCTCCTCCAAGCCCTAACATTTCTTGAGGAGGATCCATCAAATGTAGGAAAATAGAATCTATTATGCCTCTTCCTTCAATAGCTACTGTAGGATCCTCTTTCTTCTTTGATTTTGAAGAATTGTTGGAGATTTAGCTTCTCCTTGAATGCTCTAGATTGTGCTTTGTACTCTTCAAGATATAGACTGAGAGTCTCATGAATCTCAAGTTCATTCCTTCCTTCATTTCTACACCTTTCACCTTCTTCAAAGAAAGTGGGCATAGTGGATCTATGAGGAGATCTAGGATTCTCTGGTTTTCTTCTTTGCTGATAGGAAGTTTTTGGACCTTCCTCATCATTTCTTCTTCTTGGATCTTATTTCTACCTTTCCTCTTTCATTTGATTAACCTCCTTGGGGATATCTTACATAGATCTACAGAAATGAGTGGTAGAATTTTCTTCCTCCATGATAGATCTCATCTATCTGCTTCTTCTTTAGATGCAAAAGATGAAGTGCCCACAAGCTGAACCAAAGATTATGCTCTGATACAACTGTAATATCACAAAAGGGAGAATTCAGTAATACTAAAACACAATATAAGAACTGAAACAAAGTAAACAATAAATCTTAAGACAACATCAGAATTTACAGAGAATTTGAGCCATTTTATTATATGGATATGTTTCAGTTACACAATGTACAAGAAAATGAGTAGATATAGCCAAAAAGATGGTCTAGAATCACCCAGAAAACATGCTACATTAGGTACAACATAACTGGAGAGGCACCGAAGAAAATAATACGATGTCCCTTCAACGGAATATGAACATATAGTTGCAGGCTGAAAAGGAAAATGAAGATCTAGTCAAATCAGGGGTTCAGATGATGCCAAGGTTCAAGATCTGGCCAATGTGATGGATTCCCAAGATAACCCAAAAAGGATTTTCCAGATCTACAACTTTGGAAAATCACCTCCCTAGGATTTGATCCTTGATCTGCTGGGAAATATAGATCTAAATCTAGATCTGTCAAATAGATGGCTGAAATATGTTGCAAGATCAGATCGAAGCTTGAAGGGTTGATCCCTTCTTTAGATCTACAAGCTAGAAGCTCTAGATCTAGCTCCTCAATCCTCCAATAATGGTTGAACCTGCTGCAACACAACTGCCAATAAAAACTGCACTGTGAGGGAAAGAGAGGCCTTCTACCTGCTTAAAAATGCTACAATAAACTCTAGGCTGATGGAAATACTGATGGAAATGTGAGGGGATGATCCCTCACACGATTACAAGGTGAAATTCTAGTAACTTCCTTCCTCCTTTTAGATCTGCAAAATGAACAGTGTAATTTCTAAAGGGAATATTGCTGCTAGGAGGTCAATAAATTTTGGCCTCATGCCAGATCTACAATGAACCTCTGGAAAGCTGATCTATAAGCCCAAGGTGATAGGAATAAACCCTCACCAGTTCTCTAGCTGAATTACTGATGACAACTTCCTCCTTCCAAACTGATCTTTAAAAATCTGCAATTTTTTAATATGGATGTTCTACAAAAAGTAGGAAAATAGATGTGGCACTTAATGCATGATGTAGAATGAAGTACAATACTCCTTCTAGAGCTGCTCTAAGAAAGAAGTGGGATTCCTGACCAGGAACACCCTATGCTAAACAACACTTGCAATCTCTAATAAACAACCCGAGAAAGCAATGGAATGTCACTTGACAATTCTAGATCTGAAAATATATTTGCATCAAGAATAATCGGCATGCCTTCATCCTTGCCTTCATCTTCTTTATATAATATTTGAGCCTTCCCATGCCTTGGCCCTCATCTAGACTGCGCAGTGTCTGTGGAAAATATCCTCCAAGTTTGACTACGCTATTTGACCAAATCAACCATCATGTCTAGGTGCAATGTACACCCTCTCCATCAAGTGTGCTTTGTTTGCACAACATCCTCCATCACTTTATCATGAATGTCCCATGATATTTTGTTTGACATCTTCAAGATCTTAGTTGACTGAACTAACCTTCTGTTTGATCTCTTCAAGATCTTAGTTGACTGTGTCAACCTCCATGATCTATCTCATTAATGAGACAGGTTCTCCAATTTCATTCACATTAGTAGTTGCTCAACTACCTCATTTATGTAGATCTAGGCTTCTTTAATCCACTTTCACACACAAAAGTGGATATTTATTGATATTGAGGATTGTGGGTCCCTCCAATCTTTTATTTACTTAATTCATTAAGAAAATCAAGGACTCTAATATTCCAAATATGATGTGGAAATTGGGGAATATTACAATCAACAATAGGCTTGGAAGTGCTTGGGATTTTGTTTAATAACTTATTAAATCTGGAGTTTAAATCTTTGATCCTTTCACCTGAATTAGTTTTTAGATTAGAAAGAGCATTGATTAAATATGCAATAGTTCTATCATCTCCAAATTTCGCAAGAAAGACTTGTTCAAAAGTTGCCCAATCTGCAATAGATCCTGCTGGAAGAGAAAAGTACCAGGATCCTGCAGATCCTTGTAAGGTATAAGGAAATAATATTACTACAATACATTCATGAGAAAATCCATTAAGATTCATGGATAACATAAAATTATTGATATGTTCTTTAGCAAGAAGACCATCATCTGGATTATATTTAGGTAGCCATTTTTCTAGATGATCTGGAAGGGGATTTGGATTTGCAATTAATACATCACCAAGATTAGTCCAAGGCCGATTAGCCATAATTGGATTTGAATTTTTTCAAGATACATAAGTATATCCAGAAGTTAGGGGAATGGATGTAGAACTTACAACTGGAACAATACTACTTGTGATAATACTGATTGTTTGAGTAGATGAAATGGAAGAATAAGAAGATGTAGATTGAGTAAGAGAATGTGAAGAAGTAAATGAAGGGAAAGATGTCGTGACTTCACTCGTATCTGATTTAGATCTGGATATAGAAAATATTTTGCGATGCGATTCTATTGGGAACTCAAAAGGAGGAATTCCAAGTTTCTCGTTTTCGGACCGGCTTAATATACTAGTTTCTTTAAATAGGGAAGTAACGCATTCTTCAACAGCTTCGGGATTAACGGGATTTTCAGTAGAAATAGATATTCCTTCTAATTAGTAAATTAAATACTGGACTTCGGGAGACTCGGGAATAAATTCTGAAGCAGATGACTGTCGAGATATTTCAGGAGATGAGGGGAAAGTTTCTACAATTTCCAATTTATGAGTGGTGATTTAGAGTTTAATCGAGAAGATGTAGAATGCTTTTGGGGAGATCAACTCTTATGAGGGCTTCTAGTTTGAGGTTTATATTTGTATGTCATTCATAGTTAGGCCCTCCTTCTAGTGCCAAAAATTTTGAGGCCTCAGAAATCTGTGGCAACAACAAAGGGGGATAACCACCCGGTCCGGACCTTAAAGCAGTTCCTTTTCCGTTTGGGATACTGGCTTCGACTGGGTGTAATGGGACTAGTTTCCCAGATTTGGGTTTTATATGATTGTTGGGTTTCTCTCAAATGATTTGCAAGAATAATAAATATGAAACTAAAACAACTTTATTCTAAGATGCAAAACTTTAAATTAAATCTAATCTAATCTAACCCGGGATAATACTAATTTTATGCGATCTAAAAAGATATCTATTCAGTTTGTGATGATTTAGATCAACCAAAGACTTAATAGAATTAATAATTTTGTAAGATAATTCTTTTGAAAAAATATTTAATCAAAAAAAGATGTGAAACATATCACATATATTCTGATGTTCATATATAAAACAAATCCATTTCTATTCTTATATCGTACAATAGTGCAACTGATACTTCAAATAGAAATAATTGATTTCATACATAATTCATGAAATCTAGATTTATCACTACCATTAATACATAGTTTAGCATACATGATAATAGTACCAGATGTGTGTTGTCTTCTTCATCTGATCAACGATAATAAGCCACATTCAATCTTCTATCAATAAGTCATTCTGAGAATACAAAAGTGCATCCATAGTGCAACCAAGATGATATATAATTGAAAATACCATGTTCCATTATCTTATTAGGACATCCACAAACTTATAGTAAAGCATTCTCTGTAAATGTTCTTAATAAAAATCCTGGACCCTTCTCTAAATGCATGAGAAGGGTTTAAATACTACATTAACTATTTACAAAAATAGATTGTAAAAAATATCTTATGAGGTGGTTTCGAACAACCTTCCTCATTCCTAGTATCTAATTTCTAAAATTGAAATTATCAAAACAAACTAACTCATGATCATTCTTGATGATAGGTTACTGCCAGCTCTGCTTTTCTATTCGCAAATATCGGACATTGGTTGAACTTGTGGAGGCTTTCCGAACTATGTCTTCATCTGTCTAGTAAATATAGCATCAAGTAAAAGTGGCTGTATTTTCTGTATGGAATATAGATAACATTCAATGTCATTATTTGACTATGGGGCTTAACCAAGAGTTGCCAGTATGCTTCCCAATTAGTCTTTTTCAGTTGTGCAGTTGTTTCTTCTCGTATTTGACCTGTAGTTTTCCAATTTTTCTCCAATATTTTGAGATCAGGAATCGAGTTTTGATTTCCTTATTTAATTAAACATGAGGTATGCAACATGTGGTTGATCATTTTGAAAACACTCTTTGATATGCCTGCTGCTCTGGCTATTGCCAATTCTGCATGTTTTACCATGTGCATCCCAGTCAATAAAGAGAATATCTTTATAAGTTTCTTTGATCTTTGGGAGATTTGACCTTCTCTCTTCCTCTGAATCTTTCCATTCAATATAGTTAGAAATTTTGGTATTGATTTCATTAAACTCAATTCTCTGGTCAATGACTGTATTAGTCAATTTTTCACTGATTTCTAAGTGTGGAACTATGTCTGACATTTGTAATACAAACAAATCTTGTTGTTTTGAGAGTAAGAAAATTAATGCTAATGCTTCTTTTATGAATTCATTTTCAGTAGGAATGCCTTCATACTTTATAATATTTTCTCTCAATTATTTAATCAGTGTGTCTTTTCTGGATAAGTCATTTTCATGACTTATCTTAAGTACTTCCATATCTTGCTGAAATTTCAAGATTTGATACTCGGACTTTTGACTCAGACTGTTCCTTTATTCATCGAGTTGTTGTTGTAACTACATTATGTTATGATCCTTCTCTTGAACAAAAATGGATACTTTGGCTGCCTTGTCCATTGTTGTAGTAGTATATGCTCCAAAAAATTGTGATAGCCAAGTTAGATTTTCAATTGGGTTGGATGAGGTGTCTTTCCATACAACTTCCATAATCTCATTACCTGGGGGTGTTTCAATCCTCCTTCTATTTCTCTTCTTCTTGACTACGGATTTATGTAGAAGGCTATAGAATACATCTAGTGGAGGGATATCAGTTACCTTTAGAATAATTTCATCAGTAGGAAATGTAGGGATAACTTCTGTATCTTGGGAGCTTGTCCCAGGACTTTCAATGGTTTCTTTGGTTGAAACTATCTGACCTTGGGGAGTCTGAATCCCGTATTTTTCTATGTAGATGGTCCCTCGGGGGTATCCATCAATGTATTACCAACTGAATTCTATAATTTATCTAGTTCAGTTTGATTCTGTGAATCTGATTCTTTTGTTCATATTTCTTTGCTTCATTTAGTCATATAACTAGTAATCAAGACATTTTGCGGAATACGCTTGAGTATTTGTTCTCTATACTCATTGAATATTTATAATTCCTTTGGGTTTATATCCAATATTACAAAGTTTTGAACTTCTTCGAAAGTTCCAACATATTGCAAAATGTCTTCAAAACTATCATTTATGTGTATGATAGGCTTGATTTTGACTAACTGAGTAAATTTATTAGCAATATTCTCTGGGTCGAATTGCCTTGGTGGTGAAAGAGGGAGCTTAAAAAGCTGAATCTTCTGACATTCTCTCAATGCATGATTGAAATTTCTGAGGGAGAATGAACCACATTGAATTGGAAAACTTGGCCATAAAGATTTTTTACTATCTTTCAGAGATTTAGTGAGTCCATTGCCAACAATTTGGTAAGCCACTTCTCTTTCCATTAGTTTATCTTAAACATATAGAGGAAGCACATGTGGAGGAGTGGAGCTTCTGAATACTCTGATATATGAAAATGATTCTTCAATGAAACATCTTCCTATCATTTTGCGATCTATAATGGCTTCCTTAGTGAACCTGGGGCTCTCTCTATCAATCATTAACTGATGTAATGGTAATACAACCCCAGAACATAACCTGTGGAAATGTGGTACATAATTATATTCCCATATCTGTATATGACTCAAATGAATAGGGTAGGGTCCTCGAGATTCCATTTACAACCCATAATTAGAAAAATGGTATAGAAACAGATGGCATCAAAAACATATGCGCTCATGAAAAATTGGGGGACGGATTTGGAAGAAGAATCTCTTGCCTGGCAATATTCATTAATCACTTTAGCTAGATTTTTGGAAAGAATGGTTGCCCAATTCATGATGTGATAATTAACAGAGGAGTCAATCAAGGGAAGAAAATTTATAGAGAACTTGGTGTTATCAGGGAGACCATATAATTTTCATAACATTGCTGTTGCAAAATTGTAGGGATTTGCAAGTGAAGCAATAGGATACATACTTGATTTCTCATGCTTAAACTTGTTATCTAGATTCCTCCATCCTTGAATTTTTTTGAAAGGATCTTCATTATTCTTTACAAATTTTTCAACAAATTTGTTGTCATAGATATCTTGTTGATCGGGCATTTTGTACATGACTTTCAAATCTTCAGCTCTAAAATAACCTAAGATCTCATTCTTAATGGTTCTGAATTGTCTGTATTTAATTGTTGAATTCTCAAAAACCCATCTTATCATGTCGGCATATGGTAAAATTCTGGCCCTTGCTGCTATTCTATGAAGGAAGGAGCATGCGATATCTTTAAATTGTAAATCTAAGGGCCTTGCATCATCAGCAGTTGCCTTGACCTCCACTACTTTAGGTTCTTCATCTTCAAGGATAGTATAGATAGCTTACCACTTTGTAGCACCTCCATTTGCAATGCAAATAGTATCTGAGACTGTAGATGACATTTCTGTGTATTCCAATTCTGCAATAGTCTATTTGTCATGTTTCTGCATTACTTTGCGTATGGACATATCTTGAAGGAAAATCCCTATTTAAGACAGAATAATGATCAAATGATGAAAGATATATTGAAATGACCAATTTTAAAAGAAAATATCTGGGAAGCAGCTGTATCATTAATTATTCATAAAAAATTAATAAATTTTTGCATTGGGATGATAAAACACACTTAATCGTTTCTGACACGATTTATTTTCACATTAAAACCTTTATTAAACCTGTCAAATCTGTCGCATCACGCGTTTTGAACCTGTTTTTGTGAAGCGAATTTCTTTTTGTTTATGCGATATGCGATTTCGGGATATCGCGAACTCGCAAAATCAAAACATCGGAATATTGCAACATCGGCTTATCGCAACATCGAAACTTTGGTAAGAACTGTTTTTTAAGTTTTAATCATATATCCACGATGTACGATTTATGATGTTGCTTGCGAAGTTCAAATCGCCTATCGCAAAATCGGGATTTCATTGTTCTGTGCTTCACCTTCAATGATAAAAGATTATGCGAGATGTCATTTGCAATAGGGTGATCACAAGGATATTTTATTAATTTATTTTTTGTTTTTTTTGTTTTTATTTTATAAAAACAACAATGTTTTTGGAGTTTGATTTTTTATTTAAAATGAAAAATACATTAAAAAAGGGTCCCTATTTCTATTATCACAAGTTTATACTATTTTGAAAATGAAAATGGGGGGAGTTGTTACATAGCACAACAGAAGGCTAGGTCCTAGGACTCCAAAGATTGGTCTGATGTTACCCCTATTCATTTTTTCACGCCAATCTAACAAATTACGGGGACCTAACAATCTAAAACCTCAATTGTTTCATTTTCCTTGTATGTTGGATTAATATTTGGTTTCTTATTGTACCTGAGCTTAAACGTAGTCCCTGTGGTTGTTTCAGCAGTATATGAGCTTTCTTCTGTATTTCTCTTTATGGTTCTATCCTCCTGATTTGAAGTCTGCAAAGTGTGACTAGTATCACCTTGCTTGATAGATTCCATCAATGTATTTTCTAACCATTCAGTTTGGTTTGAAAATTTTTCAATTTCAAGATTTTTTTCATGGATATAAGAGGTTAATTTACATTTCACCCTCATCTTACAGATTATTCCATAAGGATCATAGTTCCACAGAAAAATTTCATCAATCAAACTTATACTCTAGAAATTGTTTTGCTGCCTCTACACATGCTTCCCTGTTGTTGCATATGAAAGGACACACTTGGTTTTTCAATTTGAAATGAGTTTTCTTTTTAGCAACCAAAATTTTTATAGAATCTGAGTTTAGAATTTGTCTTATATATTCTAATGCAAACACTGTCACTGGCAAATACTTTGACAATTTGTAGGGCAAGAGGTTTGACCCATAAACTTTAATCTCAGTGTGGTTTTGGTAAAGATACTAGTCACCTGTTCTTCTCTACTCCGATAGCTGTAAAAATTTCTTAATCTCATCACTTATCCTTGGCTACACACTGTTTGTAAAAATATTTATCAATGGGTGAATAAAACAGTCTGTGAAATCTGCATAAGTGAATTCTGTTGATTCTTTTCTGATTAAAGAAGTCTAGAAAATAATTAACAGTGGATTTCCCTCTACATCCAACTTTGGAAGGGCTATTGGGAATTTATTTTCTTGGAAGTAGAGGAACATATGAAAGAGAAAGGAGGTATATCTGAAAACACCTTCAGTAGTAAGTTTTACAAGCTTGTCATGAATACTATCAACTATCTACGTAGCATAATTATAAATGACTAAAGGAGGTTGACCAGGCACAAAAGTGGATAGAAAACCAAGTATAGACTCATCAGTGTGCTCATCAATAAAGTAACCAAGGATAAAAGACAACATTGAGATAATGTGTCTTGATCCTTCTAGGAATTTGAAGGATGAATAGGGAGGGTTAATCTTTTGGATTTCAACATATGAAGGCATGAATATTTGAAAGATTTGAAATCTTTTACGAGATTCTAAATCCAGATAAAGATTTGTAAGAGCTTCTATAGACAATGGGACTGCATTAGGATCTGGTTGCAAGTGAAGCATTTGGTTTATGGATTCAGCAGTGATAGTAAATAATGCTTCTTTATCAGCATTAACAATAGCTCTTAGGTCAGGGGAATAGTGAGCTTGACACGGTATGATGACCTATGGACACTAATGGGTATGTGAAACTACATATTTGGGAAAATTGGACTCCCAAATTTGCACGTCATCTCCCTGATTCAAAGATTTTTCTAGGCTCCAGCAGTGAAGATCAAGAATATTGAATTCAATTAATGGATCAGTGAATGTATAATATACATCAGCTAAAAGGGTATGCTCAACATCTACAACAGGAGGTTTTAGTGGATTGATGACAATGGTGCTTTTAGAAGCCATTACTAGATTTCTTTTTTAACAATTTAACCCTCTAGATCTTAAAAACTCCATTTTTTAGGTTTTCTATACACTTCTGTAAGCTTAGACTGTTTACAGAAGGTCTTTTTGGTATGACAGAGGTCTCTTTTGAACATTAATAGGTAAAATTATGGTTTCTTATGGTTCAAAATTTCAATTTCTGTTCCAAAATCAATCTTTAAACCTTTTTACAGAATCAAGAAAGGTTTAAAAATGGTTTACTGCTCTTTCCTTGGATAAAACAGACCAAAAACAGTCTAATTTATGCACAAAGAGATTCTGAGCATTTGTAAAAGGGTTTGAGTCATTCAAAGGGTTTCTAAAGGTTTGAAAATGGCTAAATTTCTTCAATTTTCTTTAGAAAATAGGTTACAGTCTTTATAGACAATGAAATTCTCATGGTTTTGAAACATAGATGAATATATGAGGAAATCAAGATTTTTCTTTAGGAAAATAGACTTTCAAAGGTTTTAAATTTCCAGAGAATGCTCTTTTCGGATGAAGAATGGGAATTTTTCTTGAAAAGTACCTGTAATTTTAATTATTTGACTCAAAAAAAGGGTTTCTAGATGTCTGGAAGCTTTCAAAAGCTTTGTTCCAGCCTTTGGATGTAAATTATGGCTCTTGGCGACCGCAACAACAAATTTGAAGGATTTCTGTTGGTTTTTACATGAAAACAGGGCGACAACATCTTTTCTTCAATCGAGAATAGTTTGTGAGCATAAAAACACAAAAAAAGGTTTCAATGCATGCATTTTGCTATTTTATATAAATTTGGGTTTTAAACAATGTTTTTATTAAACGAAAATCAATTTAAATGGGGGTGGTTTGGTGCGGGGAGGCTACTATAGTTAAGCGTTGTCGCATGATCGGAGGGCGGTAAATGGTTTCACTCGGAAGGATGTGATATAGTGATTTCTTGCCACGTGGAGGAGAGATAATGGGGCAATACAGCCCATATTGCAAATCCAAAATTGGTTATCAACCGTGCTATTGAAATTGCGATATGGCTTGTGAGTCGCTGAATCGGGCGGAGGGAGTGCGAACGGTCCCGATTAAGCGATGAAGTTGCTCGGTAAATTGGTGTTGGGCCCGAGATCTTTATGTGGCAGGGTTCAATGTTATATGTTAAAACATATTTAAAACATAAAGTCTTATGTTTTAACAGGATAGGTTGGTAGTGGATTTACACAACAAATAGGCTATTTACAGTTGTAAAGTAACCTTTGGATAGGTTTTAATAAACCAAGGTTATTTTAAACCTATGGGGGAGAAGGAATATATCACATGGGGAATTAAAACCATAGGATAAACAATAATAATGTGGGTTGGGATATTTACCATAAAGGGTTTAATATATTATGTGATGCAAGGGTATATAGTTGGGTTAATATATTAAGTTAGTTTTATTATATGAAATGAATATGAGCGGAAAATACACAAATACACTATGTAAAGTGTGATTTAAGTGTTTTGAGCAGGAATTTCATAATGGTGGCCCCATTTTAACATTTCACACTTAATACTTAGGATAATGCATATTTGTGGGTTTTTTGAATGAAATGGAAATTATTTAAGGGTGTTTTTTACTTTTCCTAAGTGAAAAATGAGCTTTAACTTAGGAAAAGGGATTTTATCTTAGGAAAAAGGTGATGTTGAGTAAAAGGGTTTTAATGAAGGTAATCCAATATTTAGTGCCAATCGGTTACTAAGCCTTAGTTTGGGTCCCAACAAAAGTCAGAGAAATGCTCTGATCCTTTATAACTGAAGGTTTTTAATACTGGAATACTTTGAGGGGAGGGAAATTAGTAATTTTGCCAAATGATGTTTTATTCATGCCTTGTGTAACTTCTTTCTACCTACCCATCATTTATTATACATTTTTTTCCTTTATTCTTATGGGTGCATTTGAGCTTGCAACCCTAAATCCATTATTCTTTTAAAGCATAAAACTATCTAATTCTAACGTTATTTCATCCAAGGGCTCAGATTAAACTTTTGAGCTCCTCATTTATTCTCTAACTATCTTCTGATTTGTCAAGTTTAAACTATTTCAAAAAATATTTATTCTCTATCTATAAACATCAAATTTAAAGCATCAAAAAGTTAATATTAAACTATTTAACTCATCATGGATTATGGCATTTTGAAAAAGCTGCACATAATCATTTATTTTGTAGTAAAAGTAACTAGTAGTGGCATTTTGACTTGCATCAATTTCATGTATTATTCTTATCTCTTTTTTCTGTTTGGGTCCATTTTTTTTATTCGTTTTGATATTTTTCTTTTCAAGTCCTTTGATTTTTATTTTAGCATGTTTACCCTCTTTTCATTTTTTATTTTTAAAATATGGGAAAACAACTTGTAGAAAGCAAGGTATGTACATATTTACAAGACTAATCAAAGTCAATTCAAAAATTATGAATCCTATTATTATAGGACCCTAACACATGTAAATGGGGTATTAACTACTGCTGCCTAGGTGATTTTGGGTCAATGACCTAATCAAACCATCTGCAGAATTCAACGCGCCTGGAAATTCTTTGTAAGTTTGCAGGCATTGGGCATTAGGCAATATATTGTAGATATATCTCGACTACATGTAGACCAGTTCGAGTTGTTGGGCCTTACTGATGGCATCCTCTTCGGATGTAGGTTTTTGTATTGCTACCTCTTTTGAAATATCTGCAATGAGAGTTTTCAAGAACAAGTCTAGAAAAACTCGATCGTCAAGTTTTCCTTTGCACAAACTATGACATTTCCGTCATTCGTGGAGGTGGTCTGAGATATGGACAAATGGTGTTTGTCTAAAGTGTGTCAGTAATTCCATCCCAGAATCATGGTGGATGGGTAACTCAAAATATGTTAGGAATGCGGTAGCGAGGATGCTAAAGGTTCCATGTGTAGCAGAAGGTTTCTCCACATACCATTTCCCAACTGGTCTAGTTAGGGTGTGTTGAAATAATCTCAGTCGAATAGTATCATCAATGATACTTTTCGATGAAAAACACATGTGGAAAGTGATAATGTGATTTCCTGGGTCTTCATCTTGCTTCCCTTCGAACTTTGGATGTTTGAACGGAGCTTTGTGGGCATGGGGGGCCATTTTGGATTTTGTGCAATAGGGTCGTTTGTTAACTTGGTTAGATCAGGAAAGTTCAACGATGCTAAGAATGGTGACTGTGAGTTGAGAGCCATTGCACATTGTGAAGACAATATTCTAGTTAGGTATAGGGTTTGTCTGTGACATACCCGTCTGTGAGTTCACTTGGCTTCCCGAATGAGTAGCACTCATCTGCCCCCCTAGGGGTTGTGGGAGGAGTGGTATGTGGTGACCCTGTGCAAGTGTCCACTGGTGTGGCGTTGGGTGATTGACGAGGGTTCCCAACTAAAGATGCCTCGATAAAGGATGAATTGATAAGAGTGGCAGTGTTCTGTATTTGATGCCTAAATGGTGAAAGACTTGGAACTCCTCCCGGTAATTGGGGAAGGTCCAAACCAATTCTAGATCGACAAGGTCTCGTTGGGTCCATTATGGTCTCGATTAGGTATGGTTTTGGAAAAAAATATTAGTTCTATGAGAGGTGAAGTATCAAAGCAAAAATTCAAACCACATATATAAAACAAAGTGAAAATAAAAGTTAATTTCCCCTTAAATTATCTCTATGTGATCAAACAATCAAAAAATGGTTTTGGTTGTTTTTTCGCGTGATACTCAAAATCCTACAGACATGAAACGTCCTCACACTCTAAATAGTAATTGCACTTGTGAAGATATCTTCTAATGGCTACTGGGGCTAACGTCCTGGAATAACTAGTGACGCCTTCCAGCAGCCGAAGAATCGACCAATGTAATGGGTAGAGGGTCTAGTGTTTCCTGCACCGTCACCTATAGGGAAGGATGCCCTAAATTTTGCCACTAAGTATCATCATCCCACTTGAGAATTCGAGTCTTGATATTCTTAGTAAATCATCTACCAATACCAAGAATTAGACAGTTTAGATAGCCCTAAATAATACCGCACGCACTGGGCCTAAGCTTAACCCCCTCTGAATCAGGTCTCTGTGGTGCTCGGGTTTTCTTTTCCATGGGAAGATAGATAGATTTTAAAGTTCCCTAAAAAGTAAACTTCTATGTTTTTGAAGATGTAAACTGACCAAGGCGGCTTATTGGATACCTACCCCCTTGGTCCTAATCTAAACTATAATTTATCTTATGGCCCCTGTGGGGAGAGTTAATGAGTTTAGTTAGGTTATTTTTAAGGTGGCTTTAATTCACTTATGGTGTGAAAGTGTGTGAGAAAGGAGTGAACAATTGCATAGTTTTAACATGTGGATATGTTGTGATCCTTTATGTTATCACTATAAAAAAAAAAAAAATTAAAACATGGTATGTCAACACTATTTTGGTTATGATCTAAATAGTTTGAAGGTAATTTTAGTATGGCTAAGGGTATGTCATACTCTTAAAGGTTTAATCTTCACCATAAAATTTCAAAATAGGTATTTTTAGGTCCATTCCATAGTTTAAAAGTTCACATTTTTCATTTTAGCGTCATCTAAGTAGGTTTTAGGTTGATTTTCTACAATTAACTACAACAAATCTATAGTTTCGTAGCACCGATAGTTCAAAAAGTGAGTTTTGCGCTACGAAAGCACTGCTACTTTCGTAGCCGAAATTGCAAAATTTACACTGTGAGCGCTACGAAAGCGCGGTTTCGTAGCTATTGTGTCAAATAAGCTGGGATTTGTCAGTTTCAGTTGGGGAATGACAAGATAGGAGTATGGTGAGTCATTTAATTAGCAGATTCGTAGTACCCACTTATCCTACATTCATCATATTCATGATAGGGTATCAATCAATCATCATTTGGTCATGAAGTGACATCTCCAATTCAAATTTTTTTTTCCTAATTGAGTCATTCCTATTTCATTCACCTTCACATATGATGTCCAAGATCTGAAACAGTGAGGATAATTTTATTGTTGCTCTATCCAAAAACAAATTTCATCAAATCAAGCGACGATGATTCATCAAATCAAGCAAGGCTGTTCATCTGGTCAAGAGAGGCTGCTTTATAGGTTCTAGAAAAACAAATAGGTTTTCTACAGGAAACATGGCAGAAGAAAAGAAGATCCATAGAGGGGGACATTGTCTAAGATACAAACCTGAGAATGCAAATGCTGTTATGGAGGATCAAATGGTGATGGAGGCTTTTAGCAAGGCTGGTTGTCTCAAATTTTGTGAAAAGTTACAGGGTTGCCACACTCAAGTGTCCAAAGAGTTTGCTCTACATTTCAGTGGAACCACTACCAAATTTGGAATGATAAATATGCCAGTGACACATGAGATCATAGCTACTTTGATAGAGATACAAAGGGGACATCAATATTGGTTTAAAGGTTTTAGGTTTGACATGGAGCCATGCAAGGAGTTTCTAAAACCTGAATTTGTAGACATGGACTTGAACAATGTAATACCAAGGAGTTATATCAAGGATAACTATGCAAAGCTGCTATTCAACATCCAAAGATATTTCACATGTGAAGGCATGTACATTGTACCATAAAGTCTACACTTATCATTTTAAACTATTTTTTCATTTCACAAGAATGATATCATTAGATTTACCATTTTTCTTGCATAGAAGCCTTTAAAAAATGGCTGAAAAAGTCCAAGCTAAATCTGATGGTTGTGAAACATCTCTATTTCATCATGGTTTGATTAAGTTACTACTTTTAAATGAGATATAGAAAATAAATAGATATTTTTATTCCTTTTTATTTATGAGTGGATTTGAAATGGAAGCCCTGACTCCAGCTAGAAACCTTAAGATCAAGGGAAATCCTTCAACACCAATAGAAAAATCCAGTCAGCCAGTGGTTACCAAATCTAAGAGGTTTGTGAAGTTGAAACCTAGGAAACAGGTTGAAGATAGAATTGAAAAAGCATTAGTGCTTGTTGCAAAAACCCCATCACCTGCAAAATAGAAAGTAGAAAAGGTCAAAGAAACAAAACATAAACAGGTGGCCATTAAGCCAGAGAGCCAGAGAAAGACAAGAAGTCAAGTATTGACATCAAAGGGAAAAGCATTTGTTTCAATGACAGAGGACAGTCCAAATAGGAAAGGCAACTTGGATGATATACTACATGCAATATCCATAGAATAATCACCCATTGTGCAAGAAGATTTCATTGAAGTGAATGATCCTAAACAAAGAAAAATAAAATCAGCAAAGAAATTGGATTCTGAAGGTGAGAATGCAACTTTTGTTTTTCAAGCTAGGAAACCTCTAACTAGAAATGAAAAGAAACTCCAAGAAAAAAGTAAAGATACCCAAGTAACTATTGAAGTAGCCAAAGCCCTTGAAAAGGTGATTGATATCTCATCTCCTATAGTAGAGCATGTAGTCAAAAATGTAGAGAAGGGAAAAGAACACATCTCAGAGTATCAACTGTTGGAAGAAAGGTTGAAGCTAGCAAATAAAGAAATGGAAATGATAAGAAAGAGGGCAAGACAACACAACATTGAAAATATATAATTCAAAAGGTTGAAGGCTTTTTGGAAAGGTCAAATAGTTGCTAGGTCAGAGATCCCAAGCAGTACCCAATAGTTCTTTACATGGACAGTTCCAGCTATTAAAGAAGGCAGGTTTGTTAGAGTGATCAACACTCATTTGAGAGCAAGTAATAGGAATATAAGAAACCAAGTGAAATATGTGGAGCTACAATTAAAACAATCTAAACATGAACTAAAGAGCATAGGTATGAAATGAATAAATTCAAAACAAACTCTAAATGGAAAATGAAGATCAAATTTTGTGGAGATTATGTTTTTAGTTCAAATGTTTGATGGTTTTGATGAGGCCAATGATTTTCTGAAGCTGTGGTACCTTTTTGTTTTAAAATTTTGTGAAAATCTGGTTAAAACTGCTTGCACAACAGTTTTGTAGCGCCTGTAGTGCAAAAAGGGTGAAAAGCGCTACGAAACTGCTGAAGCAACTTTTTCACCCTTTTTTTTATCAAATTTTGGAGGTGTTGTAGCCGCTACAACACCACCCAAAATTTTGGGTATATTTAAAATTTCGGGTTCCCCCTCTGCTCGCTTAGGCGTTAAAGTCTTTCACCCGACCTATCCCCAACCCCTCATGAGATTTCTCACCATCATGATCAGATGCTGTTGCTGCAGTCACGCCATATGTGTGAGGGATCATCCAACATACGCTCGAACGCTCTTACCGCAGTTGCGCCATGAGATTGCCATGTGTGCATTTGAATGGAAACCTTTTTGTGTATTGACAATTAAAGGCCCTCTCGTCGTGGGTCATTAAGAATGTTGACTGAATACGTATTTTAAGCTCGTTAATCTCATATGTTTTATTTAGAGACACCATTATCAAAGAGTAATTGTGATGTCGTAATGTTCCACACAGGTCGACCCCACGGGTGACAAACTCCTCAGTCGTGTCACGACATCAAGGGAAATAAAATTGGGCTCAACAACGAGGCTAAAGTTGTGAGACAGGAGAGGAGGAGAAGCAAGTAACTAGCACTGTTAAAAGGAGGATGGTGTGATACATGTTGAGCAGAGAAAGAGCCTTTTATGTCATTGATGCAAAAGGCTTTCTTCACTAGTGCACACCAGGTACTTAGAAATTCCCATTTGGAAATGTCCATACTAGATGTCGTCTCGCATAAACCAGAAGATTTTTCTATGATCTAAGCTTACGTAAGGACCGGATGGATTATTTTCTGAAGAAGTTTGAAGATCCTGCACAATGTCAGCTCCATGTCGATGTCTACACACAAAGGAATATATTTCACCACTTCGACAATTCTAGCCTGAAGTATAGCCTGGTGAACAGAGTGGACTCAGAAGATTTCCCTAGAGAACGACAATCTCATTCAAGGTTTTTCCGTGCCGAGTTGCAGTGCGAAAGCGCACATCCTGATGGTGGAAAGACAATTGCATAGCTAAAAGGGTTTTTCTATCTTCCACAGTTGAATGAAATGGTTCACAGGTTCAAAATGCGTCATGATAAGTATGTGAAGGGTCATCACTGTCAATTTGGTGATTAAGTTTGGATTTGCTTCTTTTAGTGCCTCATCATCCATCAAAGTACAAAGGTAGGTTTGTTGGTAAGATTTAGGCTTGATTGTTCAGACAATTGGTGCATTAATAGTTTTGGCACAATTTTGAATATCTAAACGCACCTTTGAGAAGCAATCTTTGTTAAACCCAAGATACACGGTTGGTGAAAAAAATATGGTTTTATACAATTAAAGCAAGGAATCATGTGGTTTCAAAACCATAGGAGATCGTGGAGCAAAACTATGTGAAAACATTATAAGGGGCGCACATTTAATGGACCAAGGTTATGTTGTATATTTAATGCCAAAGCGAAAATGCATATGGTTTCAAAACCATATGAGACCGCCAAGAAAAGGCATACGAGAAACGTTACAGCTAGCACCAAATACTCTTATGCCGAAGTTTTAATCAGTGAGGCAGATATATAAGGTGGTCAAATTTACAACGCGGATCATAACTATGTGAAAACACATTACAAGTGAGCTTAATTTCCTCTATGGTGGATATAGTGATCCAAGCTTATGTGTAAAACATGGGGTAGAGTGTATGACAGACCTCTAGTAGTGCGTTATAATGACCATGGCACGTTGCATGGAGCCAAAGGTTCGATGGCGGTTTTCAAATCGTGGTAAAAGTTTGGAGAAAACAAATATATACAACGGTAAAAAATTATGGTTAAAACACGGATCAGAGTTATAGGGAAATACATTGCATTTCTATGACAGAGTTTTAGTCTTGGGAGAAAATATACAATAAGTGGTCAAAAGCTGCGTTTAAACGAGTAGCTAGACCTTATAATAGATCTACGATGGCGATGTGATAACAATCATCAAGCGGTTATAATCCATAGAAATGCAGAACCATATGAAGACATTACAAGCGAGCACAATTTTTTTTTTTTTTTATACCTATGGTAATGTTTGGAGCAGACGTATATATATATCTAGCAGTCAAACCTCGCCATTAAAATATGGAGCAGAACTACTTATGGGCGCGAAGGTTTCTATGCATAGTGGTCGCGTTTTATAATAAAAATCTAGAGCGCATACATAATAAGTGGTCAAAAGCTGCATTTAAAATGAAGCCAGACCTTATAACAGATCTACGATGGTGATGTGACAACAATCATCGAGCGGTCATAACCAAAGAAAATGTAGAACTATGAGAAAAATTTCAAAGGGGCTAAATTTACTGCATGGCGGAATTCCGACCCATGATGAAACATTCAGAGTATATATCTGTATATGTGATGGTCAAATTCACGTTTGAAACACAGACCAAAACATGATAACAAATCTATAACGGCGTTGTTATAATAATGGTGGTGCAATATATGGTCAAAAGAAAGCAGAGTCAACTATCTATAGCCATGATTTAAAAAAAGCGCAGGCTTACGGCTTTGATGGAGGAAGTCGGGTTCTTTCCATCGTATTCTCTGTATGTAAGCACGCAAAAACAGGCTGTTACCAGAATGCCCAGCTGCTTTCGACGCATAGAATGAAACTTCCTCCCGGCATAAGGGGTCAATAATATGGAATGTTTCCTCTGCACTGCTCACTGTATCCTTATTGTATAATTTGATACTATTTAAGTCACCAGGTTGCAGAGATTAAGCATCGCCCAAGGCTGCGACTCAGTCGGTTTTGTGACCCAGCGACCCCATCAACTCATGGTCATAGGGTCACATGTTTTCCCAAGTCGCAGGGTCGTATAATGATATTCCCATGGAAAGTTGCGACCTAAGAAAATTCTCTGACCATGCGACCCCATCAGAAAACGCAGATTTCATGCTATAATCGGCTCCATGATGATCGTCCACATATTTAATTCCCCGTCAAAGATGCTAATGTGCCGCATTACATGGACGGGCTGCCCAATGCATGTTGCCATGCACGAGCGATAATTGTATTGCGACATTCATAAATTGGATTGGGAAGGGGATCTGTATTTGGAGCAGGCGAGCCAGTTGCATCAGACGCAGTGGTTGAAGGATTTGTTGTTTGAGCTCTAGCCTGGTCTGGCCCTTGTCCAAATAGAGCAGCAAAAGAATTAGAGCCCAATTCATTTCCCACTATCACCTCCTATTTTTGTCGCATTGAGAAATGGCTCTTGGACTGTTTCATACATACGACAGAGCATGTTAAAGCCTTCAGGAGACGATTCAATGTTGCACATGGCCTTGTCAGTATTTTTCATCATCCCTCGCATAAGTTCAAGATTCCTTGCTACATCCAAAGTCTGTTTAAGAATTCCAAGATCATTGAGTATGTGCACAAGGTCTGGGTGCCTATCAATAATTTCCCACATCTGCGGATTACTCATAATCAAGTTTCGCATCAGATCAGGGTCGCTCATAAAATTCTGAATGGCAGGCATATTCATCATTTCACAAATCGTGTTGGGGTTCTGTCTATGATGAAGAGTGTTATTAAAATGTGATAGGGTCAACACGTTATATCATAAAGCCGTGAATGGATATCAGCAAAATGAACGTATGGTCGTTTTAAGTTCCTAAGCATTTTTACTCTGTCCAGAGGCACTGAAAACCGACATACCAAAGCGATTATTGTCCTGTCAGCGAAAGCGTATGGTTCGATTGCCAAGTTGATAGCAGGAATGTGAATCGCATAAATTTCCCAGGAAATGGTCCCCTAGCAACTGCAGCATATGATATGACCCTTTGTTATCCGGTGGCACTGCCATGTGACTGGTGCGCGTTTTGTTGGGCAGCTGGACTGCATTGTTTTTTTATGGTGTTTTAGAAGGGGATGAGAACAGAGCAATTGTTACCAAGTCAAATGTCTTAGATCGCTTGATTGGGGAGTCATATTCGGCTCAAAATCACGCCTGAACATGTCATGCTTGCACTACTGTTTAAATATCAGTGGAAAAGTTGTGTTGATTTAAATATTGCCAGTTGTGCATGAACGAGCCCGTTGAACCACCCGAGAAACCAGAGAAAGGTCCGCTCTCGTTTTCATCATCGTCTATGCTCTCTGCAGATAGGATTTTATCCCTAGCTCGATGAATGGGAAGGGCGATCAAGATGTAACAAGATCGATAATACTGTTTTGAAGCGAAGGGTTTAAAGGAAAAGTTGGAGGAGAATCTTCATCATATATGTGACTTCCACGATCCTGTGCCAAGATCAAAGGTTTTACGACTCGTAAAAATTGTTGAAAGGTATATTCCCCTCAGCAGCGGATATGGTACTATAATTGCCTCAAATTATCGACAATGGAACTATGTTAGAAATGAAAATGCCCAGTGAAGAAAAAAACTTTCGTAAGCCACCTGTTTTGGTTATGGCCTGCACATAAATAGGAAACTGCCCATACCAAGACCGGTCAAAGAGCAATAATCAAAGGGGCATAGGGAAAGCCTACAATAAATTTTTCTCTTTAATGACTTAATGGCACAACATTTGACCACACAGGGGTCCAACTAATCTTGGCTTTAACAAATTATCACATTTCATGTGTTGATTCCCTAACGTGTTTATATGTATATGTATATGGCTGATTTAACTCGCTTATCTGTAGGTTATATGAGAAGATGTTGATTTACTCTGTTGTTTTGTAGGAAATACAAGGAAACAGTAATGCCCATCCAAATTAAGAGGAATGTTAGCTCTCTCCAGAGGATGCAAGGCTGGGATTCAAATCAACCTCAAAAACCTCATGTTATGTGGATGCTCAACATCACCAGCATATAGAAGCTGTTGTCTCACATGGCGAGGGCTAAGGCTGACCTCCGGAGAATAAGGTTATGATATCTCTGAAAGAGAAATGTAGAAGGGATGACCGAAGGTCTAAGGTCGCAAATTTTCTCAAGTCATCGGGTCGCATAGTCGCACTCCCTGTTGAAAGCCCGACCCAATGACCCAGCGACTAGGTCGCAAGGTCGCATAATCTGGGCAGGTCGTAGGTCGCACATTTACTTTGGTCGCAAGGTCGTAAATTCAAGGAGGTCACGAGGTCGCAAATCCAAGGAGGTCACAGGTCGCAGATGGTCCGAGGTCGCGAGGTCACAAATCCAAGGAGGTCGCGGATGGGCCGAGGTCGTGAGGTCGCAAATCCAAGGAGGTCACAAGGTCACAGATCTGCTCGAGGTCACAGGTCGCAAATTTCTCCAGGTCACAAGTCGTAGAATGGACTGGGTCGCAAGGCAGCTCAGCAATCGGGAAGGCGAAAAGTCAGGGAGTCCAAAGGGCAGGATTTGCTCTATAAATGCTTCCTTCAGGAACTTGTAATTGATCTTTTGTTTGGGACTCGAGCTGAGTACACTATATTATCTAGATTATACATTTGAGCATTAATACAAGCATTTTGGAAAAATACCTTTTGTGGATCTGGTGCTTTTTTATGTATGAGCACTATTGAGTATTATGTTTTCATTTTCTGAATGTCTTTAGATTAAGGGAACTATATCTTTAATTCATATCACAATTGCATAACAGTTTGCTGAGTATGTTAATGGTGGTTGAGTTCATTTCACTTTCTTAACGAACGTTGATGGCTTTGTTTATTAGCATTTGTGTTACCATTTAAAATTTTTAGGAAGTGAAAGGCGTTCTTGCCATGAGGAATTGTTTCCTTTGTGGTCAGAACAATCTACAAGCATGACCCTAATGAAGTGTTGTTAACAACACTTCCTTCGGCCTTCATGCTTTATTATTTCCTCTTGCTACTCATAGTGTCGTATGTACATTTAATGCATCAATCATATGTCTTGTATTATTTGATTAGGTGTGTATCTACTATTTTATAGATTTCAAGCGAGACCCAAAGCAAAGGAAAAATCAGTGGTAGCCGGACCCACACCCCGGACAGGATCCCTAATCCAAACAGTTCAAGGTCTAATTGGGACCTTTTATCGGGGAGATCCCCTGGTGTTGGCCAGACAGATTTTCCCGTCAACAGAATTGGCGCTAGAAGGAGGGCCAGATGACAAGCTGAGCCCTAAGAGCCTGCAGTTAATCTCATATCTGTAATGGTTCATTCCCAAATCATTCTCCCGAGATGTTTGTCGGAGTTTTATGAGCCTCGATGCCTCATCCCCGATGAACTTATGCATCACTTGTCTCAGTTAAAATTTGATGGTGAAAATGGAGTGTCCATAACCTGACACCTTCTATATTTCTGTGACTTTGGTGAGTGCTACAAAATTGACGATGAAGGTTTGATTTGTTTTCTTTTCTTCCTCACTCTCAAAGGTCGCGCTAAGCAATGGTGCCGCACATTACCAGAAGCTTCCATCCATTCGTTTGAACAACTCGCCAGTGAATTACAACAAGCTTTTCACAGGTACAATTTCCAAAGTGTATTGATAAAGCTAAATGATATCAGAATGGAAACTCAAGAACCTCTTGATGAATTTTCTATCAGATTTGTTCATTATTGTTTTGAGTTCCCTGAAAAGGATGTCGATTGGGAGTTGTTAAGTGAATAGTTCAACTATGTGATTCTCGTTTCCCTTGAAAAATTTCAGTTAGCAACCCAACCTGAGCCTAGTGTTCCCTATGACAACCCACAAGTCAACGACTTTTCAGACTTTGGATCTTTCACGCACCATGTCGAATCAGAGTTTGAAAATTATAGTGGCTCATTATCTCTCCCGGTTCATGAAACCTACCTCGAGCCCACTCGATGTGTCCCTGGACACAGTCCTAAATCTGATTCGCATACTACTTACGAATCAACTCCTATCCCGGATGAAGTCGATTCCCTTACAGGGCCTTCCAAGTCATTTTTTTCTCTGAATAACACGGATGCACATGTTGGAAAGCCTTGTATGGTTAACTCCCCTGCGACTCAATCTGTTCGTTCATTATTCCGCGATTTATTTCATGACTCTGCCACACCAGTAATTTCTTTGAGACATTCAAAATTTCCTTATACCGGTATTGCGACAATAATAAGCACGCAGATGGTGTTTCACAATCACAGTTCAAAACCGATGAATATTTTAGATCTGATCATACTCACTCAGAATCTTTAGACAACCATAGGAGAAATTTCCTGTTTGGGTAACCTCAATATGTCCTCTTTATTGATCCATCCCAGTCAATAACTCCCGGGGAGCCCAACAGGCTAGGTACCCAGCTTAATCAAATCAATGGCTACAACGACCCCTGCTTATCTGAAAACATACTCAATCATACCACTGAGGACTATCACTCGCGTCTCTTTGCCGACCACATGGAGACACCAGAATTCGATGAATCACTTTGGGAAGATTCAAGTACCCATCAGAAAATCGAAGCGCTTCGGCTTCTGCCAACCGTTTCTGAAATGATGACCCCAAAGTACCATGCTCCTCCCATCTTAACAATGTCGAATTCACCACACCCTCACAAATCTAGAGAATCAGATACATCGATTTATCAATCTGTCACTGTGCAAACATTTGACCGAATCAATACAAAGCCCACTGACATTTTGCAACTCACCACAATCCATGACCACATCGATTCGCCTATTGATCTCGCTAAACCATCAAATTTGGGCAACCCCCCACTCGAAGGTCCGGGGTTTGATCCTCATACCCTTGACCAAACCCAGGAGCAACCCCAAACTAGGGTTTCTACACTTGGATGCGCAAGCATTTATAATTCGCTTGGCACATGCTTATTGTTTCCATTCCATAAAACTAACAGTCCTCAACACCATGATGAGATTGCTGGTCAACTCGACCAACCCTATTCGGTGGATGTGCCTACAAATACGCACTGGCTTACCTAGCACCCATCAGACCCAGGATTGTGCATGAATGATTATGTGTCATTTATAAATGTTAAGTTTCAAGAACGTATTGCTGTGTATCAAGATGAGAGTGGGATTTAGCTTGCACAATCTATTCTGGCATGTTCTTTGGTAAGTATCTATGATCATCCTGCCGTTGTGCTTGCTCCTCAGGTAAGTTTTGTTGTTACTGCAATTTTTTGGATACTAGCCCTAATCTTGATCTTTTTTGTCATTGCAGGAGGCGAACTAATGCGGTGGCTGCACTGGAAAAGTGATTTTACATAACCCGGTCACCTCATGGGTTAAACTAGGTTTTAGGTGTAGGCTAGTTAGGACCTATTAATAAAATTTGTTAGCTCAAAGTTGTTGATTAGGTTACTTGCCAAATTTTTACTTTATGATTAAAAGTGTGTTTTCCATCTTTGTTTACGATTAATATCTTAGGCATTATCATGTTACAATTATTTTCCTTTCATTTCCTTTTCAGTTGCTTGTTGCTGCATAAATAATCACTGCTTGTATTGCGCCTCTTTTCTACCTACAACTGGTTGATTGTTCTCACACATGGCGTGCATTGCATCTTGAGCCTCGCCTATTACATTGGGTCATACGTTCTCTTCCTTATAGCATTTTTTGTCATATCACCTGCCACTTCATGAGCCCCCATTGAAACCCTACCATCTTGTGGTCTTGTTTTACCCTGATTCTTGAAACAGTAACCCCATTGTTTTGCATGAGGTTGCGGTGGCTATATCAAGAGGCATATTTCTCTTAGGACCAGTCATCAAAGTCGCATTCTCAACAAGATTCCTATATGTCTAAACTTATTTAGTCGGGGAGATACGAGCCGATTGCTTATGGGAGACCTAATGAGTTTGAATGGCCCATACCCATAGCCTAAGCCTTGTGCCCAGCATAGTCTTGGATATCTTAATGACCTTTTTTTCACACTTCACCTATTGTGATAGATGGGATGTGAAGGTTTGGCACTAGGGAAAACCCAAATTAGGATATCTTTCAGTTTCTATAAAACAAGAAACAACCTCTCTTACTCGTAAAATAAGTCGAGATCCCTCATCCGCCCATGAAAAATAAGTGCCACGAGCACATGAAAATAAGTGCTTCAAGAACATGAAACAAATAAGGGTAAAGGATCGAGAAAGGCTTCCTGCACAGAGAGGTAATGCAATGACTCTGCCAGGGTACTGACCAAGCTCGCTGGCAGCGGAGCAACATTTGTGATTTCTTGTAGTGACTCCGCCGGGGTACTGTCCAGGCCTACTGGCAATGGAGCAACACCGGAAACTTACTTTAAAAAAATTTGAAAATAATAAACCCACTGCCTTGATCTTCACATCATCAACAAGCTACTGGCGTCTGTGAGCTTTCTCTTTGATGTGTTTCTGATTAGCGAGACCT
The DNA here is from genome assembly GCA_034641835.2 of Pinus albicaulis. NCBI lineage: Eukaryota > Viridiplantae > Streptophyta > Pinopsida > Pinales > Pinaceae > Pinus > Pinus albicaulis. The sequence goes on along the minus strand of CM076575.1, from coordinate 460,473,527 downwards.
AGTTGAGGCACAAGGATTAGGCTTACCTGTAAAGGGCCAAAATAATACAAAGGGTACCTGCAGAACTTGTTCAATGTTCCCTTGCATCACTATCTGGAATCAGAATATTGTTGTGATATTGAAAGAGATGTTGGATTCTACTAGTGGTTTGCCATTTGTTATAGCCGCTACAACACCACCCAAAATTTTGGGCATATTTAAAATTTCGAGTTCACCCTCTGCTCGCTTAGGCGTTAAAGTCTTTCACCTGACCTATCCCCAACCCCTCATGAGCTTTCTCACCATCATGATCAGATGTTGTTGCTGCAATCATGCCATATGTGTGAGGGATCATCCAGCATACGCTCGAACACTCTTACCACAGTTGCGCCATGAGATTGCCATGTGTGCATTTGAATGGAAACCTTTTTGTGTATTGACAATTAAAGGCCCTCTCGTCGTGGGTCATTAAGAATGTTGACTGAATACGTATTTTAAGCTCGTTAATATCATATGTTTTATCTAGAGACACCATTATCAAAGAGTAATTGTGATGTCGTAATGTTCCACACAGGTCGACCCCACGGGTGACAAACTCCTCAGTCGTGTCACGACATCAAGGGAAATAAAATTGGGCTCAACGACGAGGCTAAAGTTGCGAGACAGGAGAGGAGGAGAAGCAAGTAACTAGTAATGTTAAAAGGAGGATGGTGTGATACATGTTGAGCAGAGAAAGAGCCTTTTATGTCATTGATGCAAAAGGCTTTCTTCACTAGTGCACACCAGGTACTTAATGCCCATTTGGAAATGTCCATACCAGATGCCATCTTGCATAAACCAGAAGCGTTTTCTATGATCTAAGCTTACGTAAGGACCAGATGGAGTATTTTATGAAGAATTTTGAAGATCCTGCATAATGTCAGCTCCATGTCGATGTCTACACACAAAGGAATATATTTCACCACTTCGACAAGTCTAGCCTGAAGTATAGCCTCGTGAACAAAGTGGACTCAGAAGATTTCCCTAGAGAACGACAATCTCATTCAATGTTTTTCCATGCCGAGTTGCAGTTCGAAAGCGCACATCCTGTTGGTGGCAAGACAATTGCACAGATAAAAGGGTTTTTCTATTTTCCGCAGTTGAATGAAATGGTTCACAGGTTCAAAATGCGTCATGATAAGTATGCGAAGGGTCATCACTGTCAATTTGGTGATTAAGTTTGGATTCAATTCTTTCAGTGCCTCATCATCCATCAAAGTACAGAGGTAGGTTTGTTGGTAAGATTTAGGCTTTATTGTTCAGGCAATTGGTGCATTAATAGTTTTGGCACAATTTTGAATATCTAAACGCACCTTTGAGAAGCAATCTTTGTTAAACACAAGCTACACGGTGGGTGAAAAATTTATGGTTTTATACAATTAAACCAAGGAATCATGTGGTTTCAAAACCATAGGAGATCGTGGAGAAAAACTGTGTGAAAACATTATAAGGGGCACACATTTAATGGACCAAGGTTATGTTGTATATTTAATGCCAAAGCGCAAATGCATATGGTTTCAAAACCATATGAGACCGCCAAGAAAAGGCATACGAGAAACGTGACAGCTAGCACCAAATACTCTTATACCGAAGTTTTAATTAGTGAGGCAGATATATAAGGTGGTCAAATTTACAACACGGATCATAACTATGGGAAAACACATTACAAGTGAGCTTAATTTCCTCTATGGTGGATATAGTGATCCAAGCTTATGTGTAAAACATGGGACGGAGTGTATGACAGACCTCTAGTAACGCGTTATAATGACCATGGCACATTGCATGGAGCCAAAGGTTCGATGGTGGTTTTCAAATCATGGTAAAAGTTTGGAGCAAACAAATATATACAACGGTCAAATATTATGGTTAAAACACGGATGAGATTTATAGGGAAATACATTGCATTTCTATGACAAAGTTTTAGTCTTGGGAGCAGATATACAATAAGTGGTTAAAAGCTGCATTTAAATGAGGAGCTAGACCTTATAACAGATCTACGATGGCGATGTGATAACAATCATCGAGAGGTTATAATCCATAGAAATGCAGAACCGTACGAAGAAATTACAAGCGAGCGCGGTTTTTTTTTTTTTTTTTTTTACCTATGGTAATGTTTGGAGCAGACATATATATATATCTAGCGGTCAAACCTCACCATTAAAATATGGAGCAGAACTACTTATGGGTGCGAAGGTTTCTATGCATGGTGGTCGCGTTTTATAATAAAAATCTGGAGCACATACATAATAAGTGGTCAAAAGCTGCGTTTAAACGTGGAGCCAGACCTTATAACAGATCTACGATGGCGATGTGACAACAATCGTCGAGCGGTCATGACCAAAGAAAATGCAGAACTATGAGAAAACATTTCAAAGGGGCTAAATTTACTGCATGGCGGAATTCCGACCCATGATGAAACAATCAGAGTATATATCTGTATATGTGATGGTCGAATTCACATTTGAAACACAAACCAGAACGTGATAAAAAATCTATAACGACGTTTTTATAATAACGGTGGTGCAATATATGGTAAAAAGAAAGAAGAGTCGACTATCTATAGCCATGATTTAAAAAAATCGCAGGGTTACGGCTTTGATGGAGGAAGTCGGGTTCTTTCCATCGTATTCTCTATATGTAAGCACGCAAAAAAAGGTTGTTTCCAGAACGCCCAGCTACTTTCGACGCATAGAATGAAACTTCCTCCCAGCATAAGGGGTCAAGAATATGGAATGTTTCCTCTGCGCTGCTTGTTGTATCCTTGCTGTATAAGTTGATATTGTTTAAGTCTCCAGGTTGCAGAGATTAAGCATCGCCCAAGGCTGCGACTCAGCTGGTTTTGCAACACAACGACCCCATCAACTCATGGTTGTAGGGTCGCATGTTTTCCCAGGTCGCAGGGTCACAGAATGATATTCCAATGCAAATTTGCGACCCAATAAAATTCTCCGACCATGCGACCCCATCAGAAAACACAAATTTCATGCTATAATCGGCTCCATGATGATCGTCCACGTGTTTCATTCCCCGTCAAAGCTGTTGATGTGTTGCACTACATGGATGGGTTGCCCAATGCATGCTGCCATGCACGAGCGATAATTGTATTGCTACGTTCATAAAACGGATTGGGAAGGGGATCTGTATTTGGAGCAGGCGAGCCAGTTGCATTAGATGCAGTGGTTGAAGGATTTGCTGTTTGAGCTCTAGCCTGGTCTGGCCCTTGTCCAAACAGAGCAGCAAAAGAATTAGAGCCCAATTCATTTCCCACTGTCACCTCCTATTGTTGTCGCATTGAGAAATGGCTCTTGGACTGTTTCATACATACAACGGAGCATGTTAAAGCCTTCAGGAGACGATGCAATGTTGCGCATGGCCTTGTCAGTATTTCTCATCATCCCTCGCATAAGTTCAAGATTCCTTGCTACATCCAAAGTCTGTCTAAAAATTCCAAGATCATTGAGTATGTGCGCAAGGTTTGGGTGCCTGTCAATAATTTCCCACATCTGCGGATTACTCATAATCAAGTTTCGCATCAGATCGAGGTCGTTCATAAAATTCTGAATGGCAGGCATATTCATCATTTCACAAATCGTGTTGGGGGTTCTGTCTATGATGAAGAGTGTTATTAAAATGTGATAGGGTCAACACGTTATATCATAAAGCCATGAACGTATATCAGAAAAATGAATGTATGGTCATTTTAATTTCCCAGGAGTTTTTACTCTGTCTAGAGGCACTGAAAACCGACATACCAAAGCGATTATCGTCCTGTCAGCGAAAGCGTATGGTTCGATCGCCAAGTTGATAGCAGGAATGTGAATCGCATAAATTGCCCAGGAAATGGTTCCCTAGCAACTGCAACATATGATGTGACCCTTTGTTATCCGGTGGCACTGCCATGTGACTGGTGCGTGTTTTGATGGGCACCTGGACCACATTGTTTTTTTCTGGTGTTTTAGAAGGGGATGAGAATAGATTGATTGTTACCAAGTCAAATGTTTTAGATCACTTGATTGGGGAGTCATATTTGTCTCAAAATCACCCCTGAACGTGTCACGCTTGCACTACTGCCTAAATATCAGTGGCAAAGTCGTGTTGATTTAAATATTGTGAGTTGCACATGAACAAGCCCGTTGAACCACCCGAGAAACCAGAGAAAGGTCCGCTCTCCTTTTCATCATCGTGTACGCTCTCTGCAGATAGGATTTTATCCCTAGCTCGATGAATGGGAAGGGTGATCAATATGTAACAAGATCGATAATACTATTTTGAAGCAAACGGTTAAAAGGAAAAGTTGGAGGAGAATCTTCATCATATATGCGATTTCCACGATCCTGTGCGAAGATCAAAGGTTTTACGACTCGCAAAAATTGTTGAAAGGTCTATTCCCCTCAGCAGTAGATATGGTATTATAATTGCCTCAAATTATCGACAATGGAACTATGTCAGAAACGAAAATGCCTAGTGAAGAAAACAACTTTCGTAAGCCACCTATTTTGGTTATGGCCTGCACATAAACAAGAAACTGCCCATACCAAGACCGATAAAAGCGCAGTAATCAAAGGGGCATAGGGAAACCCTACAATAAGTTGTTCTCTTTATTGACTTAATGGCACAACATTTGACCACACAGGGGTCTAACTAGTCTTGGCTTTAAAAAATTATCACATTTCATGTGTTGATTCCCTAACGTGGGTATATATATATATGTATATGGCTGATTTAACTCGCTTATCTGCAGTTTATATGAGAAGATGCTGATTTACTCTGTTGTTTTTCAGGAAATACAAGGAAACAGTAATTCCCATCCAAATTAAGAGGACTACTAGCTCTCTCCGGAGGATTGGAGGCTGGGTTTCAAATCAACCTCAAAAACCTCATGTTATGTGGATGCTCAACATCACCAGCAAATAGAAGTTGCTGTCTCACATGGCGAGGGCTAAGTCTGACCTCTAGATAATAAGGTTATGATATCTTTGAAAGAGAAATGCAAAAGGGATAACCGAAGGTCTAAGGTCGCAAATTTTCTCAGGTCGTCGGGTCGCAGAGTCGTACTCCTTGTTGAAAGCCCGACGACGCGACCCAACGACCCAGCGACCCAACGACTAGGTCGCAAGGTCACATAATCTGGGCAGGTCGCAGGTCGCACATTTACCTGGGTCACGAGGTCGCAAATTCAAGGAGGTTGCGAGGTTGAAAATCCAAGGAGGTCGCAGTTCGCAAATGGTTCGAGGTCGCGAGTTCACAAATCCAAGGGGGTCACAGGTTGCAGATGGCCCGAGGTTGCACGGTCACAAATCCAAGGAGGTCGCGAGGTCACAGATCTGCTCAAGGTCATAGGTCGCAGATTTCTCCAGGTTGCAAGTCGCAGAATGGACTGGGTCGCAAGGCAGCTCAACAGTCGGGAAGGAAAAAAGTCAGGGAGTCCAAAGGGCAGGCTTTGCTCTATAAATGCTTCCTTGGGGAACTTGTAATTGATCTTTTGTTTGGGACTCGAGCTGAGTACACTGTATTATCTAGATTATACATTTGAGCATTAATATAAGAATTTTGAAAAAATCCCTTTTGTGGATCTGGTGTTGTTTTATGTATGAGCACTATTGAGTATTATGTTTTCAATTTCTGAACGTATTTAGATTAAGGGAACTATATCTTTAATTCATATCACAATTGCATAACAGTTTGCTGAGTATGTTAATGGTGGTTGAGTTCATTTCACTTTCTTAACGAACGCTGATGGCTTTGTTTATTAGCATTTGTGTTACCATTTAAAACTTTTAGGAAGTGAAAGGCGTTCTTGCCATGAGGAATTGTTTCCTTTGTGGTCAGAACAGTCTACAAGCGTGACCCTAATGAAGTGTTGTTAACAACACTTCCTTCGGTCTTCATGCTTTATTATTTCCTCTTGCTACTCATAGTGTCGTATGTACATTTAATGCATCAATCATATGTCTTGTATTGTTTGATTAGGTGTGTATCCACTGTTTTATAGAGTTCAAGCGAGACCAAAAGCAAAGGAAAAATCAGTGGTAGCCGGACCCACACCCCGGATGGGATCCCTAATCCAAACGGTTCAAGGTCTAATTGGGACCTTTTATCGGGGAGATCCCCTGCTTTTGGCCAGACAGATTTTCCCGTCAACAAGAGGAAAGATCAAAAATTTTGATTTGAAATTCATAAGGGAGATATATCAAATTAATATCAAAGTAAATCTGAAGGAAAGGAAGTTAAATTTTGAAGGAAAATGGTAAAAATGACTGTGCTACGAAAAACGCTACAAAACTATGTTGCTTTCGTAGCGCAGGTCTGTTTTCATGATTTTGAGAAATTCAAGTGGTTTCACACAACTTTCATGAAGGGATCACTTAGGACATATGTAAAACATGTTCCCAACATCAATTAGCTTCAAATTTATCAGTTGGAAGTGGTCAGAATATCTCAAGAAGCTAAAGGATCCTAAGCCTAAAAACAAGGGAGCAGTTTCCTAGATTTCAGGGGATTAACATCATCAACATTATGGTTATAACAAGTTGAGACTCATCATCAGGATTTGACTGAGTGGAATGATAGGTGGAAAATGATGTATTTAATTTTAGATAAGGTTGTTTTGAGTAGAACCAAAAGAGTTCTAACTCTATTTGTAATAGGACTCTGTGATAGTTTTACAGCTGTGTTTGTAATAAATACCATGTTTTATAGTTAGAATAGGTGTCAAAGCATGGGAATTCGATGTATCTAGTGATGGAGAATCTTATCTCATGATGTAAAGGATCTATAAAATATCAAGGAGTCGAAATAGAAAGGGTTGGACATTTTTTAGAAAAAAGACTCTGTTTTGTGTAAGTGACTGTTTTAAGCCTAATACATAATTTCTACTTTGACAACTCAATATTCATAAGGAGTTCTTGTATGATTTTGTTCTGATGGCATCTTTTCAATATTATATTGCAGTGGTGTTTGCTTATGTTACTTATAATTCATCAATGTTTCTCTGATTTCCTTCATAAACAAACTGACTGTGTGTTTCTCTATTCTACATGTTTATTCCTTGACTTGAGCTTTGATATGCCTTGACCTACATGCTAGGTAGATTATCTTGGTTTTGCTGAAGCTATCATGACTCCATAAGCCCAATTTACACTTGCTAATGTGATTTACAACCAGTTCACATCATTTATATGTTTTTATCTCATATAGAGTTAGCCATCTACATTTTTATCAAAAATCATAAACCCTTGAGAGAGCCCTCTCAGGTTGAGGAGGCTTAGCCTCAACCAAAAGATTGGTTTGAAATAGTTGCACAAGATTGGTTTGGTGAGCAACCTATCAGGTCTGATTTTGTGGTAACACTTTACACATCCCCTATTTAATCTATGTTTGGTTGTTCCTTGCTATAAGCAAACGATGTGCGAATATGGGCCGCTTACAATGTTTCCTAGTTAATCTAAGTGATAAACTAATGTGAAACAGAGAATTATCATAAGAGAGCTTTCATATGCTTTCCTAGGGTCACCAAAAGGTGAAAATGCAACATAGATTCATTTATCTCTTAGGATAGTTACTTCCCAGTCCCGTCTCCTAGTGCCAAAATTAAAAAATTAATGACTTTAAACTAGGAAAAATGAAAAACAAGATAAGCATGTGTGGATTATGGCCACTTACTCCAACAAATTACTTATGTGTTTTTGATGTTTATGTTCGCAAAATTAAGTTATTTCAGATTTCAAGTAAATTTCCCCCTACTTAAGCTATGTGGTTTTTTTGTCGAATTAAACTTTGAAATTTTAAAACTAACACTTATCACTACTCAAATGAAACCAATAGTGAGTTTTAAATAGTAATGGGACACATCACATAGTGCTGGTAGTTTTTATATGGGATGCTAGTCGTGTTAAAAATAGGAAATGAAGGAAAATAGTAGGATTTTTTTGCCTCTGCTTTCCGCGCGCAAAAATATCACACAAGCGCGAAATTTATTGCACAGATTAGTGCTAAGCCTGCGCGATTAGGCACATCTATCTGTGTGAAATGCACACGAATTTCCAACAACAAATTTTTCGGAGCTTCTGAACTTTGGCCTTTCCCATAGGGTGAACGGGCAGAGAAGAAGAGAAGAGGAGTTGTCCAGAAAACACTCCAGAGTAGAGAAAAGGTCCCTGCAACAGGAGAAACCACATTAACTAGAAAAATTAAAGGTAGTGGAGTCGCCAATCCTGTTTTGGTGGTTGGTGTGCAAGTGTACCAATCCACACTTGCTTAAGAGTAGTGGTTGCTGCCTCTTAAGCTTTGGTCACAGGGATATAAACAAAAGAGTTAGCAGGTTAGTGAACATGCTATAAAAAATTAAACACACTAAATTAGGATATAGTATGCATATGTAGAGAGAAAACAAGAATAAACTAAAAAAAAACACGAAAGCCCTTATAGAGTCAAACAAAACAATAATACTAATGGTGGAATCAATTTCCCCTCTTATTTTTTTCTATTATGAAAGAAAGATAGTACATTTACACACTTGCCAAGGGGCCCTTAGAACTATGGAGTTCTAAAACCCGATGCAAAGACATTTTTACCTTCTAGCTACTTGGTGCAAGGTCTCTCTCACTAATCCAAAGGATTGAAGTTGTTGGATGGCCAACAAATGAATCCCCTCTCTACTTCTTATCTAGATTACACACTGTTGGATTGCTTCAAAGCAATTTGGCCAACATAACAATGCGCTCTCCTTTTGTTCATCTCTTGATGGCATTTTATAGATGAATTCAATTTCTCCTTCCCTCTATTGGTACATTAATGGATGGTGACCCAAGAGAGGGGCTTGATTCCATTATGTGCCACTTGATTCCATTGTGTGCTCCCTTGAGGTCCCATGGAGGCTTAGGTAGCTATCCTTGGGTGGCCTCAAGTGTGGGATCATTTTCTTGGAGTGTGCCTTGTGGCCCCGAAAAGTGACTTCTGCCACTCTCAGGTCCGCGCAGCTTTCTGGGGGAAATTTGTGCAAAGGTGTGCTTATCAAAGAAAAATGTGCACGAAGGCGCATTCTGCCAGTGTCTTGAGTGTGCAATTTGATTTTTCCGATTTAAAAAAAAAAATTAGATTCTCTAATGTGCGTTAGTGCTGTAAATCCTTCTACCTGACATTTAATAATGTCATATTTTCTTGTATGATTTTCCAGTGATAACAATGAATGTTATTTTTGTTGTGATAATTTCATTTTCAGATATAGAACTTATTTAGTGATCTTATGTTTGATGTATAGGTTTTCTTGTTGCTTATGTGTGTCAAAATAAGAAATTAAAACGATTTTTAGGAGTGAATTTGAAAGAATAAAGTATTAATTTAAATGGCTGAACAAAACAAAAAACATAAAGAAAAACAAACCCTCAAAATTGATCCATTAAAACATAGTTTTGATGAAGGAGTTCACCCCTCCTGGGCTGCATCTCCTTAGTCTAGCTTCCATGGCTTGGGCCTCTTTATTAGATCAATAATGCTCAAATTGTTGTTTACATGCATCAAATTCTCTTGGAACATACTCCAATGAGTTCAAGATGTCTAAATATATCATAAATGACTATTTATTTACTCAATTTTTCCTTTAGATGCTCTAGGCATGGCCTTTCCTCCTAGTGGCCCCGTGCTTCAAAATTATTCAAGGTAACAAAAACCTCTGCAAAATTTCTCCTCTACCTCTGAAACCTATTCTAATGTGTTCATAGCATGCCAATAATCCAAGACTGACTCTTCCTGAGCCAAAATTAGTCAAAAATTGACTCAGTTATGGAAAAAACAAATTTCCCTACAAGTTCTCCTCCAAATCCGAAGAACTTTCAGTTAGCTTCGAAAAATCTAGAAATTATGCTAAATTTGGGGCACTAAAAATCCCACCAGATGAAGTGTTGGGTTAATTAAATATAATCCATAATTAGGTGGATAAGGACACACACTAAGTGCAATTATTTTGGCTCTATTGGATTGGGCACATGGTATGGTCATGTGGGAGGAGGTCTAGCCTACGGGGTTGGCCCCCTCCTTCCCGTTGTTAGATCCACATTAAAATTCAACTAAAATTTGGGTGCATAGCTCTTTCGGTTCTGCCTGTGTGGTCTATTGGTGAAGGCACTTGGTTATGGGGGGGGAGGTCACGGGGTCAAGCCCCAACATCCGTGATTCAGATTTACACAGGAATGCAACAGAATACACATATAACCATAAATATAAAAATGCAGCAGAAATACCACTTCATTTCATTAATATCAAAGAACTAAAATCTTTTTATAGAAAGAATGGAAATAAACTAGCTAGGGCACTGTAGCTTATCTCTGAGAAGAGATGTGGTGGCTACAAGCCTCTGAAATCTGTGTTACAATGAGGCTCGAAGGCTTATATATTATTGAGAAACAATGGAAAACCCGAAACATCTGAAAACATAACCCTAGGAGATGAAACACCAGAATATGGGCCCGTCGGGGTAAATTGGTACATCAATTTCTTGGTGTCGTAACTTTTGGTACACTATCTTCATTTGGCGCACATGATATATCTTTAGAAATATCTATCTGAGGACTACACATACTGACTACAAATATAAATTCTAGGATGGAATCATATTTTCCAAAAAAGAGATTCCAAAAAAACATTGTTTAGGGCCTCGAAACGGCTCCAGATTTTTGGGACTCAAAAAACTGCTAAAAACAGTAAACTGTGCTTTTATTAAGGAAACTGTAAAACTAAAAGAAATAATGGTGGGGCCCCACGTGGAATAGGTGGGTGACCAGCAATATCTACCTTGATCATTCCTCCCCCCTTAGGAAGCAATGGTCCCCATTGCATTGAGTTACTCCATGAGATGAGGAAACTTCTGTTGAACTTGGTCCCTGGTGAACCACATGCATTGGTTTAGGAGTTGGCTAGCTTTGACCACCCTCTATAGTTGGAACTTTTGTTGGAGAGTGTTATTGATTTTCATGTCCACGATACAATATGTGGTGACTTGTTCCATGCAGTCTGGGTCTAAATATGTTGGTGTGAATTGTTCTGCAATGTAAGAGGTGTCTAGTAAAGGTGGGAAATAGGGCCGAAGGCAGTCCACATTGAATACTAGGTGCTAACGAAGGAATGGTGGAATACTAAGCTTGAAGGCACTGTTCCTTACAGCCTTGGTGATGGTGTATGGCCCATATTAGAGCGAATGAAGCTTGCAATGGGGTCTAGTGAGGTGCTCCTTCTGCAAATGTAGCCACACTTTGTCGCCCACCTGGAAGTGGTGTGGCACCCGATGTTGATCATGTCATTTCTTGCACTTAGCATTGGCTCTATCAATATGTCATGAACCTATTGGTGGATGTGCTGAATGTGCTCAATGAAGTTTTTCGCTTTGTGAGCTTCAGACTAGACATGAACCGAATTGGCCTGAGTAGCCACAAATGGCATGGCTACGTCAATGGGACATAGTGGCTAGAACCCCACGCCCACTTGAAAGGGGGTGTGGCTAGTTGAGCTATGGAGAGCCCAGTTATAACTTTTTTTTACATAGGGAAGGCTCTCATCCCATGTACGTGGATGCTTTGAATTTTACATGCGCAGAATTTGTACAATCATCCCGTTGACAACCTTTGTCTGTCCATCAGTTTGGGGATTGTAAGATGTGGACTTGGTGAGCTTGGTGTCCAAGATCGACCAGAGGCTAGACCAAAATGTGCTGAGGAACTTGCTGTCTCGATCTAAGATGATAGATTGTGGGTTCCAAATGTGCATGCACACTCATTCAAAGAAGAGTTTAGCAGTGGCTTTTGCTGTGATATTCTTCATGCAGTCTGACATAATGACTATCTTCAAGAATTTGTCGACTACCACAAAAACATAGTCATTTCCATGCTTAGTAGAAGGAAGGTCCGACATGTAATCCATGCAGATGGATTCCCAAGGTCGATTAGGGTTAGGTAGCGGAGTATAGGGGCCTTGCTTTTTTATGGTAGGTTTGGCAATGGAACAAGCAGTGCAGGATCTAATGTACTTCCCAACATCCTATCGAAGGTTTGGCCAATAGAAATACTTCTGCAGTACTGCCACTATTTTTTCGACCCCAAAATGCCTAGCAAATCGACTGTAGTGTGCTTCCTAAATAATCTTGGCACGCTCGATTAAAGGAACAAAAAGGTGTCCTAGGTGACATAGCAGTGCATCTTGGAGGTGAAAATTTGGAACTTGCGTACCCTCCAAAAGTGTCTTGTATGTGTGGCCGAATTCTGGATCAATCTCATAAATAAGTGGCCAATAAGAAGTCTCGTGCCCACAAGAGTTGAGAATGGTGGTTAGCACCATGATAGGTGGTCGGATGTGACAATATGCAACATTATTAGTGTTTCCCTTCTTATACTTGATGTTCAAATGAAATTGTTTCATATATGTGGACATTGTCTGATGGCAATCGTTCTGCAAATTCCCTTGTGTTTTTATGAACTGCAGGGGTCGGTGGTCTGTGTGGATGACCATTTCCTTATCCAAAATGTAATGCTTCCATTGGCAGCATGCTTGCACAATTGAATACATTTCTTTGTCATAAGTGGGATACTTGCGAACTGTGTTGGATAGTGTCTCACTGTGATATGCCACTGGATGCCCCTTTTGAGTAAGAAATGCTCTAGTAGCATAGTCAGAGGCATATTTCTTGATCTCAAATGGTTGTTGCAAGTTTGGTAATGTGAGCACTGGGGCAGAGCAGAGACAATGTTTATTGAAGCAGGGTCCCTTAACCGTAATTTTGGTACAATTTTGTAATATTTTGTAATATTTTAGTCTAGCGCATGGGGCTTTGGGGCGGGTCAAAGCCCCCAATGAATTGTAATGGGTCAAAGGGTAGACCAAGGGTCCAAAAACCACAGTTTACAGACCATAGAGTAGCATAGGCTAATACAATATAAATAGATGCATAAATCAAGTCTAGAAGTAGGTTGAAGTATGGATTAAGCTTGGATACGAATATGTGGATCTGTTGTGTGAATTGTCTAGGTAAGGGCTCCTACTAGATATGTGCGTGAAGACCCTAAATCCTACTGTGTGCAGACCACGATGGCTGTTCGCGTGGGATGGTAAAGATATTTTGTAAGTGGAATCTGAATATGAATGAATGAGAAGACTGTTTTGTGATATCTGAGTATTTTTGTGATATGATTATGGGCTGCGCTATATGTTATTTCTGAGATAATGTATGTTTTTTGAATATGATGATTTATTGATGCGCACATGGATGCACTACTATAGAAGGGAATGAATGCATAGATCTAGTTATGATTTGTCTTGTTACATATAATTACTGGTTAACTTATGATTTACGGGCTTCGCTTGGGTTATTTCACCAATATAATGTTAAGGGTTTCTGGGTTAGGGCTTCTCTAGTGCAAGTCTGTTAGATCTGAAGGGAACTGCTTTAATTAACCTTCTCTCTCTCAAGGTGCAAAAATCTGGTTCCATAACCCCCCCATACAACTTCGAGTGAGACCTTGAGCTGCACAAGTAGGCCATTGCCGAAAGAGCCAGTAGTAGAGGGGTTTTTTGTTAAACCTTAAATCCTAACCTGCGTCAAGACCCCTGAAACCAACAAATGGTTTCGTTGCTAGGACCAGGATCATTTTGAGAGAGGGATTGGGTAATGCCATGGGGTCATTGGTAGGCATTGAAGCCTGGACTTGAGGATTGGTTTAGAAATTAGATTTAGGAGTTTTCCTTAAAAGAGAATAGAAGTAAGAAGATATCCGCCTAATAGTGGAAGCATAAGTACATTTTTACATAATTACATGAATTCTTATTCGTAACCTTCACACATGAATTGCAGGAGTGGCTTGAAAGATTAGTGGAATTCCAAACCTATTTGAAGGACGATCAGGTCACACAGTGGACCCCTGAGTTGATCCAACAATTGGAGAAGGCTGATAACAAGATCACCTAGACTGTAGATCACTGGGTTGATAGTGTTTTGGGAGGAATTTTTACTGAATTTGCAGTAGATCATTTTGTATCCTATTCCGAGTTAGAGCGAAGGTTTTTCAAAGGATTTAGAGGTAAGTTTTTGCAAACATTATCATTGCTGATTAAGGTGCTATTGTGTGAAAAGGGTGTCCTGTGAAATCACACCAAGTGAATGACCTTCGACCAGAGTGGAAGCACAAAACGAAGCGGTAAAAAATACTGGGTTAATAAAGAAGGGGATAGATCAGTGTACAGTCCTCTGAGGGATTCACCTAATTTCAACCAAGGCAGGGTTCTACACGCAGAGATGAGTCCCCTGGCTACACCACCATTGAACTCGCACATGTGTAAGAACTCTCCTATCCAGCCTCAGCCATCACCTACAGATAATAGGGCTAAGAAAATGAACTTACCCACCTTTAAGGGTGCGAGGGATGAGGATATAGATTGATTCTGGTTTGTAGTAGAGTCGATATGGGCCACACAGAATATTAATAATGATGCTATAAAGAGAGCACAAATATCAATAGCCTTTGAAGGGAGGGCCCTGGATTGGTTCATGGGATACATTGGTCAGCATACGAATCCCGCAATACATGACATTAAGGATGCACTAAAGTAGCAGTTCCAAAAGCCTGAGTCTTGTTCTCAATGTGTAGTAGAATTGAAAGATATTAAGCAAGGACCTACGGAGTCTATTTGGGAAGTTAAAAAATGGCTAAAGGAAGTCATCAGTGATTGAGGGGTTGTCTATGAGGACAAAAAACATGAGTGGTTTATCACCATGCTATTACCACATTTGTGCGGACCTATGGGTCAGCAGAAGATTGACTCCCAAGAAGAGGCCCTATAGATTGCCATGAAGCTAGAAGCTGCGCTAAGGGATGATGCTCAACTTGTAGCATTGCAGATCTAGAGCTAGCTAGAGGCGATGCACTTAGAAATTCAAAAGATTCAAATGATCCGGATTTATCCAGGAATGCAAAAGAATATAGATATAACCATAAAAACAGAGATGCAATGGACATAAGGCTTCATTTAATTAATATCAAATAACAGAAATATGCTTACAAACATAGTGGAAATAAAATAGCTAGGGTGCTGGTAGCGAATCTCTGAGAAGAGATGTGGTGGCTACAGACCTTTGAACTATGCTACAATGAGGCATGAGGGCCTATTTATTATGGAGAAACAATGGAGAACTCTAAACATCCAAAAACATAACCCTAGGAGATGAAGCGCCAAAACTATGGGCCCCGTTTGGGTAAATTGGTGTTTCAACTTCCCAGGAACGTAACTTCGGCATACGATCTCCGTTTGACGCGTATGATACATCGTTAGAAAGAAATATATGAGGAATACAAATTTCACTGTAAATATTAATTTTGGAACAAAATCATATTCACCGGACAAGCGATGCCCAAAAAACGTTATTTAGGTCCTCAAAACGGCTCCGGAAGTTCAGGACCCGAAAAATTGCTAAATATAGTAAGTTGTGTTGCAACTTAAAAACTGAAAGAGCTGATGGTGGGGGTTCAAATGGAATAGGTGGGTGGCTTCCAATGTCCACCTCAATCATTAAGGCCCCAAAACGGATCTGGGAATGCAGGACCCGAAAACCTGCTAAAAATAGTAAGTTGTGCAAAATGTGAAAAGCTGCAAGAATTGATGGTGTGGGTCCAAATGGAATAGGTGGGTGGCCACCAATATCCACCTGGATCATTCCTCCCTCCTTAATAATAAATTTTCCCCATTGCGTTGAGATCCTCCATGAGATGAGGCACGTTCTGTAGTCGAAGATGTCATGGACCTGCAGGCAGACATGCTCAATGCAATTAGTAAATTTGGTTTCTTTATCAGCCTCAAATAGTACATGTGTGCATTCTATCTATGTAGCCGCATGAGGTATGGCAACATCAGGTAGCGGTGCGTCGGGGGTCAGATCAATGGAGTGCTTATCTTAACAATGTAGAGTAACCTCTGTGAGTGAGGAGAAAATTTCGTTGTATTCCTCCATGACTTTGTCCATCTACTGCAGCTGTGCAGGGGAGCCCTGTTTCGAGGTTGTGGCCACAATATTCTTCTTTCCCTATGAGCAATTTGTAAGGAAAATAAATTTCCTAGTTTGGGAAACAATCTTACTACATTGTTTTGTAGTAGTCAAAGAGATGACATGAGGTGGTACTACATCCGGTATCTTGTACAAGTTATTTCCCAAAGTAATAACAATAGCACGAGGCCTACACTCATACACAGCATGTCACCTCCACAAGTATGGTTGGCCCAATAATACATCACAACATCAATAGGATCAACATCATAGAATACCTCATCCATGAATGGCTTGATACTATACGGAAGGCGGCACTACTGGCAGATGCGGAGATCTCTCCCGGGGTGGAGCCACCTGATGGTATACGACTGTGGGTGTGCTATGGATGGTAGGCCAAGACGCTTAATAATCTTTGCTAAAATGAGGTTCTTTTGGCTTTTGCTATTAACATAAGAAATTGCAATGGAGAACCTTTCACCCACATCTGCAAATGGAAGAGGTGCCCCCCCTCCTCTGGACCCTCTGGATCCTCCCTCTAGATCTTGGTGGTGGCAAAAATGGCACTGGGAGCCACATCAATGATCTTTCTACTTCCCTTTGTCATTTCCTTTGTCTAGTTTTGACTCAGGATCAGAAAATGCATCTGATTCGGGTGCCTTTGGTTTGGCCACCAATGACTGTTTGACCCGACACTCATTTGTGCTTTGAGTGGGGCTATTATGAAGTTAACACCAATTCCCTATGTCCTTCTTTGGATTCGTGGTGAGTTGCGATGCTTTGGCCTTGCCCCTTGTTCTTTGGTTCGGGGGCACCTTTCGGATTTGTAGATCCAAAGTCTCGCTTCTTCTGCTTAAATTTCTGCTCAATCTTGGTGACATAGCGATACGCCATGCCAAGAAATGTAATGTTGAGGAAATCCATTTCCTCCTGAATGTGTTTGTGCAGACAGCCACGGTAATTGAGCACCAAATTTCTCTCTGAATATTTAATACCCAACTTTGTACACAGGGTATGGAACAGATTCGTCAGTTCATGCACATCTTGATCGCTTTGTTGCCATAGCGTGGTTCATTGGATGTATTTGTCCTCATAGCTAGCCACGGGGTAATATTGTTCCTTGATTCCATCTCATAATGAATTCCAAGTGGGTGTGGCCAAGAATAGAGAGGTTTCCCTTTCATTCTCTTGCTCACAGTAGGTTTCCCACCAGTCTTTGACATAGGAGGCGGCTTTGAAGAATGCAAAAATAATCTTTTCTCTGTCAAAGAAATCATGGATTGAGAAATAAATTCAACCATCTATCTACGGTGTCTACATCTATTTGGCCTTCAAATACAGGAATGTCAAATTTTACTTGTACCTTGAAGGGAGTGGCACCTCCAGAGTGGCTGTTGGATGCAGATGTGTCGCAGGTGGGCAGTCGTCGAAGGATCTGAGAAACGTTATCCATCATTGCACTCCTTTGTTTCTCAAGGGCCTCCTCGAGCAATATTTTGATAGTATCTACTGCTCCTTCATCTTTATTTTCTTCCGCCATGGGAGGTAATCGGGGTTTGCGAGGCTGATCTTGCAAGGGTTCAACTAGATCAAGCCCTAACTCCTTATACCCTGACCGCATTGGGGACATGCAAAGAAAAACAAAGAAAGAGCAGACCGCTCTGATACCACTGATCTAGATTTATGTAGGAACATAACAGAATACATAAATAACCATAAACATAGAGATGAAGTGGAAATAAGGCTTCATTTCATTAATATCAAATAACAGAAATATTCTTACAAACATAATGGAAATAAAATAGCTAGGGTGTTGGTAGCGAATATCTCAGAAGAGATGTGGTGGCTACAGACCTATGAACTATGTTACAATGAGGCTAGAGGGCCTATTTATTATGGAGAAATAATTGATAACTCTAAACGTCCAAAAACCTAACCCTAGGAGATGAAGCGCCAAAACTGTGGGCCCCGTTTGGGTAAATTGGTGTTTCAACTTCCCAGGGACGTAAATTCAGCATACGATCTCCGTTTGACGCATATGATAAATCGTTATAAATATATATCCGAGGACTAAAATTTTCGCTGTAAATATTAATTTTGGAATATAATCTCATTCACCGGACAAATGATGCCCAAAAAACGTCGTTTAGGGCCTCAAAATGGCTCCAGAAGTTCAGGACCCGAAAAACTGCTAAAATTAGTAAGTTGTGTTGCAACTTAAAAACTGAAAGAACTAGTGGTGGAGGTTCAAATGGAATAGGTGGGTGGCCACCAGTGTCCACCTAGATCATTAAGGCCCAAAACAGCTCTGGGAATGCAGGACTCGAAAACCTGCTAAAAATAGTAAGCTGTGCTGAATGTGAAAAGATGCAAGAATTGATGGTGTGGGTCCAAATGGAATAGGTGGGTGGCCACCGATATCCACCTAGATCAGTGAAGGGATCAGGGTAAATAAGCTAGTACATATTTTTGGTATATACGCTGCAGGGTATCAGGCCACACTAAGGATGAGTGCCCTCTGCTGTCAGATTATGCAGGTTGGGGAACCAAGTCCACTGCACCCTACAGACATGGTTGGACCAAGTAACCCCATGTGGTGGTGCGCTAATGGTCGGGTAGTAGGAAGATATGATACGATCCACTACCCACGATTAGGTGCCAATGTCCCAGAACTAAAGCAATAGTGGTGGAGATTTTGCTCATTAGTGGGTCACGACGAGCACAACTATCGAACATTCGACCTAATGATCTATAGGGGAATCCTATATAGGGTGCAGGCTGATGCTTCATTTCCAGTATCTCCCTCTGGACGAGGAGGATCCCTTTCCAGAGGACGGGGAGGAGGGAGAGGTGGAGGCATAGGTCGAGGACGATGGAAACTAATTTTCTACAACTATGGGGATGTGGGACATTATGCAAGAGACTGTCTGAACCCTGGGTGCCCATCCTGCAGGTATTGCAGACACTTCGATCACGTAATTGAAGACTGCCCTATGCTGATATCAAAGATGCAGGAAAAAACAGCAGATGTTAGCGCAGAATGTACAACTGGTTAAGGCGGAACCACAGGATAATTAGCCAAGTATCAATGTAATTATATGTAGTGTCATTTCCACTAGAGGAGCTGAGTAAAAAGCTGCACCTAAACGACTTATCAAGAAGGCCTCTGACAAAAAGGAAAGCATGGACCTAAAAAGGGAGAAAGAGACCTTCATTGAAGCTAGGAAGTATTTTTCCAGGGACGAAGCATCCACCTCTAATATTTTTGTGGATTCAAAAGCAGATGAAGTATTTAAGCCGTTCCTTCATGCATGTATAAAGTTACTGTGCAATCAGAAGGCGGTGGAGAATCTCCAATCATTAATTGACAGCTTTGCAGAAAGGGATTCCCCATGAACGTGTTATAAAATTATATATATTACAAAGCAATGAAACAAATAAAATATGCAGAAAACATAACAAAACACATAAAACCAAAGAGACACAGATATACATGGTTCACCTAGTTTGGGCTACGTCCACCCTGAACAGCCAGTCCTTCCTTTATATTATCCAGAAAATTGAAGAGACACAACCTACAACAGACCCATTGTAATATCCTCTGTTCTCTCTCACAGTCTCCCTATCTGTTTCTCACTCTGAGAATACACATACAATACACAGCCGCAATACAATACCCTTATACATAGCGAGGGGTTTCCTTCTAGGGAAAAAAAAACCTAAACTAAACATAACTTCTACCATCAGATCATCTGCCTAATGAACGGCCCAGATTGACTAGAAATTAGTATACTCTCACAAGGCAATTTTACATCTGTTTTTAGCTTCGAGGGCATTGCCTGCGAATCCCCCCGCCAAGGGGGGCTCCATAAAGTTGCAGTTGCCCCCCCCTGGACCCCCCAGGCAGCATTTAATTATGGTCGGTGTTGCCGCCACATTAAGGTACAGGGGTCCAATGCTGTGATACAAAATAAACAAGATAATCAGGCTCCACACCCAAAAATCTCCCACTTGGAGACTGATTGTAGCAACTGCACCACTGCTTTAGTTGCTGGACAATGACTCCTCTTTGGACCTACCTATTTCTCATTGTCATTGTCATCCTTGAAGACCAATTGAAACTGAGCATAATCTCAGTTTCTCCCTGGTTACAAATTTTGTTAGCATATCTACAGGATTATGGCTAGTGTGTATCTTTTACAACTTCAACCATCCATCTTCCAATACTGACTGTATGAAATGGTACTTGAGCTATATGTGTTTAGTACTTGAATGAAATGCTGAGTTCTTTGCAAGATGAATGGAACTTTGTCTATCACTGTATAACGTGCCCATATCATGATTCTTACCCAATTCATCCATAAAACTTTGTAACCAAATCATTTCTTTACTAGCCTCTGTAGCAGCAACATACTCTGCTTCTATTGTTGAAAGTGCAACAACACTTTGGATTTTTGAAACCCAACTGACAGTTGTTCCACCTATAGTAAATACATATCCTGTAGTTCTCCTCCTGTTATCTCTGTCACCTGCCATATCTGCATCAACATATCCCTGTAGAGCAATGTTTGAACCACTAAAGCATAATGCTTGATTTATGGTACCTCTCAAATATCCGAGAATCCATTTTACTGCCATCCAATGTTATTTTCCTAGATTGTTCATGTACCTGCTTACAACTCCCAATGCATGTGCAATATCAGGCCTTGTGCAGACCATTGCATACATTAAGCTTCCAACTGCTGATGCATATGGAACTTTAGACATATAGTCCATTTCTTCTTGGGTCTTGGGGCACATTTCCTTACTAAGTTTGAAATGGCTAGAAAAAGGTGTAGTAATTGGTTTTGCATTCTACATATTAAATCTTTTCAACACATTTTGTATGTACTCATTCTGAGACAGTGTTAATTTGCAATTTTTCCTGTCTTTAGTTATTCTCATACCAAGGATTTGTTTTTTAGCTCCCAAATTCTTCATTGCAAATGAATTTGCTGATTTTCTTTTGAGAAAATTTATTTCTTGCATGTTAGACCCTACAACAAGCATGTCGTATACATACAATAATAATATAATATAGCTACCATCATTTTTCTTTTTCAGATAAACACAATGATCAGAGTGACATCTAGTATAACCTTGTTCAGACATAAACCTGTCAAATTTTAGATACCACTGCCTTGGAGCCTGTTTTAAGCCATACAGGCTCTTTTTTAACCTGCACACTAATTTTTCCTTCCCTTTGACCTCATATCCTTCTAGTTGCTGCATATAGATCTCTTATCTCTTCCTCCAAATCGCCATGGAGAAATGTTGTCTTTACATCTAACTATTCAAGATGCAAACCTTCCGCTGCTACAAGACTTAAAATAGTTCTAATTGAAGTCATCTTAACAACAGGAGAAAATATTTCATCAAAATCAATACCTCTCTTTTGTGCAAACCCCTTCACCACAAGTCTAGCTTTGTACCTCTGTTTTCCTCCATTTTCTTCCTTTAGCCTGTAAACCCATTTATTCTGCTATGTAGTTTTACCTGTAGGCAACCTGACTAAGTCCCAAGTCTTTTTATGCATTAAGGAGTCCATATCTTCTTCCATGGATAGCTCACACTTCTTCCTACTTTCAACCTGCGTTGCTTCTTCATAACATTCAGGTTCACCAGAATCAGTCAACAATAAATAATATAATGAAGGAGAGTATCATTCAGGGGGTCTACTTATCCTGGTAGATCTTCTAACACCACTTTTAGGTGTTTGAGGTGCCTGTTTCTGTTGTGGTGGTTGTTGTTGCTGTGGCTATTGATTATTATTATTTTCAGTCACATTTACTTTTTCTGTGATCTCTTCAAGAACTTTGTGTTCTTTGTTTTCTTTTTCCCGTTTCTTTTCCTGCAATTGATTCTTATCGAAAACCTTTTCATTGAATATTATATCTCTTCTCCTAATGATTTTGTGATTTTCATAATCATATAAGCGATAACCAAAATCATTAACACCATATCCAATAAAGGTACATTTCTTTGATTTTTCTTCAAGCTTTGTTCTATTTTCTTTATTAATATGGACAAAGGCCTCACAACCAAAAGGTTTTAAAAAAGTGTAGTTTACCTTTTTACCTGTTCATGCTTGCTCTGGGATACCACCATCCAAGGAACTTGAAGGCCCTCTGTTTATTATATTAACAACAGTATCTACAGCATCTGCCCAAAATTGTAAAGGCAATCCTGCATGCAATCTCATGCACCTTGTATGCTCCATGATTGTTCTATTCATCCTTTATGACAAACCATTTTCTTGTTGTGTTCTTGGAACTGTCTTCTCTCTGCGTATTCCATTTTCTGAACAATACCTATCAAAATATTTGCTGCAATATTCACCTCCATTGTCTGATCTGAGACACTTCAACTTCTTTCTTGTCTCAATCTCAACCAAAGCTTTCCATTTCTTGAAATTATTAAATACATCAGATTTATTTTGAATACAATAAATCCAAGTTTTTCTTGTTGCATCATCAATAAAAGTAACATAATAACGAGAGCCGCCAAGAGATGATACCTGAGCAGGTCCCCATACATTTGTATGCACAAGCTCTAATTTTTCGCTTTTCTTTTCTTCCCCAACTTTGAGAAATCTGACTCTCTTCTGTTTTCCATAAATGCAATCCTCACAGAAATCCAAATCAACATTCTTCAAACCCGGCAACAAATTTCTTGAGTGAATAATCTTCATCCCCTTC
The DNA here is from genome assembly GCA_034641835.2 of Pinus albicaulis. NCBI lineage: Eukaryota > Viridiplantae > Streptophyta > Pinopsida > Pinales > Pinaceae > Pinus > Pinus albicaulis. The sequence goes on along the minus strand of CM076575.1, from coordinate 460,450,754 downwards.
TCACTCATGTGTCCGAGCCTATGATGCCATAATGCTGCATCTACTCCTTTGGAATTTAAAGCATTAAAAGAGTTAGAAACACCATTGCATAAATACAATGTACCAACCTTTTTGCCTTTTGCTATTACTAGGGCTCCTTTGGTGACCTTCCAAGTTTTATCTGTGAAAGTTGTCACACAACCTTCACCGCCTAACTGCCCTGTTGAAATCAGATTTTTCTTCAGATCTGGAACATGCCTTACCTCCTTTAATAGCCATTGGTTTCCATTCTGTTGTTTTACAACAACTTTACCCATTCCAACAATTTTACAGGGTTTATCATCACCCAAACAAACTTGTCCAAAATCTCCTTCAACATAATCATGAAAATATTTCTTATCAGGTGTGGCATGGAAAGAGGCCCCTGAATCTACTAGCCAGGAATCAGTAACATTTTCGAAAGAAAGAATCAAAGAATCTTGTAACACATCACCTGTCACATTTGCTTCACGATTGTTTTCTTGCTGTGCATCTCCTTCTTTTCCCTTCCGTGATCTACAGTCTTTCTTCAGGTGTCCTTTCTTTCCACATTTCCAGCACACTATCCCAAATCTAGACTTGGATCTGCCTTTCCTTGATTTACTACGATACCCTGAGCTCTATCCCCTTTCCATTCTTCTTCCCCTAGAATCTGCACACAAATCATTACCTGATGTCTCACCGGAGTTTTTTCGTTGCATTTCCTCGCTAAGGATAACACCGACAACATCATCAAACTTAAAAGTACTAGATCTAGAGACAGAGTTACTAATGGCCATAACTAAACCATTCCATCTTTCTGGCAATGAGCATAGAAATAAAAGAGCCCTAACTTCATCATCAAAGTTTACCCCTATAGAACTTAACTGACTAGTAACTCTATTAAAATCATTTAAATGGTCTGCAACAGATCCAACTTCCAACATCTTCATATTAAATAAACATTTCATAATAAATACCTTGTTTGAGGTCGAGGGATTTTCATATAATTTTTCCAACGCCTTAATCAAACCCTCTGTTATTGTTTCCTTCGAAATTTTGAAGGCTACCGACACCGCGAGGCACAATCATACTGTTCCGGGTGCCTTTCTATTGAGAATCTCCCATTCTGCGTCTGTCATAGTTGTTAGCTTCTTTGTTTTTCTGCTCAATGGTAGGTACAGATATTTCTGATATAGATAATCTTCCATCTACATCTTCCACAGCGGGAAGTTTTGGCCATTAAATTTCTCGACCCTAAACTTACCATCTTCCGCCATTGCTCCCACTCGAACCAGGAACCCTTCTTTCCTGTGACTTTATTAGTCAAATAGACCTTTGTCTCTAATACCAGTTGTTAGAAAATTATATATATTACAGAGTAATGAAACACATAAAATATGTGGAAAACATAAGCACACAAAACACATAAAACCATAGAGACACATATATACGTGTGTTGGAACGGGGTCTCCTAACAAGCTACGAAACTGGTCCATTTTAGTTATTTTTTATTATATTTAGTATAGCGCAGGGGATTTGGGGTGGGTCAAAGCCCCAAACGCATTGTAATGGGACAAAGGGTAAACTAGGGGTCTGAAAACCATGGGTTGCGGACCATAGGATTGTTAAGGCTATATTGTTATAAATAGAGAGGCATTTCAGGTTGTAAGAGGTAGGATTAGATGAGCTATTGATGCAATATGTTGTGTAAGCAATCTGTTTAATTTTTTGGGGGAACAGACTCCTACTGGTTGTGTGCGCAGAGATCCTAGTCCAACTGTGTGTGGACCCTGCTGCTGTGTGCGCAGGCTGGGAAGGGAATTGTAAGGAAAGGTTGATGAATGAATGAATGAATATGCAGGATTATTAGATCTGAATCTGTGAGTACTATTGAATGAATTGTTGGTAATTGCTGTGTTATACATTTTATGTGTTTCCACTGTGAAGGTCTGTATAGTAAATGGTTGGATCTGGTCCACTCTGGTTATATAATGCTGTGACCGTCTGTGTATTAGACCTGTGCTGCGCTGGTTATGTAATGTTGTGTTGATGTTATGAAAAGCATATAACTGTAGATCTAGTGCACATGGATGCAATTAGATACATAATTAACCCTGCGAAGAGACAAGGTAGTCTGAACAGAAAGCAGCCCTACTTGCCTTACCCTTCCTTTCTCAGGGTTCAGAAACCTGGTTCCAGCACCCACCCATAGTACTTCGGGTAAGACTGTGACCTGCGAAAGCAGGTCAGAGCCAAAAGGGCAAGTAGTATAGGGGTTTATTGGCAAACCTTGCACACTGAACCTGGGTCAGGACCCTTCAAGCCAACAAATGGTTCCGTTGCTAGGACCGGAAGAGATCTGAGAAAGGGATTGAGTAATGAAAAGATAATACTGGAAGCTTGAAAGAAAAAATATTGAGGACTAGTTCGAAAGGAAGATCCAGGAGTTTGCAGTAAAAGAAGACCGAAGTGAAAAGTTAACAGTGGAAAGGTGGAAAAATAGGTATGTTCTTACTGAAAGCTATGAAATATTATTTGTAACCTTTGCAATTGAACTTTAGGAGTGGCTGGATAGGCTGGTAGAATTCTAGAAGTGCTAGAAGGATGAGCGAGTCACTCACTGGACTCCAGATCTGCTTGAATAGCTGGAAAGAACCGATAATACTATTACATGCACAGTGGATCACTAGGTGGATAGTGTGCTAGGAGGCTTTGTGACAGAGTTTTCCACTGATCAGTTTGTATCATACTCTGAGGCCAAGTGACGATTCTTCAAAGGATTCTGGGGTAAGTTTATGAGGACATTACCATTGCTGATCAAGAAGTTGCTGTGTGAGAAGAGAATTTTGTGTAGCATACTGACTGAATGACCTCAGATCCAGATGGAAGCCCGACACGCAGTGGTAAATATTATCGGACCAACCTTGAAGGAAGAAGGGCCACCTATAGCCCAGTGAAGGAACTGGCTACACCACCACCTAGGGCACGCAAGGGTAAGAATTCGCCTATAACGTCGTCTCTGGATAGTGATATGGCTGCGCATTTGAGACTACATACCTTCAAAGGGGTAGGAGATGAGGACATGGATCGGTTTTGGTTTGTTGCAGACTCTATCTGGACTGCACCAAATGTGGCAAGTGATACAATAAAAAGAGCGCAATTGTCTTTAGCATTTGAAGACAGAGCTCTGGACTGGTATATGTGATACATTGCCCAGAATGGAACCACCTCCATTTAGGATTTTAAGGATGCTCTGAAGAAACAATTCCGCAAGCCGAAGTCTTATTCCTAGTTAGTAGCAGACATAAAGGAATTCAAACAAGGTGCATTTGAATCAGTATGGGAGGCAGATCAATGGTTAAAAAAGGAAATTAGGGAAGGAGGGTTCAAGTATGACGATAGACAACATACGGAGTGGTTCATCACCATGTTGCTACCTCACCTGTGCACACCAATGAATCAGTAGACCTTTGAATCACAGGAGAAAGCTGTAGAAGTTGCTATGAAGTTAGAAGCTGCTCCCCGAGAGGATACCTTAGCAGGGGTACAACAGATCCAGGAATAGCTCGGGGCTATGCACATAGAGATACAAAACCTATGAAAAGAGCGAGGAAAATACATCTGTGCGGATATCTGGTGTATACGTTGTCAAGTGTCTGGTCACACAAAGGATTAGTGCCCTCTACTGACTGATTATATGCAAGCTGGATGACCTAGCCCACTATGCCCAGGGGTATGTAGGGAACCTATCCTGTTGTGACTAGGATCAAGAAGATCTGCGCTATGGTGTGATGATTGTCGAGTAGCAGGCCTACACGATACAAACCATTACCCTTGGCTGGGTGCGTATGTCAAAGAACTAAAAAAAAAATGGTGTCGATTCTGTTGATCCGTAGGACATGATGAGCAAAATTTCTAAACGTATGACTTAATGATGGATCGTGGGAACCTATATCGAGTGTAATCAGACCCTACATTGCTACGACTGGCTACGCACTTTGGAGGATCACTGGCCCGAGGCAGAGGAGGTCGGGGAGGAAGCATAGGTGTAGGACGAGGTCATCTAATTTGTTATAACTACAGAGAAATAGGGCACTTTTCCAAAGAATTCCCTAATCCCACCAAGCCATGGTGTAAATACTGCAAACAGCTGGACCATGAGGTAGAATACTGCCTGATCTTAATAGCCAGAATGTAGGAAAAATAGCCTACCCCTACGCAGAATGTACAGAGGGTTAAAACTGAGCTATGAGAAGCAGATCTAAGTGTAAAAGTCATAATACGTAATGGGTTGGACAGCAAGAGAAGAAAAGAGGTATCTTGCGAAGAATAGGCACTACTAGCAGCCCCTGTACAACCTCAGAGCGAGGAAGAAATTGAGATATTTTTGAAGGCATGTCTGAAATTGTTTAGGGACCCACAGGCCGTAAGAAACCTCCTGGCCTTAATGAATACCTGCGCAGCTCGGCCCACCTTGATTCCTGAGACCAAGGACGTACAAAAACTGTACAGCTATAAGAAGCACACAGGGAGAGAAATGCAGTTAACTGCACAAATCAGAGACTATGAAATGGATCAGGTTATCTTAGTTCTTGGATATGATGCCAATGTTTTACCTAAGTAGACCTGGAAATGAATGGGGAAGCCCAAATTGGAATGGTACACTATCCAGCTGCACATGGAAAATCAACAGAAAATCATTCCCTTGGGTTGGTTACCAAAATTTATGGTTGACATTGCAGGGGAAAAAGTCCTAGCTGACTTTGAAGTAATTGAGATAGTTGAAGATGCAGACCCCTACCCTGCACTCCTTGGGCTGGATTGGGAAATAGACATGGGAGGTATTATCAACCTCAAGAAATGCAGCATGATGTTTCAAAGCGAAGGTGCACGTGTCATAGTACCCCTGGATCCCGCGGAAGGTACCCGATATATCGAGCCAGTCCATACGAAGGAGGAATTAGATCAAATTTATAAGATCGCGATGCAATATGAAGATCAAGTTAACCCCACAGATGAAGGGATACTCTGTTGGGAAAAGAACGGTGAATTTTTATCCAACTCTAATGAAGAGCTGGAGAATTGGAAATGTCGGCTGCATGACGTTTTGGTGCGTCGCAGCCTTCAGACCATCAAAACATTCTGCCGCATCTGTACCATAGAAAGAACCTTGCCTTACCAAAAGGATATAGGTAACAATCAGAGGCCTGCGAAGTCTGATATTCTCACGGAATGTAGGTCCAAAGTGCTACCGCTAACTCGATATGAAGCACCTATGTAGGGACCTGTATCCCCTACCCGAAGGAAGTATTAGAGTGGGGTGATCCTGCGTATAGAAAATCCCATAGTCAGATGGGCCCCAATATCGGTCGACCTACGTGGTTACCTGTTGACATACAACACTCAAGGTTGCGCTCAACCCTTGCCCAACCAGACTTACCAGAGAACCACTGACCGCAACACGCATCAGATTACAGACCTATCTACAATCTTGTGTATCCAGGAGAATCTGCGAATGTCTCAAGAAATAAATCACTTACAGACGTATGACGCAGTTGTCTCGCACAAGAATGTTCCATCCACGAATGGCATAAATGCTTCGAAAAGACTCTCGATCACCTTGCAGGATCATCTTGTGTCAACCTTCCATCGAGATACAAAGACAACCTCAACATGTTAGCCACGCTCTGAGATTTTAGGGACACGACTATGGACATGAAGGAAGAATGTCAGAACATCCCGAGTTAATGATAAAAGACACTTACACACACAGAAAAAGGGCGGTAGATCATCAATATCACCATTTATGATAAGCACTGTCCAACAGACCGAGGGTACGTGCCACATGCGAGCTACCTCGCCATTAAGTAGCTTCGATTGGGGCACGGATGGCCAGAGGATGTTGGGTCAGGCTATTTATTCACCTATCAAGCAGCAATGGCTATCCAAATTCTGGTTTTTTATACTTATTCATACGTTATATAACGCTCATCTCTCTGTTATGGATCCCAACCCACAGGAGGAACTGATAAGAGGACTGGTAGATGTTGAGTGTAGTAATAGGAGTGCGCATGGGCTGCTACCCGAAAGGATTATCTGCGAACCAAGTTCAGAAGGAACGCTGCGGTACCGGGACCTGCTGTGGCGTCTCCACCATTTCTAGACCCCGCCCACTAGAAGCAACATATGTTTACTCCCACACACAGCCATAATTGACACTTATGAACCGATTACGGGGGACATTCAAGTATACTTAGCGTAGCTATCTACTATAGAGTTACAAATACTGTCTACCAGAGTAATGCAAGAAGTGCACCATCGTGACCGAGAAAGGTGCAAGTAGTATGTCATGCCTCCAGAAGAATGAGCCCAGTGAATTGTTGTGGTCACTAATGTGACATGCATTATTCAGGAACAACTGGCGCGGCGAGCCCAATTGCTTGAAGAGGCTACGAAGCTATGGATGGTAGCACAACACCACCCCACGCTTCAGCATGCCCAATGGGAATTGAAGCAGGCAGAAGATGTTTTAGATCAAGTTCGGGCCTCCACACCTTTCCCTGTCCCCACGCAATGCCTGACCACCATACACATGATAGAGGACTTTCGTCACTCCAAGAAGATTGTGTGAAAAAATTTGAAACCATGGTCTGATGCTGCACTCCAGCTTGCCCATGATGCGCAGTCCACCATTGCACGCCTCCACCGGTTGTTGGAATGCATTGGTGCGGATCTCGATGGACTTGCTTCTATGAAAATGATCAACATTGTGCAACATGTTGTGGCCCAAAGCAAGGAAGTGATTCCACCACTCCTTCACACCCTGGCTACCTTGCGTGCACAAATTGAAGGTGTGCCACCAAAGTGACTCGGGATGAGTCACAAGATTGTGCTGGGGGACTGTTGGAATGAGGTCTCCTAACAAGCTACGAAACTGGTCCATTTTGGTTTTTTTTTATTATATTTAGCATAGTGCAGGGATTTTGGGGTGGGTCAAAGCCCCAAACGCATTGTAATGGGTCAAAGGGTAAACTAGGGGTCCAAAAACCATGGGTTGCAGACCATAGGATTGTTAACGCTAGATTGTTATAAATAGAGAGGTATTTCGGGTTGTAAGAGGTAGGATTGGATGAGCTATTGATGTGATCTGTTGTGTAAGTGATCTTTTTGGGTTTTTGGGGGAACAGACTCCTGATGGCTGTGTGCATGGAGATCCTAGTCCAGCTGTGTGTGGACCCTGTTGTTGTGTGCACAGGCTTGGAAGGGAATTGTAAGGAAAGTTTGATGAATGAATGAATGAATACACAACATTATTAGATCTGAATCTGTGAGTACTATTGAATGAATTGCTATTAATTATTGTGTTATGCATTTTCTATCTTTCTGCTACGAAGGTTTGTATAGTAAATGGTTGGATCTGTTCTGCTATGGTTATATAATGCTGCAAACATCTATGTATTAGATCAGTGCTGCGCTGGTTATGTAATGTTGTGTTGATGTTATGAAAAGCATATAACTGTCGATCTAGTGCACGTGGATTCAATTAGATACATAATTAACCCTGTGAAGAGACAAGGTAATATGAATAAAACGCAGCCCTGCTTTCCTTACCCTTCCTTTCTCAGGGTGCGAAAACCTGGTTCCAACAACCACCCATACTACTTCGGGTGAGACTATGACTTGTGAAAGCAGGTCACTACCAAACAGGCCAGTAGTATAGGGGCTTGTTGGCAAACCTTGGACACTGAACCTGGGTCAGGACCCCTCAAGCCAACAATGTGGTTCGCCTAGTTTGGGCTACGTCCACCCCGAACAGCCAGTCTTTCCTTTCTATTATCCAACAAAATGAAGAGACACAACCTACAGCAGATCCGTTGTAATATCATCTGTTCTCTCTCATAGTCTCCCTATCTGTTTCTTGCTCTGAGAATACACATACAATACACAGCCGCAATACAATACCCTCATACATAGTGAGGGGTTTCCTTCTAGGGAAAAAAACCCTAAACTAAACATAACTTCTACCGTCAGATCATCTGCCTAATGAATGGCCCAGATTGACTAGAAATTACTATAATTTTATAAGGAAATTTTACATCTATTTTTAGCATCAGGGGCACTGCCCTCGAAACCCCCCACCAGGGGGGGGCTCCATAAAGTCACAGCCGCCCCCCCTGGACCCCTTAGGTAGTGTTTAATTACGGGCAACGTTGTCGCCCCATTAAGGTACAGGGGTCCAATGTTGTGATACAAAATAAACAAGATAATCGGGCTCCACACCCAACAGAACGAATGTTAAAACCGTGAACAAGACTTAGAAGAACATGAAAAGGTTTGGTCAGGAGATGCATATGACTGTGCGGACTGGAGATTATGAAATGGATCAAGTCATCCTTGGTCTAGGATCGAATGCCAATGTCTTGGCCAAACAAAGCTTGCAGAGGATGGGAGAACCCAAGCTATAATGGTCCACTATTCAGTTACGTATGGCTAACCAACAGAAGATCATTCCATTAGGCAGGTTGCTGAACGTTGTGGTAGACATTGTGGGAGTTAAAGTCTATGCATATTTTGAAGTAATCCAGAGCCAGGTGCTAACCGAATATCAGGACCTGTTCCCTACAAATTTCTCTGAAATCAAGGGGATCGTAGGAGATTTGGTTGTCATGAGAATCACCTTAAAGATGGATGTGTGGCCTATCAAGTAGCAGCCCTATCAGCTGAACCCTAAGTATAAGCATAAATTTGGATTGGGTAAGCCCTATGGTGGTCGAAGAGAAGAAAACCAAAGGAGAGATAAGGATCTGAGTAGATTTGCACAAATTGAATGATGCCTATGTACATGATCCTTTCCCTACGCCATTCTCTGATGAAATTCTGGATAATGTGGGAGGTCAGGAAGCATACTCATTCACTAATGGGTTTCTAGAATACCATTAGATCAGGATCACACTAGAGGATCACAGAAAGAAAACCTTCACAACTGAGTGGGGATCCTTCCATTACAATGTTATGCATTTTGGGCTAAAGAACACCCCTGCCATTTTCTCACGCGTAGTTGTAGAAGTATTCAAAGAATTCATCCTTAAGCTTCTGGAAGTCTATTTTGATGATTGTACATTATTTGTATTGGGGAAGAAGCATGTGTCAAACCTGCACATGATGTTGGATACTTGCATAAAACACTAGATCTTGCTGATCCTCAAGAAATGCATATTCTACGTACCATTTGGGATTTTGTTGGAGCACGTTGTATGTCAGCAGGGATTGATGGTTGACCCAACCAAGATTGCATTTATCATCAAGTTAGCAATCCCCACCACTAAGAAGCAATTGCGCTCCATCTTAGGGAACACAGACTACTATAGGAATTTTATTCAAGGGTACACCCTTATTACTGCACTAATGGAGAAGCACCTAAAGAAGGATGTATCCTTTTTCTAGGATGAGGAGTGTCAGAAGAGTTTTGAGCTGCTGAAGGAAAATATGGACACTACACCTATTCTCATATTTTCGGACTAGGTGAAGGTATTTCATGTACAAGTGGATGCCTCTGGGATGGCCTTCGGAGCTGTCTTAGCGTAGCCAGGAGAAGGAGACATTTATCATCCAATTATGTTTGCTAGCAGGAAACTCTCTAGTGTAGAGCACAACTATTCTACTACTAAGTGAGAAGGATTGTCAATGGTGTATGCCCTGCATAAATACATGCACTATCTATTGGGAGGACACTTCAAGATGTTCACTGATCATTCAAATTTAAAATACCTAGTGAACGAGCTTGTTTTGGGGGGGAATACTTGTAGATGGTTGCTGCTATTCCAGGAGTATGATTTTTAAATTATTGCAAAGCCCGGGAGACTGAATACTAGACCTAATCACTTGTCTTGGATTGAGAGTGGGGAAGAGCCAACTAGTCTGGAAGAAGGGTTACCCAATGTGAATTTTTTTTCTATCAAGGTGGTTAACAATCATTTTTCATACATTATTCATTTCTTGACCACGGGGATGGCACCTACAAACTATTCAGTGCAAAAGAAAAAGGAGTTGGTGGCCTGCGTAGCTGATTTCATGATAATTTCCGGTCAATTATACAATTTGGGAGTAGATGAGGTATTGTGGAGGTATTTACTAGAACATGAGAGACCAACTGTTATGGAAGTAAATCATCTCTACAGACAGAGACGATCCTTCTAGCCCTAGAGTGGGTCTAGTAACAAAAGTACAAACTAGACTGTAGGTTCCTAATTACTGAATGAAATAGACAAGGTAGATCGACCTACCTGGAGTCCAATGCTATTGTCGTGGCTATTGTAGTGGTGGCCTCTTGATTCCTATCTCAGCAGGTCACGATCCTTTTGCTGCGATACTTGGATACCTGCACAAGATCAACAAACAAGAGCAGCATACGAAACAACAATCTCATTCATAATAAATAACCAGTCAAGGAGGGTTAAGCATATTACATCAATAAAATACATCAACGCGACATGGGAACCAGACAATAGTTATATGTATGTATTAATAGAACAAAGAGTTATAACAAAGCCTTGACGTCGCAACCTCCTTTAGTAGGGTTAATTTGGAGCACCTCTCGATGATTTTTAGGGAATTCAAACGGGATGAAGGTACAATCCTAAGCTCTCTCAATGACGGACTCTTCCGTTCTATCTTGAATAGAAATCTCTCTAGCGTTTCTGCTACGATATCTTTAGTTCAGCTAGCTTCATTAATGGAGGATGGCTATATTTATAGAGGGAGAGGAGGAGGTTGGGATCCCTACTATGGTGGAATGGAGGCCTTATCCCTTGGGAGGTTTCCCTAAAAGGTGGAAACAAGAGGCCAAAGGAGGAAGGCCGTGTTTTTTCATTCAAACCACTCCCTATGACTCATCGACGAAGTTGTTGTGATCGAAACTTCGCCTCTATTTTAAAAAAAAAATCCATAAACAAATTGGCGCAGACAAATAATTGAGACAGAGCACCCTCTGGTGTGGGGGCTAGTGTTAATCTTCCTCATCCGCACGAGGGCTTAACGGGCTACCAATGCCAAGGCAAAAACAAGTGTTTTTGGTGGTCTGTTCAGGAAATGGTCAATAGATGGAATGTTTTCTTCATGGCAAGGGATGCAATGATGGTATTTGCAAGGCATAAAACTTTATTTTGATCATAGAAACAAGCCTCCAATGTGTGGGATGGGGATTATGGGGATAGTGACAAAATTATGTGTAATATATGCCCCCTAAAGCATGAGGTCCGAGAGAGAGGAAGGGGTGAAATGCTTTACGAGAACACGTTCGAACCAAACACCGCTGTTGGAAGACCTGCAATTACAAGTACAACAGATATCTATGAAACATGAACATGTGGTATGGGCACAACCATTAACAATAGAGTACATATAAAATAATATCCGAGGTATGGACACAGCCATCCAGCAGGAAGGATCAACAAATAGACTCAGGTATGGTTGCAACCATCCAATAAAAAGAGTCATGCAACAAATCATGATACACCATAATATCCCGCATCCTAGATTTTATCAGACAAAACCCAGGGTCTTGCACTCCATCTCGACCCAAACAAGTACAAATTAAAGCATGCGAATATGTGAGCTGAAGTAAAAAATGCAGGAAATTCACCTGATTACCAACCAATAATGAAATTTGTTAGCAAGTGTGAGAGAAACCACCAATAATGACAATGGATCTCAAGGTACAACATGTACAATCCACAGAATGTGAATAGTGAGCTGGCACTGAACACCCACAGAATCACTCAATCGAAGGCCAATGATGTGAACCTATCATCGAATGCGAAGAACCTACCATTCAGGCATGCAGGCTCCAAGGTACCAGTAGGGAGTCTCTAGAACAACTTCCTAGATAATGAGCTAAATTCAATAGGAAGTGACCTAGTCGAAGGAGAGCCATAATTTTTCCCATCTCATCGACATGAGACAAAGGAACATAATGATAGAGAATTAGGACCAATAGAGAATTAGAGGGAGGTTGAAAACTGCAAAGGAAAACTTCTCTTGAACATATCAGTGACATGACTCTGGATTTGGCAATATTTGACATCAAGGGATGTGAGGTCATGGTGACGTGGCAAAGAGAAGATGAGAGGTAAAAACAGATTACCCAAACCTATGGAGTCAAAATATGATGAAATGATATGTCCCCAACCCGAAACGATGCATACGAGTGTCATATTCAAGAGCAACATACTGCCGACCCAGCGAAAATCTGGTTCAATTTTCCCCCACCATTTCTGGTGAGTACCCCAATTATTTTTGAAAAAAATATTGAAGGGGATAAAATATGCTTGTGCTGTAAGTTTGTCCTTCAGAAAAATCCAACCTAGTACATTTTACAAGCCCTAGGAAGGAGGAACCCAAATAACGTCATGGTGACGATGTCCGATGTCATCAGGGTTTAACGAGTCTGACAAAGGGAGAACTCAACATCTTTTCATGTTTAGAGAGTTTGAAAAGAAGCGGAAAAGAAAACTCGAGCCTATCCCTTTTCGTAAGTAGTCTCTCGGATCTAAAAAGGTAGAAAACAATATCTGAAAGAACCTCTTAGTCACGATAGGCTAAGGTATTCCTTTTTCATAAATAATATATCCCAACCCGAAAAAGAGGTAAACGTATACTAGGTAGATATCGTTTCACAACCATTTAATGAGTTCAAAATGATAAGGGTCTTGGCAATATTTTAAGTTTTAGAGAGTTAGAAAAGAGCTGAAAGATGACTCCAGCAGTGAATTTTTTGTGTTTTTACCGAGTCTGAAAAAGTATAAAATACAACTCATGACTTCATCACTATCGCATTAAAGACATGTCGCTAGACAAGAAACAAACATAAAACCCATTTCTTGAAATAACATAATGTAATAATCAAAAAACATGTCTTAAAACCTAATTAGGGTTCTGAAAAGTTTTAAAATGCCAAAAATGGTAAAAAATAATTACTTTTTACTTTTACCTCTTGTGGAGCAATAGTGACCCATTTTACTTTCTGATTTTGCGGGGACGATAGCGGCCGAGCTAGCAGACCAATCTCGAATATGTCAGTTCTAGGTAAGAGCCAACATCTTTCCCCACATTTTAAGCATTTTTTTGTACCTGCAACCTTCAATTTTGATTTATGAGGGAGAAATTGTGAAAACTAGGGCACGACGGTCAGCACGGGTTTCGAGCACGGACTCGCGCCAACTGGCTAATTTTCTAAACTAAGCCACGCCCATTGGTGTGACTGTTTTCAAAATAGTTGTGCCAACTATGTAGACCTCTGAAAAAATTATCAATGCAAGAAAGCAAGCCTAAAATTCACAAATTTCAGCTTTGGATTTGGCTAATAATGTCCGCATGAACATTTTTGTAGGTGAAAGAGTGACAAAATGGTGATAGAGTGGAAGGAACGAGAACACAGTGAAGAGGATGAGCTTTCCATGGGAAATGCGAGATGCATGGAAGCTCTTAGAGACTGTGGACTAAAAAATTTCTTCATGACACCATGTCTGAGAGCTCAATCGGAGCTGCTACAATACTTGATTAGTATTTGGGATGAGGATCAACAAAAAATCATTCTTCTAGATCAGGAGCTCGATATTGATGTTTCTGATATTTATTTCATAACAATATTGTCACGGAGGGGGGTAGCACTGATCTTGACTGGCACCTGGCCCACCATGGAGAGCATGGGCATGGTGATTGATAGGGTATGCCCTGGAGCACGGAAAGGATCCAAAAGCGGGAAGGTGGATATCCAAACTATCCTGGATTTAACACTAAGGGTAGTGCTACACATGATCACACGAGCTGCAGGAATGCAAGCACCACATGAAGCAACAAAAACACAATTAATTCTTATTGTAGACTAACTGTCACCGACCATCTACAACTGGGCAGAGGCAGTAACAATCAATACAAAACGTCAGCTGACAAAATGCAAGAAGACAAAATTGAAACTGTTTGGTTATGGATCTATCCTCATATCATTCATCCTGGAATGATTACCAAATTTTCAGCGTCAGGAGGTGATAGTCCCAACACCACCAGCATTGGAACCACGGATGGCTCGATGGGAAACTCTGATGCCAAGGTCAAGGGTCAATAGATGTCCTAGAGATTTTAGTTCTTTGAGTGGCTCCGCTGACAATTAATCATCGTGGAGGACTGGTCCTATTCTAGCACAGATTTTACTTATGGTTTGGACCTCCCACTCCTGGAAGAGAGGACTGGGATGAAGCACTCGGTAAGACTATTTTTTAATTCTATGAGTATTATGAATTTTTTGGTATGTATGTTCTGAAAATCAATCCATGCATTTGTAGATGTAGGCCTAGAGAGACCTGCAGGGATGTCTTCAATAGCAAGATGAATACCTCATGATTTTGATGTTGCCCCTCAAGGTGAGGAGGATGAAATCGTGCACAAGTTGGAGGGAATCACTCGTGGGGTCCCATACTATGCGTGTTTCAATGATGTTCCTCATGCATATCAAAGACATACTGTAGGGGTGTCAAATCAAGTTCACCGCTTGGTGAGGCGGCTTGTCTGGGCAGTGACATGCTATCATGATCATCATGTTGATTAGACACCTAGGCTTTTATTTTTTCTTTTTGTTGTGAGAGATGGTGTCTCAGGATGTAACAAAAACATACATATTTTTTTAAACTTATGGTGCACATTGATGAAAACATTCAATATATATATATATCTATATATATATATATATATATATATATATATATATATATATATTCCTATTTGATATGAGTCTCTCAAGTGATGATGATTTTACAGATTATGTACATGTCTATTCAATACAATGTTAGCCACTGTATCAGTTAATGCATTCATTTTTCTAGGAATATGTTGATATGTGATATAATCAAAATGTCTTTCTGAACACGTAAATACAATCTTAAAATGTGAGGGTTTCTAACTGAATAATTCCCATTAAGCTGAAGATCAATAAGCTGAGAGTCTAGATTTATAGGCACCACCCTAATGCTAAGGGTAATCGCCTCGGTTAATAGTTCAATGAAAGTGCTATATTCAGTGACATTGTTTGCAGTTCTTCCTAGAAAAATACCTTGCAAGTCTATCAACTCACCAGTAGGATCATAAATCACCTAGGCTGCCAAAGAAAAGTTCTGAGTACTGGGAGAAGCACCATCTACGAAACTGACATAAGGGGTAATAGACAGCTGCACAATAAGCAATGACCCAATAAGCAGGAAAATGCTCACAAAGCACACCAAGCCAAAAATGTACAAAAATGAAAAAAACACCTATGTACACAAAACATGAACGAATTGGGTCATGCATAATAATTTTTGAGATACAACCCATTTATGGGCTGATCTAAAGGATGACCTTTGTAATCAATGAGCTCATAGGCCCTATTATTTAAAACATGTTTAACTATGTAAGGCCCATGCCACATGGGTTGAAATTTTCCTACCCCCATCTTATCATGAGCTTGATTGTACAGGAGAATGAGGTCTCCTTCTACAAAGGAGCGAGGGGAAACTAACTGGTCAAAATGGGCTTTGACTTGCTTCTTCTGTGCCTCGATGACCAAAGTTGCAAAGCGGCGAGTTTCATCTAGCCCCTCTAAGTAGAGAAGGAGATCTTCTTCAGGTGAAGCATTGGGTAGTAATTCAATCGCCAACTTGAGCGAAGGTATTTCACGCTCAATCAGAAGGCTATCTTCCAGACCATAAATAAGCTGGAATGGAGTGAATCTGGTTGCATCCTTGATTGAGGTTCGGTATGCCCAGAGAGATGAAAATAACATGAGATGCCAATTGGATTCATGGATCCCAATCGTATGTTGAAGAATAGTGACTAAAACTTTTCTCACAACTTCAACCTAACCATTGGCCTAAGGATAGTACGATGTTGAGCTGTCATGACGCAAGCCCAACCTGGAGGTCAACTCCACCACCATATAATGCAGAAAATGGGAACCATGATTAGTAACGATGGCTTGAGGGACACCAAACCTAGAAATGATGTGATTGAATATGAACTGAGCAGCTGTCTTACCATCTGCAGCAAGTGTAGGCATTGCTTTGGTCCATTTGGTGAAGTAATCAATGGCTACGATAATATAAGCCTGCCCCCCTGGTCGAGTGAGGGTTAGACATCATAAAATCGATGCCCCACTTCGCAAAGGGACCAATGGTAATGAGAGGGTGCAAATGTGTAGGCGGCGCACACATCTTGCACTGATAGATCTAGCAATCATGACATTTATGGATAGAAACAATGTAATCCTTGAAGATAGAGGGCCAGAAATACGCAGCACGAAGAATATTTTGTGCAGTGGCATAAGCAGACATGTAACCACCACAGGCGCCGCTATGACAATCATTAAGAACCTTCTCAGCCTCCTTGAGCGTCAAACACTGATGGAGAATGGAATCTACTCCGACATGGTAGAGTGTATCTCCGACTATACGATAAGGTTACGACTGATAACGGATGCATTGGCGAGCATCCTTCATCAACTCAGATCTGAAAGTAGAATTTTGAAGATATATGATGATATCACCGTACCAAGGATCGATGGTGGAGATCAGAAAAAGTGTATCGTTGGGAATGTGTTCTCCAGAACTAGACAGAGCAGAGTAAGAGGGAAGGGAGTAGATCAAATCATCAAATATGAGCGATTTCTTAGACTTGGCCTTAGTAAACACCAAATAGAACTCTTGGAGGATAAAAATCCTCTCTGATTATTTGCTCCCCAGCAATTGTTGAGACAATATATAAGTCATGGGGTTGCATTCCGAAATCATAGTCACAGTATGCAATAGAATATAATGATGAAAATGTTGAACTTCTTGAACTGTAGCTAATGCTAACTTCTTGACATGAGCATAGCATGTTTCAGTATTGAGAAGGTTACGAGAGAGATGATAGATAACATGCTCATCACCGTCATCATCGTCTTGAACCAAAACCATGACAATTGTGCTGCAAGCGACAGGTAAATAGAAGGAAAAATCGCGATGATAGTTTGGAGGATGCAATAGAGGAGTATTAACAAGCAACGTCTTCAATGTGTCAAAAGACTTCTGAGCAATCTCATCCCAGAAGAATGGGACACCCTGCTTTAATAATCGCATGAATCCTTTAGCTACTTAGGAATATTTTGGGATAAAACGACATAAAAAATTAGCCTTCCCCTGCAGACTCTGTAGCTGATGTAGTGAAGATGGGGAGGGGAGATTAATAATAGCCTCGAATTTGAGCGGATCAAGGCGAATCCCATCTTTGGACACAATAAACCCTAAGAGTCTACTGAAATCAACACAGAAGACACATTTGTGCTGATTGAGCCAGATATTGTAGCGTTGACAATGAATAAAGATATGACGAAGATGGTCAGGATGGTCCTTACGCTTAGCTAAATAAGCCAGAAGGTCATCTAGATAAGGCTGAACGATGTGCTTAATATCGTGAAAAGTGTATGACATCACTCGTTGAAAAGTGGCCCCAACAATCTTCAAGCCAAAAGGAAGTTTCTTATATGCGAAAATACCCCAAGGATAGATGAAATCGATCTTATGTTGATCAGTCGAGAGAATTTTAATCTGGTTATAGCCGGGAAAGCCATCCATTAGGGAAAATATCTCACTCCCAGCTAAGTCATCAATGATCTGATCAATAAAGGGAGTAGGATAATTATCCTTGGGACATACCCGATTGATGTCATGATAATTAACACAGACTCGAATGGTACCCTATTTCTCATCTACAGGGACAATGTTGGACACCCATTATGTCAAGGGAATCAGGTAGATGAAACCAACGTTGAGAATATTTTCAACTTCATGTTTAATTGCGGTAGCTTTCAGAGGGTGCACAAGACGAAGGTGCTAATGAACAGGCTTCGAACCAGGGTAGGTAGGAATCTCATGCACCACGATACTAGGATCAATGCCAGGAATTTCTTCATAGGAAAACGCAAATACATCACGAAACTCGTAGAAAAGGCTAGTATAAACCTGAACTTCATCCGAAGAATATGTGACCCCGAAATGGATGTTCTTGACAATTCCCAGTTTGACGTAAATGTCAATAGGCATCGTTTGCATGATGTTACTTAGATTACCCTCCATAAAACCTGCATGTGTCAGAATAGGTGTTTGAAGTGGAGGAGAAGGAACCTGAGATGCAAACCTCTCAAGACACGTAGACATGGCCCCGAGACTAGGCAAGAACGAGGAACGATGATGACCATTATCCCACAATAAATCCTCAAGAGACCTAGTTTCCATGATGGCTTCATCGAAAGGAAATATCTCTTGCAAGGGATCGGGTGAATCTAAATCACCGAGCCAAGGGGATTTAGAATAAGCATCGAGAGACATACTCAAAGGAGCATGATCAGAAGGCGAAGGATTCGAAGCCACAAGAAGTTCACAATAATCAATCTCAATCACACTTAAAGGCATCGAATCTCCAAAATAATCGACCTATTCAGGTGAAGGGATGATCCATGGGTCATCAGACCGAGAGATCATATTGATCTAAACAGTGTTGGGTGGAGGAAGAGGAAAAATACCCATGCAGGCAGGATATTTGAAGAGACCCAGCCCAATGCTCTTGTAGGGATTAGGAACGTTATCTACATACAGAATATTTTTCTCAGAATAAGAAGTGAATATGTACAATTGATCAACAATAACAATCTTTCCTTCGTGTGGGAATTTCAGGACATGAATGAGAGTGGATAGAATGCACAACATGGCGTGAGTCCAACTGTGACCAAGGAGAAGATTGTAATTGACCTTGGCATCAACTACTTCTACCTTGACATTGATTGTCTTCCCTTTTAGGGTAATCAGTAAACTAGCGAGAAATCCCAAACGTTTTGATTCTCTTCCATCAAATGCTTTCAGGGAATTTGGTGATGAGTTTAAGGCCAAAGAACCAATGGATTTCCAGCAAGAAGATGAAATGATGCACATAGACACACCCTCATCCACAACCCCTCGATGAATATCGAGACCATTAATGAAAACTTCAATAATGAGTGCAATCTGGTGCGGGAGTTGTGGAATGAAATTCTCTAAATCAAAAGAAAGAAGGCTAGTATCAGCAGGATCAACCCCACCAAATATAGATAACAAAGCTTTTCGTTGAGACGCACAACTTTGAAGTACTTCTAGAGCAGACATGGAAGATGGTGCCTGAGCCAAATCCTCAAAAATACTGTAATGTTGAGCAGAACGAGCGTTTGGATTATAAGAAGACTTGCGGAGTACACCTTTGGAAGGTGGTCGTAAAACGGGATCAGTACTGGGCCTTTCAATTTGAAGAGGGCCAGAAGCAGGAAGAGGAGGAGGACCATCGATGATCTCATTCCTTGTTTCTTGACGTGATTCGGTATAATCTTTCGATTGAGTAGCAATAGAAATGGATGCAGAACCATTCATCATGAACACCTGAGAGCCAAATGGGGTAGAGGACCGAGGTTTCTCTACCATCTGGGTCTTCTAAGATGGAAAATATTCTTTAAGAGTAGTTGTATTTCCCTGAGTGCCTTTGAGAAATCTACTAACTTCGGCCAGTCGAGGATAGTCCTTGGTGTAGTGCTCTTCATCACATACCAAACAAGGATACTTCAGCTTTCGCTGTGAACCATCATCAACACGAGATATGGACAAATATGGTTTCGAGGTATTGGCTTTGGCCTTACCTTTACCTTTCTTTTTCCCCTTAGAAGTTTTTTCTGCCAGATTGGCCTGAACGACATTGACTTCCGAGGTTTTAGCAGGATTCGGAGTGGACTGAGAAGTAGCATCATTGGAAGAATTAGACTTTCTCTTCCTAAGATTCGAAGGAGAAGACTTTCAAGAAGTCTGAGACACAGAACCAATAATACCATAGATGGATGAGGTCACTGTGACTTTAGAAGTTCTAGGTCGCGGGGCATCAGGAAAAATATCATACAATTTTCTAGACTGATAGTACACAAGATCGAGGTACTAGGCACGAGCAATGGCTTATTCCTCGGTTACACATGCCCCCATAGAAATGTCTTTCTCAATCTAATTGAAAAATGAGGTAGTGAACCAATCAGTTAGAAGCTGATGAGGGATATCAAACTTGATCAAACGACGATGACGTATCCATTCATGAATATGATCCGAGATATGATTAGCTCAGTCCTGTTTCAAGGATGTGAGGAGGTGTGTCCCGGTCTCATAACAAACTGGTAATTGAAAATGTGTAAGTAATGCCATGGTGAGAAAGTTGAAGTCTTGAAAGATGCCACGAGATAGCTCAATGTATCACTTTGTAGCGGCACCAGTAAGAGTTTGCTAGAAAATACGAAGTCGAATGGAATCGCCAACCCAAGAGTTAGAGGAACAACACAAGTGGTAATTCATAACCTGCACTTAGGGGTCTTCTCTGGACTCGACCTCAAACTTAGGACAATCGCCAGGAATCTTAGTTGGAACTGGAGGCCAATACGAGTTATGAAGAATTGGATCGTTCGTTAACTTTGACACATCAGGTAGTTCCAACATAGCGAGAAATGGTAATTGAGGATTAAAAGGCATTGGAGGTCTCTGATAAGGACCCATGTTAACATTCCACACAGCCTGCGAGAAATTCTTGTCCTGGAGGATTCTGACCATAAGGGTTATAAGCTTGAGAATTCTGTTGATACTGAGGTTGAGGACCAGGATACTGATTCTGAGCATACCATTGAGGTCCTTGCTGAGAAACGTAAGGATTTTGTTGCAGAATGTAAGCATGACCTTGAGGTTGATTATACACCAAATGAGATGGATTTTGAGGGTAAAAAGTGAAACCTTGAGGCACACTATATACCGGTTGATATCAAACTTGAGGGTAATAAGCGCCTTGGGGTTGAGCAGGTTGAGGGAGCTGCTGAAAAGGTGGACCCTACTGAGTCAGATAAATAGGTTGAACTTACTGCGGAGAAGGTTGAACACGCTTTTGAATAGATTGAACTGGCTGCAGAGTAGGTTGAGAAGGCTGGCCCTACGGAAAAGGTTGGCCTAGATAATGAGGACCACTAGGTTGCCCTTGTGGAATAGGCTGGCCCGATGGAGGAGATGGACCAGGTTGTCCCTGATGACAAGGTTGACCTGGAGCAGGACCGTAGGGTTGTCCTTGTTGTACAAAGGTTTGGCCATACTGTACGTACGGTTGCTGCTGTTGTACAATAGGCTGTCCCCGTGGCCTGCTGGAAACATACAATGTTCCTGATTGAAACTAACTTGAATGACCAGAGGGTTGTCCTTGTTGGATCAAAGGTTTCCATTGTGGACCGTAAGGTTCTCCTTAAGGACCAAAGGATTGTCCCTGCTGAGCCAAAGGTTGTCTTTGTAAGGGTTTTCCTTGTAAGCCTGAGGGTTTTCCTTGATGAGTGATGGTCTAATAAGGATCAACAGGAAATGAATAGACAGGGTTGCTAAAAGAATCATAGTGATGGGGAGGATTGACGAGCACTTGGGATGGCCGAAAACCCTGAGAGTTATGTTGCTGAACAACCAACAATTACTCCTCAAAAGTGAGGTCACCAGAAATCATAGGGGCAGTCGAGGTCATACAAGAAGCAGACGGGGCTGCAGGATATTGAGCATCCATAGAAGGAGAATAACATCGGTGAATGTCCAACATGTGCTCATCAAAAGCATAGGAAGAAACCATAGGCGTAGTAGTAACCGAACCAGCAGGTGCAGTCTCTGGAGTGCAAGTTTGTGATCTACTTGGACCCTAATTGATAGGCCATGTAGGATTAAGTACGATAGACCTACGAGTGTGAAAATACTCTGATGACTATGTCATAACAACCGACATAGATGAAGCTACACAAACGGTAGGTCAGATTGGGACATATGTAACAATAACTGACAAACTCAGTGTCGAAGGTGATAGTCCCAACAAAGGGAGGATCAAACTCCTAGGGGGAGTTGATGTACTGGATTGTGCTATGGATGCAACACCAAATGTAATCTGACTTAAATTCCAATAACCGGGTGGAAGTGACTCTGATTGAGGAGAAGATTGAACAGAAACATGCGGAGATCTTCGGGGGAAAGTTGATATTCTCTCGTAGAAATAGGCATTCCTTCACTATCAACAGGACTCAAAGAATCCATATCTGATGAAGTCGTAAGATCGTAAAAAAGAAGAAGAGGACTAGGGGGTATAGTCGCAGCTACAAATGGTGATCCCGAAGTAAGAGGAGGGAATTCTTCCTCGTCCCCAAAACTAGACCATGCACCTAGAGGATGCCATTTGAACTCAACTGGCTCTTCAGGGGGAGATCGAGTAGCAAGAGGTAAAATAGTCAGGAGAATAGATCGTGAAAACTCAACAGACCTAGTGAACTAAGGGGTTTCGTAAGAAACTTCAGGAAAGGAACTACCACTAGGAGGCAGTGAATAAGTCGATGAAACTAGTGGTTCTGCCACTGTGACCGTATTTCAAAACAGAAAAGGAAAAAGAGATAACCAAAAAAAGGCTTTGAGACCAAGGCCTACGGAAAAATAAAAACAAGCCAAGTAACAAACTCTTAACGGGCATGTAATCGTGGGTAATTAATTTTATGAAATTGAAACCAGAATTTTTTGTTTCATGTTTTAAGAGTCAAGAAACAGACAAAATATGACTCTAGTCACTTTCAATTTTAAATGAGCATGAAAGGACAAGTGATATATGATCTCTTCTCTTTTTAAATATTCACGAAAATATCAAAATGACTACTCTGGTAATATAAGAAAGAGGTTTTACCAAGTTTCCGTGAACTACCATATACACCTTAGTGATCAAATGAAAGAGAAATGACCAAGGAATTTCTGTACATGCAGGTAGTCTCCCTGAATGTTGTGTTCGGTGTATCATGGTTACAAGGCAATAGACTTGGCTTCCTATGGATAAAGAATTTGAACCTATAGGGGTATCCCTTTATATACTCGACTGTATGGGGGGCACAAGTCTGTACTAGCACTATCTAAATCCAAAAGGTGAACAACAGCTACTAGATTTTTAAGATGCCGGAACACGTCTCTAGCCTAGACCACTCAAATATTTGTGTTAGGTTCCAATGTTTCCTTAGGTTAACTCAATTGATTTTATATTTGACCTTGAATTACATTTTAATTTCAAGGCCCTACCGAATGTCGATCTAAAATTTCCTAAATGAAAACTATATGCAAATGAACACCATTTTCCATTCAATGAATGATAATTACGAGAAGGATAGAGATCTTTCAAACAATAGCAATCAAATGAAATCAAACAAAGAAAACTGCTAATGCATCTAATTCAATCAAGCAAAAATGAAAAATTATTTCCTAGTTAATCAGTCACAAGTTATGTAAAAGAACTTTTCTTTTTCATGCAAACGAAAGAATACAAGTTTTTGATTTTTTCAATGAAATGAAGCACACAATGCACTAATTACATGGAAAAACAAAACAAGCACTAGTTTGAGGATTGTGAATGTAAAGAGCTAATCTGAATAATTCAAAGGAAGCAATACAAACACAAAAAATGCACTCAAACCAATGGCACACTCTTCCAATCAACAAAAAAATATTTGAAATGATCCAAACAAGCATTGTAATCTATGCTTGGAGTAGCAAGAAGAACAATCAAATGAAATCGGAAATGATCATTCAACCAAAACAAACACTCAAAGGATCAAAAAGAACTAAATTCAATTGATCAAGAGATGTGACTGACAAATACCAAAAGACTCAACTTCCAATCAAAAGGCTCAGTGAGCTAGGACACTCAGAAACCGTAAGGCCATAAACTGCACTGATAAGTAAACAGATGTACAAATGAGAAGAATAAGTCTATGACAGTCAAAACAATCTCAACAAGACAATTACAGATCAGAAAACTAACCTAGAGGCAAGCAAAGTTGACCAAAAACTGAAAATAGTTGTCAAACCAAATCCTACAGGATTCGGCACGACTGTAAGGCGATAATTTGTGCCAAATAGGGGTTGGTGCTAGTGCAACACAAGCAACATGCACCAATCGACGAGACTGTTCAATCAAAAAGCACGCCAAGCCGGATATCTATAGGTGAATGGGAAAAGTAATGAGCAGATATCAATCTTGACACTTTGGAGCTGAACAAGAGGACTCTAATCAAGCAAACAGGCCAAGAAATATAGATAAACAAGCAAACGACCGAAGTTGACTAGACAAGGGCAAAAAACCAAACTCACACTGTCCCCAGTGGAGTCGCCAATTTGTTATGTAAGTAAATCCTCTCTGTGGACAGAGATGATCCTTCTAGCCCTAGAGTGGGACTAGTAACAAAAGGACAAACTAGAGTGTAGGTTCCTAATTACTAAATGAAATAGACAAGGTAGATCAACCTACATGGAGTCCTATGCTGTCGTTGGGGCTGTTGTAGTGGTGGCCTCTTGATTCCTGTCTTGGAAATTCACGATCCTTTCACTGCGATACTTGGATACCTGCACAAGATCAACAAATAAGAGTAGCATATGAAACAAAAATCTCATTCATAATTACTAGCCAGTCAAGGAGGGGTAAGCATATTACATCAATAAAATACATCAACGCGCATGGGAACCAGACAATAGTTATACGTATTTATTAATAGAAGAAAGAGTTACAACCAAGCCTTGATGTCACAGCCTCCTTCAGCAAGGTTCAATTGGATCACATCTCGATGATTTTCAGGGAATTCAGATGGGATGAAGGTACAAGCCTAAGCTTTCTTAATGAGGGACTCTTTCGTTCTATCTTGAATAGAAATCTGTCCAACATTTCTGCTACCATATCTTCATTTTAGCTAGCTTCATTAATGGAGGATGGCTATAGGTGACGGACCTTAAAGGTCCGTCACAAGCATGACCCTCACCGTGTCCTTTTTTTCTTGTAGTGTTTATAGAGGGAGAGGAGAAGGCTGGGATCCCTACTATGGTGGAAGGGAGGCCTTATCCTTTGGGAGGTTTCCCCAAAAGGTGGAAACAAGAGGCCAAAGGAGGAAAGCCGTTGTTTTTCAGTCGAACCACTCCCTATGACTCATCCACAAAGTTGTTGTGATCGAAACTTCGCCTCTATTTTTAAAAAAAATTCCATAAAAAAATTGCCGCAGGAAGCTAACTGAGACAGAGTGCCAGCTAGTGTAGGTGCCAGTGTTAATCTGCCTCATTGACGCGGGGGCATAACGGGCTACCAGCTCCAAGGCAAAAACTTGTGTTTTTGGTGGTCTGTTCAGGAAATGGTCAACAGATGGAATGTCGTCTTCTTGGAAAGGGATGTAATGATGGTATTTGCAAGGCATGACAGTTTATTTTGATCACAGAAACAAGCCTCCAATGCACAGGATGGGGATTACAGGGACAGTGAAAAAATGGTGCGCAACACCAACTATCTTAGCTGAAGCCCATGGAGGGGTGACAGGAGGCCGCTACGTAGGAAAAGCAACTACGTAGAAGGTGCTGACGGCTAGGTTGTGGTGGCCCACATTGCATAGTGATGTACATGCATACTGTTGAGCCTATGATGCATGAAGAAAACAAGAAAAAATTCGCGCAAAGATGAGATTCCCCTACAACCACAGATGGCTTTGTAGGCATTTGACAAATGGGCCATAGAATTTTTCAGACCCATCAATCGCCAGGGAAGAAGAATGGTGCACGTGACATCATTACTGCAACTGAATATGTAACCAGATGGGTGCAAGCAAAGGATGTGAAGGATTTTAGTGAAGATACTGCCGCACACTTCATCTTTGACAATATTCTGACCAGGTTTGGATACCCAAAGATCTTAATGAGTGATAGGTGTATGCATTTTGTTAATGAAACTATTGAAGCTTTGACTGAAGAATTCAGATTCACCATGTGAATAGTACCCCATATCACCCACAGGTTAATGGGGCAGTAGAGGCTTTCAATAAAATTTTGGAACATGAACTAACTAAGGTCTATAATGATTATTGAAATGATTGGGACGTGCACATCACCTCAGTGCTCTAGGCCTATAGGACTACATGCAAGAAACTGGCTCGGAGGAATATATTGTCCATAGAAAGGAAAGGAGGCCATCATGCCCATGGAATATATTGTCCCTAGCCTACACATTGTAGCATTTACAAACATGGCAGACGCTAACATCATGGAGTAACGTCTAGCACAACTAGTTGCCTTGGAAGAGGATTAGTTCATTGCTAACTTTCACTAGCAGGTTCAGAAGGCTCGAGAAAAATCTTGGCATGATTGACACATCTGACAGAAGGTGTTCAAGGAAGAAGAATTAGTGCTGCTTTATAACAATTAGTTTGTGCAACATTGAGGGAAGTTCTGCTAGCTCTGGTTGGGTCCATATCTAGTCAAAGAGATTACCGATGGTAGTGCAGTATGGTTGGATACACTGCGCAGAGATTACCTTCCCGGGGATGTTAATGGAAGTTGTCTAAAACCTTACCGGGACAACCCAACACCTATCAAATGACTATATGGCTGAAGTATCTACATTAAGAGAACTTCACATAGTAGTGAGGGAAGGAGCAGATGGGTGTGATAGGAGCACAATGGTAGTGCGTGGGTAAGATGACACGGAAAGGTGGGATAGGGGCACGGGGGTGGTACACAGCTGGGAAATCCAGCTGTTGGAACCAAGAAGTAGAGGGGGAAAATAGATTTTTTCTTGGGAGTGGGGACTTGGCCACATTTCATGAAGTAGTTATGGGAGACATTTTACGTTACTATAGTAGTACCGAGAATTTAATGGTCACCTGACCGTTTTTATTATGGGTGGCTCACAATAAGAAGGGTAGGGGTTTTAGTTGGGTCCTTTACTATGTTAACATTTCACACCCCATGATCCTATATAAGCTCAGCTCTCTGGCCACCTAGGTAATCTGCATGTATGGTTCTGAGTCCCCTTCTAGCACCAGTAACCCCATATTCATATTTTGCGCTAGGATGACAACCACCAATCCTACAGAAGAGATATTGATGCCCCTCATGGTGTCTATGGCAGAAGAATCAGATGAGGTTTGAGAAGTTGTTCTGGAGATGGAAGAAGTCACATCCACCCTAGTGAAGGTGAAGGTAAAGGCGAAGGGCAAGGGAAAAGTGTTTAAGTGGGCTACATCCTTGCCTCGCACCTCCCGAAGGAGTCTTCCGTGTCCTAGACCAGCTTCTACGGAGTGATTCGTAAGAGGTGACCCATCCAAGTGGCTGATGACTGACGAACCACTGCAAGTAGAGCCAGTTTATGGGCGGCTATCATATTTTAAGCCATAGAAGCCTTCGACGCATAAGCGGTAGGACCTTGATGCGGTTTGAGACTGCCTATAGATTCCCTTATGTCCCCAAGAGGTCCCCGAGGTCGACGAAATGCACAGCTTTCTTCCCCAAATCAAGTTTGATGATTACGATCTTGCCAACGAAGTCACATTCCCGGAGTTGGCCCCTGAAAAAATATTTGGAGCACGTCCAGTATGATACTATCTCGAAGGTAGTGTTGTGGATCATCTAAACATCCTTTTATTTTTCAAATATTTGAAAATATAAAAATAAGAAATTGTTGGAAATTATGTTAAAGTATCGAAGTCTTATACTTTAGCATGAAAAAAGATCTATGTTCATCAAAGTTTAAGTTAAAGTTTAAACATTTAAATTTTATAGTTGTGGGTCCAGTATTAAATGTTAAACAGTGATTGGTTTGATTGGTGGAAAGTATTGATCATTAATATATTTATCAAAAATACCAACCCACGGGCACAACTAGCACACCAGATACCACGACGAGTGCCTCCGCAGTTGACCGGGTTGACTGTGGGGATAGCGGAGATCAACGACGAAGATTGAATGTGGGGGCACCAGCCAAATTTTTCCTTCATACCCCGAGAGCCCCCGCAGTGACGTAAGACGCTGAGTTGGTCACAACTGTCTTCCACGTCAAGCATAGTTAACGGCTTGCTGGCGTGTCTTGTCAGCATTTAATTTAAAACCCACGCCACCTATTTAAGGAAATTTTTAGCTGTTTATCAAAATTACTTGTGAATTTCTATGCTGCACCTCGTTTTAGCTTTCCACCACCTACAAAATTTGACCACCATGTAAACATTTTTCCACGTAATCTTTTAACCAAGGCTAAAAGGTCATCCCTATCAGGTTCAACCAGCCATATCCCTCTCATGGATACTGAGAGGGATATTCAAGATACCCTCTGTTCAGTAATTCACCTCCCCTTTTACCAGCAAGTTATCTTGAATACTAATGCCTCCCCTGTGTATTCTGCCATGTTCAAGTCTAGAGTCTTGTCTGCATGCATTCCTAAAAGCCACCTCTTCCCTGAATTCATCTATTGATTGGTATGCGTTATGTATCCAGGAAAATTTTTTGTCATGAATTTCCAAGGAGAGAATGTTCTGCGGGTGTCTACCCTATTAATCCTCCAAGCCCTTTGCTATCCTGAGTCATAGTCATCCATTCAATTTTCTGACGATTCACTGGTTCAATATTATGATAATCTTTCAGGAGAAGAATTCAATCATTTCATATTTCATTTGAATCCTGGCATGAAGCAGTTTCAGCCAGATTGTAAGGAATTTGAGATGAGGGTTTTTTATGCTAAGACTCGTCCAGTATTGAGTCATATTGCAAAAATTCTGGGTAAGGATGATGATGAGACAGTTGATAAATCAGTTCTAGGGATGTTTGCCATGAAGATGAGGCTAGGAATGGTGCTGGATATTCCATCATATTGGCAGGAAGCAGTCAACTCACAGCTAATGAGCCTTTCATTAACAGGTTCCTTTAAATTTCCCTCATTAATTGTATATTCGTTCTTATACCAGAATGTGGAAGAATTCATGCATTTGGGTCTTAATATTATGGATGCAAATAAAATAAGACAATCAGTGAAATTTTGGACAGATGTAGTTAGAAGGGAGAAAAATGAGGCTGGTTTGTTTGATTTTTCTAGTTATTACATGCCAACTGCATACAAAATATTGAATAGAAGTCCTCCTCCCTGTTTCTTGCCTAAAGCTTAGGAGTTTTTGCATTTAGGAATCAATTGTAAATATGGAGACTGGTTTTTTTTTTAGGAATATTTTGAAATAAGGCTATATGGAGCAAGTGTTCAGCCTTATAGACTCCCAAATTTTGTGCCAATGAGGCTTTTTGCGTTAGAGTGCATTAGACAGAGTCTAAATGTTGATCAAGTTCATTTTTTGCCTATGAAGAAAGGACACATATATAAATTATCCATGGTTGTAGGCCCTTTCACAGTAAATATTAGGCAGGCATTTGATGAAGTAACAAAAATGTTAGATGACATGCATATGCTATTGGGAGAAAGTTGGGCTTATGACCCATATAGTGTTATTTCAAATAGAAGGATTGAGAATGGGTATTCTGATTTTATTCATGAAAGTAGGCTAGAACAAGAGAAGATAGCATGTACTAAATATGTGAAGAACTCAGTAGATGCTAACATTCAAACTCCTATTATAGCAGAGAAGACAGCTTAAAGAACCAAGGAAATAGTGATTGATCTAGATGATGAGGAGCAGGGAGCCATGAAGAGAAAAAAACTTACTCAAGAGACTGCATCTACTGCTCCTGGTTTTTCCTTGCATTTGGGAGAAGAAAAAAATTCTCCTGCCTCACCCAGAAATCATGAAGGTTCTCATGAACAAGTGCCCTTGATTAAACAGATGTTTTCACAAATTGAAGAAAGAAATTAGAGGATGAAGGCCAACATGGAGGCCCAATATGAACATCAAGTCACTACTGAACAAACAAGATTGTTAACTGTAATGGATCTTGAAAAAGATTAGTTTATAATTTCCCTCTCACATCCTATAGATATGTCAATTGGTTCTTCCAGCAATTTCAACACTGTTAATGTGACTGTGGATGTAAAGAAGATTCCACTAATAGAAAAAATGAACTTGCATATGAAAACATGTCAATTGATTGTAAATGACCTCACAAAGACTAATGCAATGGCAATAAAGGTAGAGAATATGTTGGGTAAAGTAATTAAATAGTTGAAGTTAGAAAAGGCTTACACAAGAGGCTTAATAGTTCAAAATGAAGAATTGAATAAGATTATTATAAAAATTGGAGTAGACACTAGTGATAACGTTGTTGTGCAGAAACTCATACAAAGTGCTGAAGTAGAGATATATACATTAAGGAAGAAGTTAAAGTTACCTACTGGAGAGAATTCAATGGCTACAAAAGTTGCAGAGGTAGAGAAGGAAAAGGAAAAATTGTTACAAAAACTCATGCAGAAAGATGATGAACTATCCAAAATAAAGTAGACTGCAATTTCATTGCAAAATCATATTGATAATCATAACTGTACTTTTGTTTTTCCTACAGGTGATGAAGATCCTAAAGCACAAATTTTTCAACTAAATACTGAGTTGTAGATGGCTGAGAGAGATAGAAATAAGGCTCAAACAGATCTGGAGACTGCAACAAAATTGATGAAAGTCATAGAAAATGAAGCTGACAAATACAAAATGGATTTCCGAAATGCTGAAACTGAGATTAAAAATTTCAAAGAAAGAATGAAAGTAAATCTTTCACTAATTCAAGCTAAAGATATCATTTGGACTGATATCATTTCAGAAATGAAATCCAATTGGTGCTTCCTAATGTTAATTGCAAAAGAGAAAAGCCTTATTTTAGAATGTGAAGAACCAATCATGTCTGATAAGCAAAAAGGAATTAACAGAGCCATTTGGGCCAGAAGATTTAATGATTTTATTAATTCCAAATCAGATCAGGAGTTAGAGGAGAATGATATGCAGGACAAAATTATATATGCAGTGGAAATTAATAAAATGGTTGTCAGGAATGATCTCAAAAAGCTGCAAAAAAGAAACTAATGAAAATCAAAGAAGCAGCAAGTCAAATTGATAAGTATTTTGATAAAATGACAAGAGTCGGCTTGCCATTATGTTGGGGAGCTGAAGGAAATATTTTTCCATAGAGCTGTTATGAGAATTTACTGGTGATGATAAAAAGAAAGATTGATAGCAGGCTTGAAAAGACTCGGGTGCTTAAAGGAGAGACAATGGTCAACTTCTTGCAGAGACATTTTCAACTCTTGTGGATGGTAAAAACTCTTTTCTCACAAAGGCCTTCTTATGATCGAATTACTGCATTCAGATTAGAATATCACAATCTGACACACTCACCCAGGATGAAGGTAGAAATATGGAAAAAGTGCAGAGCTTGGACAATTGACCTACCAAAAGGATCAACAGCAAAGAAAGACAAATCAGTTGACCAAGAAAAAGAAGCCACATCATCAGCAATTCATATAGATTAGGATATTTATTTTATGTTATTTTCTGAAGACAATGTAATTGTAATAAGACATTTTCAAGGCATGTAATAGACAACCTTCGAAGTCTTGAAGTATTTTTGGTAGTTAGGATTGGTTACAGCAGTTCCAAACTAAATTTTATTTTATTTAATGTAATTTTCAAGAGCAAGAAAGGTTCCGAGTTTTGGACCTCCAGACAAATATTTTTGTACTCAAAGATTCAAAGATTAATGAATGAGTAAGCAAGTTTCTGGCATTTTTTTAATGTTGAAATGTATTCAAGTTTTTATTATGTATTTCCATCTATGAGTAAAACAGGGTTATGAGCAACATGTCTCTTTTTGCTTCTATGTATAAGAGTTAAAAAACCTTAATTGGCACTCCTTTGTTTTAACTATTTCTTTCACATATTTCTTCTGGCGTTTGGAATGATATTTTCTGTATAAAACAACATATCAGTTTGGAATTCTTCTTACATTTTATTCTAGTCACTTCATTCAACATCAACAGATGGCAGCGTTGTGAAGCATTCATAATATTTGATATTGGAGGGTTTGATTATAGATACTTGAGGGTTAATAAAACAGAGACATAAAAATTTGTGACATAATCATAAAATGTCTTAAGCACTGATTCCTTATCACAGTTAAGGGATTGTCTCTTAAGGTACAACATTAATTGGCGTCGTTGCCGGGGATCGAAGATTCAAATGTTTTTCCCTGGGTTTTGTTCATATTTCCTCTGGTTGTTCAGAGAGGAGGAAATACCAAGCTGTGATTTATTTTAAATAATTCTGGCTCCTAATAGGCCTCACACGAGGTCAGATGCCTCTCATCAAAAATTCCCTATTTTTTTAGATCCAAAAAAGTTAGTTTCAAAGAAGGGCCAGAAGAAAAAAATATTTTCTACACCTGATGCCACACTGCTTGCACCAAGCAGCAGTTCTCATATTTCACCATCCAAGGAAATTTCCCAGAAACTCATTTTCTCGGAAAAAGAATCCTTACCCTCACCCATTCATTTCGAGGAACCAACATTAGAAGAACTATATTTTGAGTCTATATCATTTCCATTCATAGAATATCAACCTAATTCAGTTTCCAATTCTTCTGCTATTGTTCATATACCCCTTCCTATATCAATTGTTCCTCCCCTTTTATCCCCACCTGCAACTGGTATTCATTTTTCCCCCGCTCAAGGAGCAGTCAATCAAGGCATAAACATGGCAGCCCCTACTTTCTTGATGAATAGATATGCACCATTAAATTTACCCCAACCAATGAATGAAATGCCTTGGGAGTACCTTAAGTTTCTCCCTAGATTTACTGGTGAAGATGAAATAACTGCAGAACAACACTTGCCTTTGTTTTGCAATTTTGTTGAAAATTTTAATGTAGAACATTTGGATGTTGTAATGAGACTTTTTGTATAGTCTCTAAGTGGAGAGGCAAGAAAATGGTTCAAATTATTACCATATGTTTCAATCAATGATTGGGATGAATTAGAAAGACAATTCATCCAGAGATGGGGTGAAAAAAGAGACCATGGTTATTCCTTAACAGAATTTAATGCTATAAAGAAAAAATCAAATGAAAGTATGAGTGATTTTGTCAAAATATTTAATAAGTTTTACAATAGTTTTCCTGTGGAAATGAAACCTCCTCCTATTGGAGCAAGGTTTGTTTTTGCTGGTGAATTTGCATCAGATTTCAGTTTTACCTTGAGAGAAAGAAGAGCCTCCACTCTTGAACAGATCAAAACTGATGCCTTAGAAATTGAGGCAAACATGACTGTTGTTGGAAAGGTTAAAGACAAAGGAAAAGCTAAAGAAGAAAATTCATCACAAGATCAAAGGATAGATGATATGACTAAGGTCATTAAAAATTTGTCAAACAAATTAGTAAAGATGGAATTAGATAACAAGAAACCTACACAACAAAACAAAGAGGTTTTCAACCCCCAATTTAGAAAACAACCCCTACAAATTCGACAAAGAGAAATAAAATATCAAGATCAAGTCCAAGAACCTTTACATATAGAGGCAACTCCATCACATTCTGCTCAGAATGATCAGAAAGAACATGAAGATCAAATTTCTGCTGTGTATATGGAGGATGGTGAAACAAAAGAAAGTGAGAAATAATAAGTAGAAGATTGCAAAGAAGCTGATGTTTCATTTGATCAGGAAGAAATTGATGATTATTGCAAACAATTTACTAATTTTATGCAAGCAGAGTTAGATAAAAAATACAATTTGAGGTCAAAAAGGAGGTTGAGAACTCAGGATGATGAGGAAGAGGAATCAGAATCAGTACCTACTCCAATGGCGACTCCACCATAGAATAATTCAATTAAATATCAGATAAGCGAACGCAGCCCATGAATCAAGAAAAAGAGAAAAAGAAGCAACAAGCTTAAGCTCCTCAAATAAAATCTAATGACCCAAATATTTTGGCGAAAATTGTTACTGTTCCTGATCAACATGCAAATTCAATTAAAAACCAATAAGAACCTGAAAAGTTAAAAAAAACAAAATCAAACTCTCGGCTTGTCTAAAGAATTAGAAAAAGTAAAGATTCAAGTACCACTTCTTGAGTTCGTAAAAACACCTGGTTATAAGAAAGAAATTGCAGAGTTTATCGATTTATCTCAGTCTGATGAGGTGGGTGATATAGTGAGTCTACAAGAAGAGAAGCTAGTGGTTACTTTTGGACCTCATGTTGAAGAGGTAGATTCTTTTGTTCGACCTTTTTATATATTAGTTCTGTTGCATGATTTAATTTTACATAATTGCATGCTAGATTATGGAGCATTACATAATTTAATGCCACTGTCTGTGATGAAAGAATTGAATTTACAAATCACCAAACCATATAGAGATCTTTATTCCTTTGATTCAAAAATCCTGAAGTGTGTGGGTCTTATCAAGGATATGGTTGTTTCCTTGGCTCAATTTATAGCTAAGAGTATTATGATGGATGTGGTAGTAGTAGATATTCCAACTAGATTTGGTATGTTGTTGTCTAGATCTTGGGGGGAAAAGCTTGGAGGAGTTTTGAAATTGGATTTCACATATGCTATCATTCCTATTTTTAATGGGGAGGAAAGGAGGTTATACAGGGAAACTAGATTCTTGAAAACTACTACCAAGAAAGATGCAGGTAATTCCCCCATTTATGGCCAAGAGAAGGAGAATCTCTCTTGTTTCATGCTGCATGAAGATGCAGAATTTGCTGAAGATTCACAAAAGCAGCTCACTTCAGCCAATGTACATAAATAGATGTGTTCAAATAAAATTTGGATGTGTTATTTTGATGGTGCATACTCTAAGGAGGGCACTAGAGCCAGATTCATATTTATATCTCCTAAAGGTAACTTTTTACCTTTTTCCTTTAAATTGGAATTTGAATCTACTAATAATGTAGCTGAATATGAAGCATTGATTCTAAGTCTGCAAATAGCTAAATAGATGGGAATTCATTCCATCTATGATTTTGGTGATTTTGAATTAATAATAAGACAAATTAAGAATTGGTGCCAGACTAAGCATCCCAGATTGAGGTCTTATATAAATGAGGTGTGGGATCTAGTTGAAAATTATTTTGAAGCTTTTAATTTACAGTTTATTCCAAGAGAAGAGAATAGAATGGTCGATTCATTGGCAGTTGCAGCCTGCACATTTAAGCCACCAATTAATCCAAGATTGAGATATGAAATTGAATTGAGATACATGCCTTCAATCCCTGATAATGTGAAACATTGGCAGGTTTTTGAGGATGATGAGCAAATTAATTAGTTTTTAACAATGATTGGAAATTTTGAAGAGAGTCAAATTGATTTAGAAGTTGATGAAAGTGGTCAGAGTGATATGTCTAAAAATCTGAAACATTCAATTGGTGATCAGAAGATAATTTAGTTGAAGGATAATATTTTGCCCAGAGGTTTGGTACCTCTTGAGAGATAGTTTGATGCTAATGATGTGGTAGTAAAACAGAAAAAGGTATCTCAAGATGGAGAAATGGAGGACTGCAATATAGGAACTCAACATGAGCCTAAAATAGTCAAATTGTTTAAAGGAGTCCCTAAGGAGTACAAAGAAAGGTATGTAGATCTTTTTAAACAATTCATGGATGTATTTGCATGGTCATATGAAGATTTAAAAACTTATGATCTAGATATTATTCAACATAAAATACCACTGAAGGATGGGGTTGAGCCACACAAGCAGAAGCTCAAACAAATTAACCCACTATTGCTGGCTCCAATTGAAAAAGAGGTAAAGAAACTTTTGCAAGCAAAAATCATAGTTCCACTAAGATATTCAGATTGGGTTT
This sequence comes from Pinus albicaulis, assembly GCA_034641835.2. NCBI lineage: Eukaryota > Viridiplantae > Streptophyta > Pinopsida > Pinales > Pinaceae > Pinus > Pinus albicaulis. The sequence goes on along the minus strand of CM076575.1, from coordinate 460,415,064 downwards.
CCAATCTGGTACCAATCAGGAAGAAAAATGGAGAGATAAAATTGTGTGTGGATTTCAGAAATTTGAAAAGAGCTTCCCTAAAGGATAATTATTCTTTACCAAATATGGATTTTTTTCTGCAGAAATTAACTGGAGCGTTCAGGTTATCTATGGTTGATGGTTTTTCGGGCTATAATCAGGTGGTTGTGGATAAAGAAGACCAAAATAAAACTTCTTTCACGACACCTTGGGGAACATTCATGTATGCCAGGATGCCATTTGGCCTCATGAATGCAGGAGCTACTTTCCAAACGGAAATGGATACTACTTTCGTGGGCGATAAATTCGTAGTCATTTATCTTGATGATGTTACGATTTTTTCAAGTTCTGATGATGAGCACTTAGAACACCTAGGAAAAGCCTTCTTGAAATGTAGAAAATTTGGATTATCATTAAATCCCAAGAAATATTTGTTTTCTTTAGAGGAAGGTAAGTTGTTGGGTCACATAGTTTCACAAGAAGGAGTGAAGATTGACCCTGCAAGGTTTGAAGCTATACAAACAATTCCACTGCGTAGAAGTAAAAAAGATATCCAAAGGTTTTTGGGAAAAATCAATTTTCTGAGAAGAATTTCTCCAAATTAGGTTGAAATTGTCACGAGAATAACAGATATGTTAAAAAAGAATGTTGAATTAAAATGGGACAAAGATGCAAGAGAATCATTTGGCAGAATTAAAGAAGCTCTTCAAGAATCTCCTGTTTAGATCAGTCCAGATTACTTAAAGCCTTTCCAAAATTTCTCATTTGCATCATCTTCTACTATTGCTGCTGTGTTATTACAAAAAAATGAAGAAGGAAGTGAACAACCTGTAGCCTTTTTCAGCAAAGTCCTCAGAGATGCAGAGCTAAAGTATAATATCCTGGAGAGGCAGGTATATGCTTTAGTTAAATCATTAAAGGCTTTCAGAACTTATGTACTTCATTCCCAAATAATAGCATGTGTGCCTAATTCTGCTGTAAAGGATGTGCTAGTACAGAGTGATGTGGAAGGGAAAAGAGGAAAATGGATTGCAAAAATCCAAGAATATGACTTGGATATTAAACCAAAAAAGTTATTCAAAGGAAATGGACTGGCCAAATTGTTGACAGAATCTAATTTCCAAGCTTTGGGAGTTAGCTTACTTGCACCTATAGATGAAGTGAATGAAGAAACAAATCAGATTAAGACAAAGTCGGCAATTAAATATAAATTTATCTGCTCAGACTGGTATAAATATATCATTCATTATCTTTGTTTCTTTTCTTGTCCTCCAATAAACAGAGCTAAGTACAGAGCTCTGGAACTTAAATCTTGACCTTATGTTATAATTGAAGCTAAGTTGTATTGGAAAGATCCTGCTGGTGTATTGCTTTTATGTTTGACAGAAGAGGAAACCATGGAGGTGATTAAAGAATATCATGAATGCTTGTGTGGAGGTCATTACAGATGGAAAGTAACTGCTCATAAGATTCTTAAATCAGGCTTTTATTGGCCCTCTTTATTTGCTGATATATATAGAATTGTTAGAAATTTCCAAAAAGGCCAATTGTTCGCAGAAAAGAAAAGGTTAGCACCTTTACCTATCCTTCCTGTGTTTATTGAAGAACCATTTAGACAATGGGCATTGGATTTCATTAGAGAGATTAATCTACCATCAAGTGGGCAGTTTAAATGGATTCTAACTGCTACTGATTATTTTACAAAATGGGTAGAGGCAATTCCTACTAGAAAGGAAAATGATTTGGTTGTGATGAAGTTTTTGGAGGAGAATATTTTCAGCAGATTTGGATGTCCATTAAAGATTGTAACTGACAATGCTCAGGTTTTCAATTCAGTCAGATTCATAAATTTCTGTCAGACTTATAATGTAATAACATCCCATTCTACAGCATATCATCCTCAAGGAAATGGGTTAGCAGAATCATCTGATAAAACATTGGTGAAAATATTGAAGAAAAAAATCAATGAGAACCAAAAGGATTGGGATTCAAAGTTGGTTTTTGCTTTATGGGCAGTAAGGATGACTACTAAAAGATACAATATTAAATCTCCATATGAATTGGTATATGGTGCCCAAGCTCTGTTTCTCACTCAGCTAGAAAGACCAGTAATTTCTTTTCTTCAAGACTCTTAAGAGGAACCTAATGCCTTGATCAGAAGACTAAATAAGGTGATAGAATTGAGTGAAAGCAGGAATAAAGTCAGAGACAATCTGGTCAGTTATCAAGAGAAAATGAAGTCTATTTTCAACATAAAGTCAAGAGAAATCATGTTTCAGGTTCGAGATCTGGTATTAAGATGGGATACCAGGAGGGAAGAGAAAGGGAAACATGGCAAATTTGATCCTTTATGGTATGGTCCTTACAAAATCTCTGAATCCAAATCAAATAATACTTTCATGCTGGAAGATCTTGATGGAGAAGAAGTAGATTTGCCTGTAAATGGGAAGTATCTAAAACATTACTTCCAGCACTAAAGGCAGTTAGTTCATTGTTGTACATATTTAGTTTCTTCTCATTGTAAATTTCTCATCAAGAAATTTTTGACTCCATGCCCGAAGTGAAGGCACTATTCTGCAGGTTCTTAGTGTTTCATGGAAAAAAACACTATCCCTAGGTGGAGCCAGATGTTGTGGATCATTTGCCTATCCTTTTATTTTCAAATATTTTCAAATATAAAAATAAGAAATTGTTGGAAAATATGTTAAAGTATCGAAGTCTTATACTTTAGCATGAAAAAAAATATATGTTCATCAAAGTTAAAGTTGAAGTTTAAACATTTAAACTTTATAGTTGTGGGTCCGGTATTTAATGTTAAACAGTGATTGGTTTGATTGGCGGAAAGTGCTGATCATTAAAATATTTATCAAAAATCCCAACCCGCAGGCACAACTAGCACACCGGATACCATGAGGAGTGCCTTCGCAGTTGACTGGCTTGACTGTGAGGATAGCGGAGATAAATGACAGAGATTGAATGTGGGGGCACCAGCCAAAGTTTTCCTTCGTACCCCAAGAGCCCCCGCAATGACATAAGACGCTGAGTTGGTCACAGTTGTCTTCGACAGCAAGCATAGTTAATGTCTTGCTGGCGCGTCTCATCAACATTTAATTTAAAACCCGCGCCACCTATTTAAGTAAATTTTTATCTATTTATCAAAATTACTTATGAATTGCTGCACTGCACCCCGTTTTAGCTTTCCACCACCTGCAAAATTCGACCAACCTGTAAACTGTTTTCCACATAAACTTATAACCATGGATAAAAGGTCATCCCTATCAGGTTCAACCAACCATATCCGTCTCATGGATACTGAGATGGATATTCAAGATACCCTCTGTTCAGTAATTCACCTCCCCTTTTACCAGCAAGTTATCTTGAATACTAATGCCTCCCCTGTGTATTATGCCATGGTCAAGTCCGGAGTCTTGTCTGCATGCATTCCTAAAACCCACCTTTTCCATAAATTCATCTATTGGTTTGTATTGATTATGTATCCAGGAAAATGTTTTGTCATGAATTCCCAAGGAGAGAATGTTCTGCAGGTGTCTACCCTATTAATCTGCCAAGACCTTTGTTATCCTGAGTCAGATTCATCCATTTAATTTTCTGATGATTCACTAGTTCAATATTATGATAATCTTGTAGGAGAAGAATTAAATCATTTCATATTTCATTTAAAGCCTGACGTGAAGCAGTTTCAGCCAGATTGTAAGGAATTTGAGATGAGGGTTTTTGATGTTGAGACTCATCCAGTATTGAGTCATATTTCAAAAATTATGGGCAAGGATGATGATAAGACAATGGATAAATCAGTTCTAGGGATGTTTGCCATGAAGATGAGGCCAGGAATGGTGATGGATATTCCATCATCTTGGCAGGAAGCAGTCAACTCACAGCTGATGAGCCTTTCATTAACAAGTTCCTTTAAATTTCCCTCATTAATTGTATATTCGTTCTTATACCAGAATGTGGAAGAATTCATGCATTTGGGTCTAAATATTATGGATGCAAATAAAATAAGACAATCCGTGATATTCTTGACAGATGTAGTTAGAAGGGAGCAAAATGAGTCTGGGTTGTTTGATTTTTCTAGTTATTACATGCCAACTGCATACAAAATATTGAGTGGAAGTCCTCCTCCCTGTTTCCTAACTAAACCTCAGGAGTTTTTTCATTTAGGAAACAATTGTAAATATGGAGACTGGTTTGATTTTGAGGAATATTCTGAAATAAGGCTATATGGAGCAAGTGTTGAGCCTTACAGACACCCAACTTTTGTGCCAATGAGGTTTTTTGCTTTAGAGTTCATTAGACAGAGTCTAAATGTTGATCAGGTTCATTTTGTGCCTATGAATAAAGGACACATGTATAAATTACCCATGGTTGTAGGCCCTTTCATAGTAAATTGAGGCAGGCATTTGATGAAGTAACAAAAATTTTAGGTGACATGCATATGTTATTGGGAGAAAGTTGGGCTTATGACCCATATAGTGTTATTTCAAATAGAAGGATTAAGAATGGGTATTCTGCTTCTATTCATGAAAATAGGCCAGAACAAGAGAAGATAGCATGTAAAGATGTGAAGAAATCAGTAGATGCTAACATTCAAACTCCTATTATAGTAGAGAAAATAGCTAAAAGAACCAAGGAAATGGTGATTGATCTAGATGATGAGGAGCAGGGAGCCATGAAGAGAACAAAACCTACTGAAGATATTGCATCTACTGCTCCTAGTTTTTCTTTGCATTTGGGAGAAGAAAAAAATGCTCCTGCCTCACCCAGGAATCATGAAGCTTCTCATGAATAGGTTCCCTTGATTAAAAAGATGTTTTCACAAATTGAAGAAAGAAATCAGCGGATGAAGGCCAACATGGAGGCTCAAGCTGAACATCAAGTCACTACTGAACAAAAAATATTTTTAACTCTAATGGATCTTCAAAAAGATCAGTTTAGAATTTCCCTCTCACATCCTACATATATGTCAATTGGTTCTTCCAGCAATTTCAACACTGTTAATGTGACTATGGATGCAAAGAAGATTCCACTAATAGAGAAAATGAACTTGTATACGCAAACACGTCAATTGATTGTAAATAACCTCACAAAGACTGATGCAATGGAAATAAACGCAGAGAATATGTTTTTTATAGTAATTAAACAACTGAAGTTAGAAAAGGCTAACAAAAGAGCCTTAACAGTTCAAAATTAACAATTGAAGAAGATTATTATAAAAATTGGAGTAGACCCCCAGTGATAAGACTGTTGTGCAAAAACTCATGCAAAGTGTTGAAGTAGATATATCTAGATTAAGGAAGAAGATAAAGTTACCTACTGGAGAACATTCAATGGCTACAGAAGTTGTAGAGGTAGAGAAGGAAAAGGAAAATTTGTTGCAGCAACTCATGCAGAAAGATGAAGAACTATCCAAAATAAAGCAGACTGCAATCTCATTGCAAAATCATATTGATAATCATAACTCTACTTTTGTTTTTCCTATAGGTTATGAAGATCCTAAAGCACAAATTGTTCAACTACATACTGAGTTGCAGATGGCTAAGAGAGATAGAAAGAAGGCTCAAACATATCTGGAGACTGCAACAAAATTGATGAAAGTCATAGAAAATGAAGCTGAAAAATACAAAATGGATTTCCGAAATGCTGAAGTTGAGATTAAAAATATCAAAGAAAGAATGAAAGGAAATATTTCACTAATTCAAGCTAAAGATATCATTTGGACTGATATAGTTTCAGAAATGAAATCCAATTGGTGCTTCCTGATGATAATTGCAAAAGAGAAAAGCCTTATTTTACAATGTGAAGAACCAATCATGTCTGATAAGAAAAAAGGAATTAACAGAGCCATTTGGGCCAGAAGATTTATTGATTTTATTAATTCCAAATCAGATCAGGAGTTAGAGGAGAATGATATGAAAGACAGAATGTTATATGTAGTGGAAATTAATAAAATGATTGTCAGGAATGATCTCAGAAAGGCTGCAGAAAAGAAACTAATGGAAATCAAATAAGTAGTAAGTCAATTTGATAAATCTTATGATAAAATGACAAGAGTAGGCTTGCCATCATGTTGGGGAGTTGAAGGAAATATTTTTCCATGGAGCTCTTATGAGAATTTACTGGTGATGACAAAAAGCAAGATTGATAACAGGCATGAAAAGACTCAGGTGCTTAAAGGAGAGACAATGGTCAACTTCTTGCAGAGACATTTTCAACTCTTGTGGATGGTAAAAACTCTTTTCTCAGAAAGGCCTTCTTATGATCGAATTACTGCATTCAGATTGGAACATCACAATCTGACACATTCACCCAGGACGAAGGTAGAATATGCAAAAAGTGCAGAGTTTGGACAATTGACCAGCCAAAAGGATCAGCAGCAAAGAAAGACAAATCACTTGACCAAGAAAAAGAAGCCAAATCATCAGCAATTCCTATAGATTAGGATATTTATTTTATGTTATTTTTTGAAAACAATGTAATTGTAATAAGACATTTTCAAGGCATGTAATAGATAGCCTTCGAAGTCTTGAAGTATTTTATGTAGTTAGGATTGGTTACAATAGTTCCAAACTGTTTTTTACTGTAATTAATGTAATTTTCAAGAGCAAGAAAGGTTCTGAGTTTTGGACCTCCAGACAAATATTTTTGTACTCAAAGATTCAAAGATTAATGAATGAGTAAGCGAGTTTCTGGCATTTTGTTTATGTTGGAATGTATTCAAGTTTTCTTTATGTATTTCCATCTATTAATAAAACAAGGTTATGAGCAGTAGGTCCCTTTTTACTTCTGTGTATAAGAGTTAAAAAACCTTAATTCTTGCTCCTTTGTTTTAACTATTTATTTCACCTATTTCTTCTGGGGTTTGGAATGATATTTTCTGTATAAAACATCATATCAGTTTGGAATTTTTCTTACATTTTATTCTAGTCACTTCATTCAACATCAACAAATGGCACCATTGTGAAGCATTCATAATATTTGATATTGGAGGGTTTGATTATAGATACATGAGGGTTAATAAAACAGAGACATAAAAATTTGTGACATAATCATAAAATGTCTTAAGCACTGGTTCCTTATGACAGCTAAGGGATTGTATCTTAAGGTACAATAGGTAGAACTAGTGCCATGGGAGTGCAGGTTGCACAATGTATGTGTCCTCAACATGCTCCAGATCCCCTATTTTACGCGGTACACCATTACCGACATCTGTGTTCGCCAATTGATGACCTTGGTCCATGATGGCACGCTTTGGATCCAAGGAAGAATCCCAATTGATGCTGCACTAATCCACAAGATCATCGGCCTGCCTATGAGAGGGCCCCATCTACTGACAGGCTTTGATAAGAGTACCGAGCTATGGGTTTCCAAATAAATAAAGAAGACATACGCGGTCGAGCGGGAAAAATGAGTATTTTTTTTCCAAACTATCAATGATTAGGCGGTGTGTGTGGGCACCCTGATCCTGGGATGTAAGCTTATGCAAAAATGCAGGCCAAAGACAGTTCCAGCACATGTCATTGCCTTGGCAGTGATGTGCGAAAAAGGGGTGCTCTATAACTAGTCCCAATTACTCTGTGAGCAGCTTCTGGAGAACGTGTGCGAGTCACAGGAAATGGGGACGCCATTCCGCTATTCATGGCTCCTATTACTGATTGCTCTAGTCACATGAGAAACCCTGGAGGACGCAATCCTTCCTGACATCGAGCTCGGCCTCTGCGAAGGAGCACATTTTATAATCTATGGGACTCAATGAAATAACAGTGGGTCGAGTAAAATAAGATTTTGTGGGTATTTTTTTTCAGCGTGTTAACTCAGGCGATTCATTCCCAGGCACGCCTCTCGCCGACCGTATATGAGAAATATAAGAGCGTGGTGGTGTTTCAGGTCACAATGTATCATATCATGATCAAGGCCCATAAGATCCCTAATTGGTATCCCCTACCATACATGGTTACAAAAGAAGAGGATGATCAGGTTGTCGATGTGTGGCCAAAAGCATGGAATATTGGGCTGGGCCCTGCAAAGCCAGTCACCACCCCGGTCGAGACAGCCCCGGAACTGCCTGACACACCCACAAACACCACTGCAGGGCATCTAGAGACAAGAGGCGATGAGCAAGACACGAACAAGGACCTGAACGATAATGATGTTGATGAGGCAGACAATGAACAGGAATTGGGTAATGACCATGCAAAAATTGATCACGGTGGACCTGGTACCGAATCATCACATGACCTCAAGTGTGGAGGAGAAAATTCTAAGGGACTGTGCAAGAAAAGGAAACAGTCTAAGGGGGGAGGAGAGCTGGTGGTTACTCTGACTGAGGAGGATCTAAACAAAATTACCGATGCCGTCACCCTGGCATCTGCAGATCAATGGAGCACCCTAGAGGCATAGCACAGGGCTGCGATAAAAGCTCTGCAGTTTAGCTCACAGATTCTACAGCTAAAGGCTGATGCCTTGCAAGAGAGCATGGATCAAGTGAGGCTGGTTCAAACGAGCACGGATCAAGCAAGGTGAACACCCACAAACCTACCCTCCACAGTAATCATCGCGGCCACAGAGTAGAGTTTCTTCCCTCCCAGGTGCTGTAGTATCTCTGAACCTAGCCTATTTATGCACCCAAGTCCACGCCTTCTCTAAGGTTGGCCTTGACATGGCCAGGTTTCCAAGTGGGTAGCTCCACACATTGCACATATTCATTTCAACGGATCTTCAAGATAAGAAGGCACACACCCAGCAGTATGTCGGTGAGGCCGAGCGCGTCACAACTATCAAGGCAAAATAATTAGAGTAGGCTCAGATATCACAACAGGAAGCCTTAGCTCAATGGGTGGAATTCGAAATTTGTTGAAGATTGAAACAAGAAACAATGAAGGAGGAATCCTAAAATATCATTCCTGATCCTAGTTGGAAAGTGATCACCTAAACTAGGTGGGGCCCACACAGATGATTTTTGTTGCAAAGTATATTTTTAGACATGTCGATCATATTCTATGAGTTGCAGGATACTATTTGTGGATGGTTGGTCCAGTTGGAAAAATGGATGGACTTCTATTTTTAGACATATTGGGCGAAATCTATTTTTAGATTGCCAGTCTAAAAATAGATATGTAGAATATTATTAGCTCTTAATAATATTTGGACTCTAAACATTATCTTATTCTCTTGGAGCACTTCAGTTAAGTGCACAAATGTGGCACATGAGCTGACAGAAGGAATTACACTATTCCTAAGGGTTTACTGGAGCTATTGCATGGAGGACTTCAGTTAGAACTCATGTGACAAAGTTTGATGGAGTTGTAGAAGTAGTTGGTGGAGTTGTATTCAGTTTAACTCAATTAGACATAGTTGAGCTAGTTGTATCTAGTCTAACTAATTGATACACTAGTGAGAGTGGTGTGAATTAATTATTAATTAATTCACTAATTATTAAATCATTAATCAACTAAAGAATACATCAGTTAACTACAGTGCATGGACAGTTTCAGTAGAGACTAGTGGAGAGATAGGTGAAAGGGCAAGATAGACTATCTGTCGTGACTACTAGTGATGCATGAATTTCATCTATATGTACATTGGAGTTGCCAATGATAATAACGCAGTCAATGAGAGTGGGATTACATTGAATTGGTCTTTGTAATCAGCCTGGATTGCGCAGTGGAGGCAGGCTAGCAGGTTGCGAAGATCGGTGCATGGATTTGCAAGATTGTTCCTAATTAGTATATGACGATTGTACTATACTGAGAGCTTGTGATAAGCTTTGTATGCTTGTATGAGATTTTCATATGATCTCCATGATATACATAATATGATAGTTTGGGTTTTTAGCTTTAGGATTTCCAGGTAAACAACTGTGTTATGTGTGTTTTTATTGCTTCATGTGTTTTGTAATTGTTGATTAAATTTCCGCAAGAATTATAGTGGAAGGATTCTGTATTTTGCAAGAAGATAAATATTGTGAGATCAGGAGAGTCCGGATATATACATGCATATTGCATATAATTTCTACATAGTATCAGAGCTGTGTTATAGATTTTCTACATGGAATGAGAGCATGAATTTTTGGGTCCGCGAGTTTGTAGAGAATATATGAAATTTTTGGTGTAATATTTTCAAAAAAAAATAGCATATTTTGATTCATTGCGGAAAAACACCCAAATTGAAAAACAAATTGGTGGAATCAGAGCTCGGATGAGGGAGATATCATCAATTTAAAATCAACTCTTTTTGTTAGAAAATTTTGCGACGGTGGGACAATTGCAATGTGCGCGAGCCAAGAATCTACATGCACTGAGGTACAAGATGCATGCAAAGCTTTGAGGAGAAAAGCAGAGGTTAGTGACTTGGTGGTTGAGAGGGAGCCTCTCAACATGCAGCGTGAGAAGCAGTCTCAGAAGGTTGTGGAGCAGCGACAACTGGAGATGCAGAAGAATCTTTATAGATTTGATGTAGATGGGATTTCTACGGAGCTTCCTACTATTGGGAAGTGCAAGAAAGACATGTGATTGAAGCTTGAGAGGGAGCGAAATTTGCATGCAGGTAAGAGTGAACCTTGGGATGTGGAGCAACCACAATATGAGGATCATGGAGTGGGAGAAACCACTCATGTAGAGAAATTTCATGCCAGATGGGCAGAGGGAGTGCATGCAGCTATACCACCAGGTGAGAGGTGGGGTGACATGCATGAGTAATCCCAAGAGGATATTTCTGGGTAGGATTCATTGAGATGGTGTGGATCTCATGAATTGAACCTGGCTAGAAGGTGCCCACAGAGTAGCAGTAGCATGATCAGTTGGATTGATGCAGGCAGATCAAAGTGACAATGTCGGATACTGGAGCGCGGATCAGAGTTGATAGCAAGTGCAGAGTGCATGGGTGCAAGAGTTAAACAACGTAGTGGTTCCTGATGACATGTGAATTTGGTACCAGCAGAGGTCGAAGAATTTGATAGATGCATCAGACTGATTGAGCTGTTTGGAGCCTATTCAGTTTCAGAGGAGTTGCAGAGCAGATATGTTGGAAATATGATGCTGAGTGTTGTCCTTGATGGCAACCCACTTGATGAAGATGATGGCAACCTACTTGATGAAGTTGTCCTTGATGAAATATGTCTTGATGAACTTATGAATGATGTAAATCTGATGTATCTACAATGAGTACAGAAGGTATTGATGAAAATAATTTTAGTATGTGTTTAGGCAAATGATAAAAAGTATGTCTCAAGGCATACGTGGTTGTCTAGAAGTAGTGTACTTGCAGGATATAACGTACTTAAGTCACATATGGAAAAATAAAAATTATGGCTCAAAGTTACCATGGTATTAACCCATTGTATTGAGCGATGATTCGTCTATGTGACCCCGTTCAGGAATACCATTGGAAGAAATGTGGTTTTGGCCCATGGTATTGATAAAGGGTAAACCTATATAAGGAGAAGAAAATCATTTTGCAAGTGTGTGCAAGTGTCTGGGCTTTAATGAATACTTCACTCTGAAGTATATCTGCATGGTTAAACTCTGCTCTTAATTGATAGACCTGAATCTATGATGCATCTATGAACATAATGAAGGTTCAAGATCTCTAGATCTTGAAATGGTGAATCTCTTGGATGATCTGAAAAGAAGTGATGAAGACCTGGCACAAATCAGTTGAAGAAGTTGAAGAAATCTGGGTAAGTTCATAGATCTGATCTGTTGTGCAAAGTTATCTTTTATAGATCCATACGCAGGTTAGTTTCGTGAAAAGCGCATGTATACGCGGCTCTGTTCAGGGAAAAGCGCTATGGGAAGTTAGGGTTTATTTGAAGAATTTACTAAAGAATACGCGGGATCGTCTTATGAAACACGCGTACATACGCGGGTCTGATATACTAAAAGCGCGTATGGAATCTGAATTAATGGGGTCTCAAAGTTGAATGTGTTTCTGAATGTCTGTTCTGGAGTATGGGTTAACTCTAATATTCTGGTTACAGTGGGTTCACTGTTCTGTTTGTAGCATTGGGCAAAGTATGTTTGTTGAAGAGTGAAAGGTTGTGTTGGAGCTGTTGGATCCAGTTTGAAAATTGATGAAACGTGGTCTGCAGTGGATCTGAGGGTTGAAGCCTTCAGTCTGAAAGTAGAAGCTTTCTGCCAGCAGAGGTTGGTGCTAAGATCAGGGGTAGTAGCTCCCTTCCAGGTGAGGCTGGTAAACGAGAGCAGGGGGTTGTTGCTCCCTTCCAGGTGAGTCTGGTAAATGAGAGAAGATTGTAATCTTCTGTAGGTGGGTGCCTGCGTGCTGGTATAAGTCTGCACAAGTACATGATTGTAAGATGTTTTCTCTATAATAAAATATTGAAGGCTGAGACAACGGCAACGGTGGTTTTCTCCCGACTTGGGTTTCCACCTAAAAATCATGGTGTTCATGTGTGATGCTTTTGTGTGATGTTTCATTTTGTTATTACTGCACATGTCCACTAATATATAAACATCTGATGAATGAATAAATGCAAGGATCTAAGTGAAGAATTGATTGTTTATTAATATCTCTATGCATACGCGAGTTCTGTAAAGGGTATCCACGTATATACGCGAGTCTATTTCATTAAAGTAGCGTATGGGTTATTAAATAATGAAAAAGTAAAAAATATTTGAGTAGATCCTAAATATTGATTCACCCCCCCCTCTCAGTATTTTTCCAACAATTGGTATCAGAGCAAGTCCTTCTGAAAAAGCTTAGCCGCTAGAAGGAAGATCAAACAAGATGAGCAATCATGAGGGAACAACATCTATCAAGCCCCCGCTCTTCAACGGAAGCAATTTAATCTTCTGGAAAGTAAGAATGAGATCCTATCTTCAGTCTATGGGAGCTGATGTATGGGCCATCGTTGAACAAGGATATCAATATCCAGCCGCTACACCAACAGATCCAACTGAAAGGAAGAATTATGAATCAAACGCAAAAGTGGTCAATGCTATAACCAGAAGTCTAACTGAATCAGAATTTTTCAAAGTCATGCAGCTGAATACAACAAAGGAAATATGGGACAAAATCATTCTAAGTTATGAAGGCGATGCAAAGGTAAAAAGTGCAAAACTCCAAACTCTCAGAATTGAATATGAAAATTTAAAGATGCATAGTGATGAGAGTATTGCCAGTTTCTTTTTACGTATTGATGATGTTGTGAATCGTATGAGAAATCTGGGTGAAACAATATCCAACACTACTTTGGTTGAGAAAATTTTACGGTCGCTAATGGCAAAATTTGAATCAAAAGTTTCTGCCCTTGAAGAAAAACAGGATATTCAAAATCTTTCCGTGGTGCAACTTCATGGCATATTAACTGCATATGAAATGAGAAGAGGAGGACCTTCTGAAGTCAAAGAAGCTATTTTTAAAGTTTCTACAAAAGGGAAAGAAGTTCAAAAACTGGAAGGGTCAGGATATATCTCAGAAGAAGATGAGGCAAACTTTGTGAGAAGACTCCAACTAGGAACCGGAAGATTCAAAGGTAAGCTTCCTTTCAAATGTTTTAATTGTGGAAGAGTTGGTCATAATGCTGCAAAATTTCCTTATAGAGAAACATCTGCTAAAGAGAAAGAAGTAGCAAGAAGGAATAAGAACCGATCTAGCACTAAGAAAAGCTACTATACAAATGAAGACAGTGATGGGTTATCTGACAGTGAGGGAGAATGTGAACAAGATCTTAGACTTCTCATGGCATTTGAAAATAATTCTAGAGACGATAAGGATGCTTTTATGGATGCTCTAGATGACAATGATTTTCTTGATCAAAACAATCAACTCAAAATATGCTTGGAAGAAAGTAAAATAATCATAGAGACTCTGAAAAGGCAGAATGAAGAAGCAAAGAAACATAATGAAAAATTAGAATGTGAAGTAGTAAGTCTAAGAAAAGAACTTGAGAAATTAAAGACTCTGAATCTTAGATTTGCTAAAGCATCTGAAACCTTAGATGAAATTATCAAGGTTCAACGATCTCCTTTGATTAAGACAGGTCTTGGATATACCGAAGAATATTCTCAGGCTTCAGCACCAAATTATCTAAAAGCAGCTACAACTGGTTTACTACATTCAGCCACTCAGCAAGGGAATAAATAATCTTTACAGGTAAAGCATGATCATCACAATACAAGGAACACTAACAGGGATATCTCTCAAAGAAGCAACAATCAACAAGTAAATTCAAATAGAAGATTTTATGATCGCAGAAATTTCTACTTCAATGGACAATGTTTCTCATGTCACAATTTTGGTCATAAAGTTGTTCAATGTGTTGCATATAAAATCATCATGACAAGAGAAGCAAGAAAGAAAAGGATGGATATTGATCCAAAGAAGAATACCTATAACAACTTTTCTCCTCTTCAAAATGAAGTTGAATGTACTTATTGCAATAACTTTGGCCATGAAGAATCTGAATGCAGGAGCAAAGTCCAGCCAAAACAACATATTCCTTCAAGTTCCAAAGTATGGAAAAAGAAGGAATTACAGGTTGAAAATTGTGGGATAGCGTTATTTGCAGAAGGTGAAGAAAATCAATGGTATATTGATAGTGGGTGCTCAAGACACATGACAGGTGACAAAAGCAAACTCCTTGCATATAATGCTCTAGAAAAGGAAAAGAAAGTTACATTTGGAAATGATAATCCTTCTATAATTAAAGGAAAAGGGTCCGTGTTTCTAAAAGAAAAGGTGAAGGTTAATGATGTCATGTATGTGGATGGATTAAGGCATAACCTGTTAAGTGTAAGTCAAATGTGTGATCAAGGTACAGAAGTTGTCTTTAGTTCAAAAGAATGTGTGGTTCGTGATCTGGATACAGGTAGAACTATTATAAAAGGGAAAAGAACTCCAAGCAATCTATATGTATTGAAGAACTACAAAGATCAATGTTACTTGAGCAAATATTCAGAAAATTGGCTATGGCATAGAAGATTGGGGCATCTAAGCTTCTCTCAAATCAACAAAGCAAGTAGACTTCAAGCTGTTTGTGGTCTTCCCAATATTACTCTACCAGAGAGTATCATATGCAAATCCTGCCAATTTGGTAAGCAGACCAGAGTACAATTTAATGCCAAAGAAGAATCATTAGGTAGGCCTCTTGAACTTGTTCATACTGACATTTGTGGACCTATGAGGAAAAGGTCACCACGTGGAGAAGAATACTATATCTTATTTATTGATGATTTCTCTAGAATGTGTTGGATTGGGTTGCTTAAACACAAAGATGAAGCATTTGAGAAATTTCAGATCTTCAAAGCACTGGTTGAAAATGAACTAGATCTAAAAATCAAATTTCTTAGATCTAATCGAGGAGGAGAATATACATCAAATGAATTCTTTGAATTCTGTGAACAACATGGCATAAAGAGACAGTTCTCTGTAGCAAGCACTCCACAACAAAATGGCATAGTAGAAAGAATAAATAGAACAATTCAACAAATGGCTAGAGCTATGCTTGATGATTATGGAACTCCTGACATGTTCTGGGGAGAACCAGCACATACAGCAGCAAATATTCTCAACAAGGCACATGTTCGAGTAAATAGTGACAAAACTCCATATGAACTCTGGCATGGTAATTCTCCCTCTGTAAAGCATTTTAGAATTTTTGGAAGTAAATGCTTTATCAAAAATAATGATGAAAATCTTGGCAAGTTTGAACCTAGATCAAATGAAGGGATACTTCTTGGTTACTCATCTACAAGCAGAGCATCCAAATGTTACAATAAAAGGTTTCGAAAGATTGTTGAATGTATTGATGTTGTCATTGATGAGTCTCCTGCAGCTCCTAAAGAAGAAAAACAAGCAACAGAAGAAGATGATGGTGATTTTTGTCCTTCTACATCAAATGGAAATGATATAGATAGTGGATCCAATGAAGAACCTGAAGATAATCTATCAGAAAAAGCTCCATCTAGATATGTTCAAAAGAATCATCCTGAATCTCAAATTTTGGGAAACAAGGAATCAGGTGTACAAACAAGGAGGACTCTTGTGGGATCTTCTAGCTATCTGGCATTCCTATCTGCAATTGAACCCCAAAATGTCAATCATGCTAGCAAAGATGAATGTTGGATTCAAGCCATGAATGAAGAGCTTCATCAAATTGAAAATAATCACACTTGGGAATTGGTACCGAGACCACATGATAAAAATGTCATTGGAACCAAATGGATATTCAAGAACAAGTTAAATGAAAATGGGGATGTTATAAGAAACAAAGCCAGATTGGTTTGCAAAGGGTACACTCAACAAGAAGGTATATACTTTGAAGAAACTTTTGCTCCTGTAGCTAGACTTGAAGCCATAAGAATGTTTCTTTCTTTTTCAAGTTCTCAACAAATCAAAGTCTATCAAATGGATGTCAAATCTGCTTTCCTCAATGGTGATCTAGAAGAAGAAGTTTATATAGAACAACCAGAGGGATTCATTTTGGGAAATGATAAGAATCTTGTTTGTAAACTTAAAAAGGCTCTAGATGGTCTCAAACAAGCTCCAAGGGCATGGTACTCTCGTCTTGACAAATATCTCCATCAGCAAGGTTTTTCAAAGGGGTCTGCTGATAGCAACTTATACACAAAAATTGAAGATGACAAACTTCTGATTGTGATTGTATATGTTGATGATATCATTTTTGGGAGTAATGAAGAATCTTTGAGTAAAAAATTTTCTTCTGTTATGCAGCAAGAATTTGAGATGTCTTTACTTGGGGAACTAACATTCTTTCTTGGCTTGCAAGTGCATCAAACTACAGATGGTATATTCCTATCACAAGAAAAATATATTAAGAAAATTTTGAAGAAGTATGGCATGGAAGAATGCAAGCCTGTAAGTACACCAATGATAACCGGATGCAATCTCAGCTCTCATGATGATTCTCCCATGGTGAATCAACCAGAATACAGATCAATGATAGGAAGTCTACTTTATCTCACTGGGACTAGACCGGACATTATGCATGCTGTTGGAATTGTTGGACGATTCCAAGCTAATCCAAAAGAGTCTCATCTTCGGGCTATCAAAAGAATATTCAAATATCTGCAAGGAACTCAAGACTTTGGACTGTGGTATCCAAAGAATGCTGATCTTACTCTTCATGCTTACTCTGATGCAGATTGGGCTGGAAATGTTGATGATCGAAAAAGCACAAGTGGTGGTGCATTCTATATGGGGCCTCGGTTGGTATCTTGGTTCAGTAAGAAGAAAATTTCTATTGCCTTATCTACTGCTGAAGCAGAATATGTGGCTGTCGCATCTTGTTGCACTCAACTCCTTTGGATGATGCAAACCTTGGGAGATTTTCAAATCAAATGTACTTCTCCTATCTCCATTATGTGTGATAATACAAGTGCCATCAGTATCTCAAAGAATCCTGTTATGCATTCGAAGACCAAGCACATTCCCATCAAGTATCACTTCTTACGTGAACAAGTGCTTGAGCAAAAGGTGAAGTTGGAGTATGTTCCCTCCAAAGAACAAGTTGATGATATCTTTACCAAACCTCTGCCCAGGGAAGCGTTCGAGTATCTAAGACAGAAGCTGGGAGTATTCTCTGCCAATCAAAAGAACAAATCTGCATAAATTCAGAAGATTAAATAGGATACGCTGGTTTCCTGAAACATAGTCGCGTATATACGCGAGTATATGAACAGAAAGTCGCTGATCCAGATCTTGGGGGGGAGGCCCCCAAGATCTAAAAAGTTGAAATGGATCTAACAAGATCTGCAAAATTAGAATGCCAGAAAAAAAAGAGAGAGCACAAAGCAAATAAAACCACAAAGAAACTTGTTTTATTAAAACAGAGAATAATTGTAGAAGCTACATTGTGGCGGACAATCTGTCCTTTTACAAAGTGAGGCTTGTTATTTATAGCCTTTTTTGAGATACAATACCATAGGCGGATACCATGGGCCAATACCATGGGTAGATACCACTTACAATACCATGGGTAAATCCCATGTGTGGATGAATACCATGGGTGGATACATACCATGGGTCACTTATAATACCATGGGCGAATAAATATCATGGATGGATGAATACCATGGGTCGATGCCATTTACAATACCATGGGTAAATTCCATGGGTGGATGGATAATATGGGTAGATGAATACCATGAGTTGATGCCATTTTCCATTCGGATCATTCCTCCCTCCTTAAGAAGCAATGGTCCCCATTGCGTGAAGTTCCCTCCTGAGAAGCCTTTGTTGAATATGAAGAGCCACTGAAGAGAAGATTTTTATGTAGTTAACCCATAACCGTGATGAACGAAGATCCGAGGATAGAGATACCCTGTAATGCTTTTGACCAACTGTGATATTGACAGTGTGCGGCCTAGCAAATGGACTTCGATGAAGTGGGGGTTTGTGGATGAACCAAAACCATGATGAACGAAGATCTGAGGATAGAGATACCCTGTAATTCTTGTGACCAACTGTGTGACTAACAGTGTGCGGCCTAGCAAATGGACTTCGATGAAAATGATTTTGTGCGGTTGACCCATAACTGTGATGCTGATTGTTGATGAAGTAGCAGGTGCCTACATAGATTGGGGTGGGAGGGCAAGTCTCCAAATAACCCAAGCCAGACACTGCTACGATGAAACTGATGAAGGTGAAGCAGGTGCCTACTAAAGCGGGGTGGGAGGGCACGTCTCCAAAGGGAACCCGCTCCGAATGCTGCTCCAGATTTAAAATGAGCATAACTTGGTCAATATAACTCAGCATATTTATTATAACCTATTTTTGGAAATGGAATGATCATTCTGCATCTTCTCATGTGTTTGAAACCACTATCTGGAGACTCTAGACTCTCAGATTCGCGCTGGAGCTGTCTCGCCGTCATAAAATTTCTGAAAATAGTTGATTTTAAATCAACGATAACTCCCACATCTGGACTCCGATTCGACCGATTTTTTTTTTGAAATTGGGTGATTTTTCAAGAGGAGCTCAGATATATATCTATTCTTCTGAAATTTTGCACTGAAAATTTCGAAAAATGACAGGAGAACCGCCGTCCATGAATTGTCGTCAGAAAAATTGCTTCAACATTACTGATTTTGAATCAGCGATATCTCCCTCATCCGAACTCCAAATTGGCCGATTTTTTTTTTGAATTTGAGTATTTTTTCGCAAGGAATCCAGATCTGGTATTTTTTCTGTAAAATTTTCACCAAAAGTTTCAGATCAGATTTGAAAACTCGCCGCCCTAAAAAATTCATGGATTTTCTTAAAGATTGCTACAAAACATTGAAACTGAAATATGTTTCAAACCCTCATTCCCATGGAGGCGTAGCCTAAATCTGATACCACTGATCCAGATCTTGGGGGGGAGGCCCCCAAGATCTAAAAAGTTGAAATGGATCTGACAAGATCTGCAAAATTAGAATGCCAGAAAAAAAAAAGAGAGCACAAAGCAAATAAAACCACAAAGAAACTTGTTTTATTAAAACAGAGAATAATTGTAGAAGCTACATTGTGGCAGACAATCTGTCCTTTTACAAAGTGAGGCTTGTTATTTATAGCCTTTTTTGAGATACAATACCATAGGTGTAAATACCATAGGCCAATACCATGAGTAGATACCACTTACAATACCATGGGTAAATCCCATGTGTGGATGAATACCATGGGTGGATACATACCATGGGTCACTTATAATACCATGGGCGAATAAATATCATGGATGGATGAATACCATGGGTCGATGCCATTTACAATACCATGGGTAAATTCCATGGGTGGATGGATAATATGGGTAGATGAATACCATGAGTTGATGCCATTTTCCATTCGGATCAGTCGCGTATGGATAGCTGCTGACTATTTTTGGTTGGGGTCAGCATTTTGCAGTACTGTTTGGTTTTTCTGGTCATGTTTATTTTTGACAGAGCATTTGATGAAAAGAAGACAGGTACAGGAAGGACAAAATTCAGGGGGAGATGAAGGAATGTGAATTTTTCCATGTTTCACTTTCCATACGCGGGTTATGAAAATAAAAGCCGCGTATACACGCGATTTTCAGTAGACACAGTAGCGTATGCATTAATGCTGAAAATCAGGAGTACCAGTTCAGGGGGAGCATCAGTCTGACTACTGATGATTGTATCATTGGCACTATATCTGCTTGTTTCTCAGTTCTAAATAATGATGGCATGATACATGGTTTCTTATGTTGAATATTGTGGATGGTTGGATGCACATTTTTAGGGGGAGCATTAGTCTTGCTGAGTATAATGAATTGTTGGCATTATGATGGTTCTGAAATATGATCTCTCTCTTGAGGTCTTTCTGGTATTGGTCATGAAAAGTCATATTTATAACTTGATGAACAAGTCTTGTTGAGACCCATGATGTAAAATTGTAATATTTAGTCATGTAAGGACTTGTTATTTGTAAACCCACTTGGTTGGATAGTTGAGTCAGATTTGTAAACCCTCTTGGTTGGGTAGTTGAGTTGAAATATGTAAACCCACTTGGTTGGGTATTTGAGTCTTGTATGTAAATTCAATTGGTTGGATCTTTGATGTAAGTATGAGTCCTTGGTGATAGGAAGGTCTTAGAGTCAAGTACATCATTGTAAAATATGTTTGAAGATGCAGCATGAACTCAGGGGGAGCATGATACCTTTAGTACACATCAGATCTGCAAAGCACTTCCTTCTTTTGATCCGCCCTTTGCCCATGATGTCAAAGGGGGAGAATGACATGGTGTTTGAATAAGGGGAGAGTATCATGGTGTTATTCAATGTATCTATCTACTGTAGTGATCAAACACCATCGTGGTTGCCATCAAGTCCAAAGGGGGAGATTGTTGGCAATATGATGTTGAGTGTTGTCCTTGATGGCAACCCACTTGATGAAGATGATGGCAACCTACTTGATGAAGTTGTCCTTGACGAAATATGTCTTTATGAACTTATGAATGATGTAAATTTGATGTATCTACAATAAGTACAGAAGGTATTGATGAAAATAATTTCAGTATGTGTTGAAACAATGATAGAAAGAGTATGTCTCAAGGCATACGCGGATTTGTCTAGAAGAAGTAGCGTATGCACGCGGGATATAACGTGGCAAGTCGCGTATGGGCAAAAGCTCTCTAAAAGTGTAAAACCAAGGGTTACTACCATGGTATTAACCCATTGTATTGAGCGATGGTTCGTCTATGTGACCCCGTTCAGGAATACCATTGGAAGAATTGTGGTTTTGGCCCATGGTATTGATAAAGGGTAAACCTATATAAGGAGAAGAAAATCATTTTGCAAGGGGGTGCAAGTGTCTGGGCTTTAATGAATACTTCACTCTGAAGTATATCTGCATGGTTAAAACTCTGCTCTTAATTGATAGACCTGAATCTATGATGCATCTATGAACATAATGAAGGTTCAAGATCTCTATATCTTGAAATGGTGAATTTCTTGGATGATCTGAAAAGAAGTGATGAAGACCTGGCGCAAATTAGTTGAAGAAGTTGAAGAAATCTGGCTAAGTTCATAGATCTGGTCTGTTGTGCAAATTTTATCTTTAATAGATCCATACGCAGGTTCGTTTCAAGAAAAGCGCGTGTATACGTGGCTCTGTTCAGGGAAAAGCGCGTATGAGAAGTTAGGGTTTATTTGAAAAAATTTACTGAAGTATACGCGGGTTCGTCTTATGAAACATGCGTACATACGCGAGTCTGATATACTAAAAGCGCGTATGGAATCTGAATTAATGGGGTCTCAAAGTTGAATGTGTTTCTGAATGTCTGTTCTGAAGTCTAGGTTAACTCTGATATTCTGGTTACAGTGGGTTCACTGTTCTGTTTGTAGCTTTGGGAAAAATATGTTTGTTGAAGAGTGAAGGGTTGTGTTGGAGCTGTTGGATCTAGTTTGAAAATTGATGAAACATGGTTTGCAGTGGATTTGAGGGTTGAAGCCTTCAGTCTGAAAGTAGAAGCTTTCTGCCAGCAGAGGTTGGTGCTAAGATCAGGGGTAGTAGCTCCCTTCCAGGTGAGGCTGGTAAACGAGAGCAGGGGGTTGTTGCTCCCTTCCAGGTGAGGCTGGTAAACGAGAGAATATTGTAGTCTTCTGTAGGTGGGTGCCTGCGTGCTGGTATAATTCTGCACTAGTACATGATTGTAAGATGTTTTCTCTATAATAAAATATTGAAGGTTGAGACAACGGCAGTGGTGGTTTTCTCCCGACTTGGGTTTCCACCTAAAAATCATGGTGTTCATGTGTGATGCTTTTGTGTGATGTTTCATTCTATTATTACTGCACATGTCCACTGATATATAAACATCTGATGAATGAATAAATTTAAGGATCTAAGTGAAGAATTGATTGTTTATTAATATCTCTGTGCATACGCGAGTTCTGTAAAGGGTATCTGCGTATATATGCGAGTCTGTTTCATTAAAGTAGCATATGGGTTATTAAAGAATGAAAAAGTAAAAAATATCTGAGTAAATCCTAAATACTGATTCACCCCCCCCTCTCAGTATTTTTCCAACAAGATGCATGGAGTTGCATGGCGCTTGTGAAGGTTGCAGGGCGAATGCATGGAGTTGCATGTCGCATGCAAAGACGGTCCTTTCTTGTTGAGAGGGAGTGTTGAAGATTGCAACATGAAAGAGTGAAGGAGGCTTCCTAAAACATCATTCCTGATCCTAGTTGGAAAGTGATCACCTAAACTAGGTGGGGCCCACAGAGGTGAATTTTGTCCCAAAGTCTATTTTTAGACTATGTCTATTTTTAGACATGTCAATCATATTCTATGAGTTGCAGGATGCTATTTGTGGATGGTTGGTCAAGTTGGAAAAATAGATGGACTTCTATTTTTAGACATATTGGGTGAAATCTAATTTTAGATTGCCAGTCTAAAAATAGATATGTAGAATATTATTATCTCTTAATAATATTTGGACTCTAAACCTTATCTTATTCTCTTATAGCACTTCAGTTAAGTGCACAGATGTGGCACAGGAGATGACAGAAGGAATTACACTATTCCTAAGGGTTTACTGGAGCTATTGCATGGAGGAATTTAGTTAGAACTCATGTGACAGAGTTTGATGGAGTTGTAGAAGTAGTTGGTGGAGTTGTATTCAGTTTAACTCAGTTAGACACAGTTGAGCTAGTTTTATCTAGTCTAACTAATTGATACACTAGTGAGAGTGGTGTGAATTAATTATTAATTAATTCACTAATTATTAACTCATTAATCAACTAAAGAATACATCAGTTAACTACAGTGCATGGATAGTTTCAGTGGAGACTAGTGGAGAGATAGGTGAAAGGGCAAGATAGACTATCTATTGTGACTACTAGTGATGCATGTTTTGCATCTATATATACATTGGAGTTGCCAATGATAATAATGCAGTCAATGGGAGTGGGATTACATTGAATTGGTCTTTTTAATCAGCTTGGATTGCACAGTGGAGGCAGGCTAGCAGGTGGCGAAGATCAGTGCATGGATTTGCAAGATTGTTCCTGATTAGTATATGATGATTGTATTGTACTGAGAGCTTGTGATAAGCTTTGTATGCTTGTATGAGATTGTCATATGATCTCCATGATATACATAATATGATTTTTTTGGTTTTTAGCCTCAGGCTTTCCCAGTAAACAACTGTGTTATGTGTGTTTTTATTGCTTCATGTGTTTTGTAATTGTTGATTAAATTTCCGCAAGAATTACAGTGGAAGGATTATGTATTTTGCAAGAAGATAAATATTGTGAGATCAGGAGAGTCCAAATATATGCATGCATATTGCATATAATTTTCTACAAAAGTACCATCGACCGGTTATGCAGCGACATCCACGACATTGCTATCTTAGACTCGACCGCACTGCAAGTTAAATTTGAAAGCCTGGTTGAAACTCTCAAAGCCTCACGGTCGGAAGTTCAGTCAGTAAAGGCAGAGTTAGAACAACATATTGTCATGTTGTAGGCGCATTTGAAGCCCAAGACTCCCCCTGAAGTGCGTGCAGAGCGAACGACTATAATTTAGAATGTGATGACTGGAATTTTAGCATATGTCATGTATGGCTCCTCCCTGCTTGACAAAGCCATGGGCTATGGACTTAAATGCAGATAGATCCTCTAGTCAAGTAGCTCAATCAGGATTTGCGTACGAAAGAGCAGGAGTTTGATGACTTACAAGAAGTTCTCCCTATCTTCATCCCTGTTCAGTGAATAGCACGCCTTCAGACCAGCCAGGTGCTACAAGGCGAGGTAGAGGCACTCTGGCGTCAGAAGAAAATCATCACTGATCACATCAAGCCTTGGGTGGAGGAGGCCATGCAGTTCTCTCAGGACCTTGATGCTACCATCCATAGTCTGAACCACATGATGAAGCAAGTCACTCTAGCTATTGCAGGGCCTCCATCTGAGCAGTTGGTAGAAATTGTGCAGAATGTTGTAGCCCAAAGTACAAATATAATGATCCCCTTTGTTGCAACTAGCAATGCGCTCGAGCTCAAAATGAAGATTCGACTCCCACTGTGACTCAAAACGAGTCATAAGATTGCGTTCGGGGCCTGTTGGAGCGAGGTCCCCTAACCACAATTTTGGTATAATTTTGTAATATTTTGTAATAGTTTAGTCTAGCACAGGGGCTTTGGGGCTGGTCAAAGCCCCCCATGAATTGTAATGGGTCAAAGGGTAGACGAAGGTTCTGCAAACCACAATTTGTGGACCATAGAATAGCGCAGGCTAATGTAGTATAAATAGACGGATAAATCAAGTCTAGAAGTAGGTTGAATTCTAGATTAAGCTTGGATACAAATCTGTGGATTTTTTGTGTGAATTTTCTGGGTAAGGGCTCCTGCTAGCTATGTGTGTGGAGACCCTAAGTCCTACTATGTGTGAACCCCGCTAGCCATTTGCATGGGCTGGTAAAGAGATTCTGTAAGTGGAATCTGAATATGAATGAATTAGAAGACTATTTTGTGATATATGAGTATTTCTATGTTATGATTATGGGTTGCACTATATGTTTTTTATGAGATAATGTATGTTTTCTGAATATTGATGATTTATTGATGTGCACTTGGATGCGATGATATAGAAAGTAATGAATGCATAGATCTGGTTGTGATTTGTCTTGTTACATCTGATTACTAGTTAACTTATGATTTATGGGCTTCGCTTGGGTTATTTCGCCAATATACTATTAAGGGTTTCTGGGTTAGGGCTTCTCCAGTGCAGGTCTGTTAGATCTGAAGGGACCCACTTTAATTAACATTCTCTCTCTCAGGGTGTGGAAACATGGTTCCAGCACCCTCCCATTCTACTTTGGGTGAGACCTTGACCCACGCAAGTAGGCCATTGTCGAAAGGGCTAGTAGTAGAGGGGTTTTTTGGTAAACCTTAAATCTGAACCTAGGTCAGGACCCCTCAAACCAACAATGTTTCAATTCTACGAATGCCTTCTGATGAGATTCCCACCAAAATAATTTTTATTTCGCTCCTCCATTTATGACTTGAATCAAGGGCCAAGTGATATGATAGAATCCCAACACAAACATGTGGTAGAAATTAGCAAGACCCAGAAAGTTGCAAAGTTTTGTTAGAGTGGTTCAGGCCGGCTAATCCTGAATCACTTGGATATTGGTTGGATCCACATGCACCCCATTTTCATCAATAATGTATCCCAGATACTGAACCTAGGCCATGCCAAAAGTGCACTTATCCAAATTGGCACACAACTTGTGTTGCCGCAGTGTTTGAAGGACCAGTCAGATGTGGTGGAGGTGCTCTTCCCAAGACTGGCTGAAGATCAGGATGTCATCCAAGTACACCATTACAAATGAGTTGGTGAATGGCCATAATATGTCTTTCATCAACCTCATGAAGGTCATGGGAACATTCGCCAACCTGAAAGGCATGACTAGCCATTCGAAAAGGCCCTCCTTGTCTTTGAAGGCAGTCTTCCACACGTCGGATGGTTCGATTGGCACTTGGTGCTACCCATACTTTAGTCAATCTTGCTGAAATATTTCTCCCCTTTGAGTTGATTAAGAAGGCCATCAATCCATGGGATTGGGTACCTATTCTAGACAGTGATCTTGTTCAATGCCTGATATTAAATACATAGTCTCCAAGTCCCATCCTTCTTCTGCACTAATATGATCGGGCTCCCACAGGGTGATGAAATCAGTTAGATGTGACCTTTCTACAGTAGATCTTGAATCTGCCTCTTGATTTCATCGTTCTCCAGAACAGAGCGCTGATATATTAGTCCATTGGGTAGTGACGCACCTGGGTTTAGATCGATGAGGTGCTTGACCTGACAGTGTAAAGGCACCCCTGTGGGTGAGGTGAAGATGTCCCTGTACTCCTCCACAACCTTGTCCATTTTTTTTTTGTTGTGTGGAGGATCCCTGTTTGGAGGTCGTGGCCATAGTATTCTTCTTTCCTTGGGGGCAGATCATCAGGAAAACAAATTTTCCAATTTTGGAAATGAGCTTACTACATTTTTTTGCAGTAACCCAAGAGATAGTTGTAGGTGGTGGTACCTCTGGTATCTTGTACAACTTATTTCCCAAAGTATCAATAACAACATGAGGCCAAGACTCATACAAAACATGTCACTTACACAAGTATGGTTGGCCTAATAATACATCACAAACATCAAGAAGAACAATGTCACATAATACCTCATATGTGAAGGGAGTGATGTTGTAGGGAAGGCAGCACTGCTGGCTAACGCGGAGATCCTGTCCTTGGTGAAGCCACTTGAATGTGTACGACTATGGGTGTGTTGTGTTCAAGAAGCCCAAACGCTTCATGACCTCTACTGAAATGAGGTTCTTTTGGATCCCACTATTGATAATGAACTGTAGTGGGGAACCCTTTACCCACATCTGAGAGTGGAAGCGACACTCCTCCTCCTCTAGATCTTCTGGTTCCTCCTTTTGAATTTTTGCAGTGGCAACAATGGTGTTGAACTCCACACCAATAATCTACTTCCCTTTGTTATTCCCCTTGTTAGGTTCTAATTCACATTTGGAGCATGCATCTAATTCAGAAGCCCTCATCTCTGCCATGAGTGTCTACTTGGCCTGATACTCACTTATGTTGTGAGTAGAGCTCTTATGGAACTCACACCACTTTCCTGTGTCCTTATTTGGCTTAATGGTGTTGTCCTTTTCTTGCAGCTTTGGTAGGTTATCTTGGGCCACCATGCCTTGGCTTTGTCCTTTATTCTGTGGTTTGGGTGCACCTTTCCCTTGCTTTTGATTCACAGATCCAAAGTCTCGCTTCTTCTGTTTGAATTTCTTCTTAATCTTGGCAGCATACCGGTATTCCGTACCAAGCAAGGAGATGTCAAGGAACTCCATTTACTCCCGAATGTATCTGTGCAGACAACTATGGTACTTCAACACCAAATTTTTCTCTGAATCTTTGATACCCAAATTTGTACGTAGGATATGGAACAGATTCGTTAGCTCATGTACATCTTTGTTCCTTTGCTGCCACAACATAGTCCATTATATGTACTTGTCCTCATAGCTCCCCATGGGATAATATTGTTCCTTGATGGCATCTTAGAAATAATTCCAACTGGGTACGGCCAAGAATAGAGAGGGTTCACCTTGTTATCACCAATTTTTTTTTTTTTTCAAAACATGGTATGTCAACTCTGCTTTGATCATGGTTTAAATAGTTTTGAAAGTCATTTTAGCATGGTTAAGGGTATGTCATAGTTTTAGAGGTTTAGTGTTCACCATCAGAATTCAAATAAAGTCTTTATAGGTCCATTCCATAGTCAAAAAGTTCCCATTTTTCATTCAAGTGTCATCTAAGTAATTTTTGGGTCAATTTTATGCAATTAGCCACAAATCCACATTTTCGTAGCGTCGTTAGTTCAAAAAAGGAGTTTTACGCTACGAAAGCGCTGCTACTTTCGTAGCGCAAAGTGTGAGAATTACACTATGAGCGCTACGAAAGTGCGGTTTCTTAGCTATTGTGTCAAATAATCCGAGATCTGTCAGTTTTAGTTGGGGAATGATATGATAGGGGTATGGTGAAACGGTTAGTTACCAGATTCGATTTACTTACCTCTCTTACAATCATCATAGTCATGATAGGTTATCAATCAAACATAATTTGGTCATAAGGTGACATCTCTAATTCAAATATTTTGCCTAATTGAGTCATCTCTGTTTCATTACCTTTACATATGTTGTCCAAGCTCTAAAGCAGTAAGGATAAGTTTGTGGTTGTTCTATTCAAAAAAAATTCTCACCATTATCAAGCAAGGTTGTTCATCAAATCAAGCGAGGCAGTTCATCAAATCAAGAAAGGCTGTTTTACAGGTTTTAGAGAAGCTAACAAGTTTTCTTTACAAGAAACATGGCTAGAAACCCTAATATTAAGGGGAATCCTTCATCACCAGTAGCAGAATCCAGTCAGCCAGTGGTTACAAAAGAAAAGAGGTTTGTACAGTTGAAACCAAAGAAACAAGTTGAAGATAGAACTAAGAAAGCATCAATGCTTGTTGCAGAAACCCCATCACCTACAAAAAAAAGAGTAGAAAGGGTCAAAGAAACAAAAAAAAAAACAGGTGGCCAGTAAGCAGGAGATCCGGAGAAAGACAAGAAGTCAAGAAACAACATCAAAGGGCAAAGCAACTATTTCAGTGACAAATAACAACCCAATGATGAAAGGCAACTTGGATGATATACTTCATGCAATTGATATAGAATAATCACCTATTGTGCAGGCAGATTTTATTGAAGTGGATGAACCGAAACAAAAAAAAATGAAATCAGCAAAGAAACTGGAATTTGAAGGTGAGAATGAAACTTTTTTTTTCCAAGCTAGGAAACCCTTAACCAGGCATGAAAAGAAACTCCAAGAAAGTAGTAAAGATATTCAAATAACTATTGAAGCAGCCAAAGTCCCTGAAGAGGTGGTTGATGTTGAGGTATAAAAGGTGTATTTTTAATGCCTATTTATCCTACATTAATTATCAATCCGGGAATGACTTTTTATTTCAAGAGTGTACTCAGTCTGAGGCGGCAAATTATCCAAGAGAAATGTTATGTGAGATGTAGTATAGTGTTCTAAATGCAAGAGTAAATGGATGCTTGAAAAATAAATCTAACTACAACAACATAAACTCAAATGCTCTGAAATCCAACTATTCACTCAGCAAACATCAATTGAGGATACAATAGCAATAAATCATTCTTCTAGAAATTGATGTAATTGAAATCAAACTGGAACAAGACAATCAATCTGGGAACGAGGAAGCAATAACCAATGTTCTCTACAGTTGATAGTCCTGCTTTAAAGCAATTAAAAGGAAATAGAAATTGAACTAAAGCTGCTATTGAAAGTAAACTAGGAAAACTCTTTAAAAGAAAACTCTTTGCAATTAATCAACAGAAATGAACAAAAAAGAAAATGGACAAAAAACTTTAATTAAAGGAATTAAAAATGAATCCTATTTAATGAATATAAACAACAAACTCTAATTAATGGAATCGAATAACCAATCCTATTGAACAACAATCTGTAATGAATATCAATCAAACGGAATAGCAAGTGGAATGAAACCATAATGGAAATAGAACAGTGAAGCTCTATTAAGGTATTAACAAGATAAATTATACAATGTTGAGATTCTAGCTAAATAATAAAAGAACAACAACGCAATTCGTTAATATAACACACTGATATCAAAGCAATTTAACAACAAACCGATTAACTTGCAAACTATAATAAAAGAAAATATGAACTATCTCACAACAACAATGAAAAGATATAGATACAAATAGCAGATCAATCCACCAGGGTTGGGCCCTCAACCACTGGTGAAACGCCGCTGGGTTTTACTTCAGAGCTTGAGAAATGGAACGAGAACACGTCTTTGTATTAATCAAACATGAATAGCTTTTACATCAGTTTCTCTTTGATCACGTGAGCCAAGGAATTACATTGTTACAAAAGGAATTCAATAATCATCCATCGTTCTCTAATACATAATACATGCTCTCCTTTTATAATCAGAAAGAGGAGAAATTAAATAGCAAATATGATCTCTCATAACAATATTGGATTGTTTCTAACCAATTGATCAACAAGAAAATATATTTCAATTCATCTTTCAACAAGAGAAAGGTGAATTTTTCTTTGCAGCTGACATTTGGAGGACGACCGCAACAATAAATCTGAGAAAATCATGCTCAAATAACCTTGTGTTTATCTCAATACATGCTGAATTTGGGCAAACTATTGTTTACAAAAGTTAATTTGGTCTGTTTTGGACAAAACCCATGTTTCATATTTTCTAAATTCTTCTTCATTTTCCCAGAATCTCAATCGTAATATTTTCACTTCTTATTCCAGCGAATTTCTGAGCTGGAATATTTGATGATGATTTGGAGATCAAATCTGCAATCTGGAACATATCTTGAAGGCTAAAATGGTGAGTGTTGGTACAAAATATATTAATAAACCATCATTGATAAAATTATGCATAATAATCATCAATTTATTAAAAATAAAGGAGAAGAAATAATATTCATCCATAAGAGCATAAATCATTATAAAATGGATTTATATGATAAATTATAACAAATGACATGATAAAGAAGAGTAAAAATGGATGATATAAGTGTTAAAAAGTGGTCGTATTCATGGCCCAACACTTGATCTCTCATGACCTATAGTGGAGTATGTAGCCAACAAGATAATGAAGGGAAAGGAACACATGACAGAGTGTCAACTACTAGAAGAAAGGTTGAAGCTAGCAAACCAAGAAATGGAAATGATGAGAAAGAGGGCCAGAAAGCACAACATTGAAAAGAAATAATTCAAGAGGATGAAGGATGTTTGGGAAGGTCAAGCAGTTGTTAGGTTAGAGATCCCAAATAGTGCATAACAGTTTTTTACATGGACAGTTCCAGCCATTAAAGAAGAAAAATTTGTTAGAGTGATCAACACCCATTTGAGAGCCAATAATAGAAAGCTAAGAGGCCAAGTGGAGGATTTGGAGCTACAATTAAAATAGTCTCAAGATGAACTAAAGAGCAGAGGTACAAAATGACAAATTCAAAGCAAACTCAAAATGGAAAATGAGGATTAAATATTATGAATATTATGTTTTTAGTTCATATAGCTGATGTTTTTGATGAGGTGAGTGATTATCTAAAGTTGTAGCATCTTTTTGTTTCAAATTTTGAAGAAAAAATTGTTAAAACTACTTACACAGCAGTTTCGTAGTGCATGTAGTGCAAAAAGGGTGAAATGCACTACGAAACTGTTGTAGCAGCTTTTTCACCCTTTTCTTATCAAATTTTAGAGGGAAGACCATGTATTCTACCTTGAAATTTCTAAGGAAGCTATGTCAAGTGATTATAAAAGTAACGCTGGAGGAAAGGAAGCTAAATTTTGAAGGAAAAATGGGCAAAAATACTGCACTACAAAAAGCGCTACGAAACTGTGTTTCTTTCGTAGCACATGTCTATTTTCACTATTTTGAGAAGTTCAAAGTGGTTTTACATAGCTGGCATGAAGGGATGACTTGGGACATATGCTAATCATGTTCATGGCAGCAAATAGCCTCGAATTTATGGATTAGAAGTGGTCAGTATATCTCAAGAAACTAAAAGAATCCTAAGCCTAAAAACAGGGGGGGAAGTTTCCTAATTTGCAGGAGATCAACATCATCAGCATTATGGTCATAATAGGTTGGAACTCATCATCAGGATTCGACTTACTGGAAATATAAGTGGAAAATGATGTAATTAAGTTTGGATAAATCTATTTTTAGTAGAATCAAAAGAGTTCTAATTCTATTTGTAATAGGACTCTATATTAATTTTACAGTTGAGTTTTTAATAAATACCATGTTTTATCATTAGAATAGGTGTCAAAGTATAGGAATTTGATGTATCTAGTTGTGGATAACCTTATCTTATGATGTAAATGATCTATAAAAGATCAAGGAGTCGAAATAGAAAGGGTTGGACATTTGTTAGCAAAAAGACTTTGTTTATTGTAAGTGACTGTTTTTAGCTTAATACATAATTTCTAATTAGACAACTCAAGGTTCATAAGGAGTTCTTGTATGTTCTTGTTCTGATGGCATCTTTTCAATATTCTATTGCAGTGGTGTTTTCTTATGTTACTCAGAATTAATCAATGATGCTCTGACTTCCTTCATAGACAAACTGACTGTGTGTTTCACTGTTCTACATGTGTATTCCTTGACTTGAACTCTCATATGCCTTGACTTACATTCTAGGTAGATTATTTTGGTTTTTCTAAAGCTATTATGACTCCATAAGCCCAATGTACACTTTCTAATGTGATTTACAACCAGTTTATATAATTTATATGCTTTATTCCATATAGAGTTAGCCATCTACATATTTATCAAAAGACATAAATCGTTGAGAGAGCCCTCTCAGGTTGAGGAGGCTAAGCCTCAGCCAAAAGATTGGTCTGAAATAGTTACATGAGATTAACTTGATTAGCAGCCTATCAGGTCTAATTTTTTGATAACAGCCCTCATCCTTTTTTTCACAGTAGGTTTCCCACCAGTCCTTGACATGAGGGGTAGCTTTGAGGAGTGCAAAAATAATCTTCTCTTGGTCAGAAAAGTCATGAAATGAGAATATCCTTCTAATAGATTCAAGCATATATATCTACGACATCTGCATATATTTGGCCCTCAAATATGGGAATGTGAAATTTTACTTTTACCTTAAAATGATATGCGCCTCAAGAGTGGCTGTTGGATGCAGATGTGCCACTAGTGCGTAGTCATTGAAGGATCTGGGCAAAGTTATCCATCATCACGTTCCTTTGTTTTTCGAGGGCCTCCTCGAGAAATATTTTTATAAGATATCCCTCTCCCTCATATTTCTTTTCATCCCCTATGGGTAGCCATCATAGTTTGTGAGGTTGATCTTGCAAAGGTTCAACTAGATCGAGCCATAACTCCTTATACCCCACTCTCGTTGGGGACATGTAAGGAAGGATCGATAAAGAGCAGACCCCTCTCATATCACTAATCCAGTTTTATGCATGAATGCAACATAATATACATATAACCATAAATATAAAAATTCAGCGGAAATAACACTTCATTTCATTAATATCAAAGAACTAAAATCTGTTAATAGAGAGAATGGAAATAAACTAGCTAGGGAACTGGTAGCTTATCTCTGAGAAGAGATGTGGTGGATACAAGCCTCTGAATTCTGTGTTACAATGAGGCTCGAAGGCCTATATATTATTAAGAAACAATGGAAACCCCTAAACATCCAAAAACGTAACCCTAGGAGATGAAACGCCAGAATATGGGCCCCATTGGGGTAAATTGGTACATAAATTTCTCGAGGTTGTAACTTTGGCATACTATATTCGTTTGGCACACACGATACATCATTAGAAATATTTATCCAAGGAATAAAACTGCTCACTGCAAATATAGATTCCAGAATGAAATCATCTTCATCAGAAACTATTGATTCCAAAACAAAATCATATTCGTCGGAGAAGTGATGCCCAAAAAACGTTGTTTAGTGCCTCAAACCGGCTTTGGAAGTTCAGGACCCGAAAAAATGCTAAAAATAGTAAATTGTGCTATTATTAAGGAAAATGAAAAACTGAAAGAAACAATGGTGGGGCCCCACATGGAATAGGCGGGTGGCCATTAATATCCACCTGGATCAATCCACCCCTCCATACTTGTTTTTGCAACCAACTAAAATACATGCCAACCGAGTTTAGAAATAACCCATAGTTTTTAAAACCTTTGTAAGGACTTCATAATATGCGATCTTTGCCACCATTTTAAATACGCATAACCAAACTTTGGTTAATTAATATTCTTGCGGACTAAGGTTAGAATATTCCACCATGTGTGAATATTACAAAGGTGCATGCAGACTTTAGGTTAGAATATGTATAAGCGGAAATTAATAATATATATTAAGGTTGAAATTAATATTAATTATTATTTTATATATATATATCAATCCAATCTTAATATTAATAAAAAAAAATCTAGGACATAAATATCATGAACCCAAATTCAAACTTGGAGGACATTCGGTAATTTTTACCTTCACAAACTAAACTGGTGAATCTCACAGTGACACTTGTCACAGTGCCATTGGAAAAAAAACTGAAGAAGATTCTCTGCATGTTGACTGGGCTGCCATGTCATTAGCATGTACCTGTTTTGCAATTGTTTTATAAAAAATTGCCTGTTCTGAATGATTATCAACATACCATAACTTCCTCATATGAACTCGATTTTCAACGAAACAAGTTGCGTTGGATTCCTAGTAATGAGTCGGTCACAATCATTCAGTTTTCAATAAATTCTGAGCACTTTTATTTTTGAACTAAAATACTGAGCCTCTGACCATTCCTCCCCACTAGAAGCCTTTTGGACCCCAAAATCTCTCTGATTACTGTTCATGTGGATGAGGGTACTGTTCACTCACCCTTTCTGTCTCTACCCACTGAAATTTTCCCAATTTCATCATTTGGAGATTTTCACAAAAAGTTAACTTTTTCATTAATTCTTGCGACCTTCTCTTGCTGTCATTGACATCGTCATGCTGCAATATTTCTAAATTTTCAAAACAAGAAGCTATTCTGGTAGAAACCATCTTGTTCCTACGTTGGTCAACAATCAACAAAAACTTAAAAAATTTCTCACCTTGCACACTGTCACCATGTGGATTTTTAGCCGATATCACTTTGTACTTGCGTCGACTCTTGACCAAGTATCTTGGCCATTGCCATGTACCTTTTGGAAAGCATAAAATAGCATTTGTGTAACCCATGTCTTTTTTTTCAAGCTGCTTTGTTGCTTTCTCTTTGACCTTTGCACTCTCTTGCACCGACATCTTGTTTCCAACACTGCTCAACACTGATGTTGACTGCTGCAAATGTTTTACATCTTGTTCACCTTATTTCAAAGGAAATCTGTTAGAATCCTAAAACAAATCATTACAAGCATAAGAATATTTTTGAAAAGTTTGATTCAATACATCTATTTGTTTGATGATCAATAATGTCAAGTTCTGACTTGCATTCACTATCCTCTTCATTTCACTTGCATCTATAAGAGAAAAACTTGTCTTCTTCTCAGGCACTCTAATTATGTGCTCAATACCATCCTTTAAAAAGTGATACTTATTCTCATGAAGATGAAATTTTTCTTTCTTATTGTACAGATAATGACTTCCCAATACAATACCTGATATCTCAAGCGACACCACATCAAGGACCACTTCATTAAGAAAGTTTGAGTTGATGGCGAATCTTAATAAGCACTTCCTTGTAACCTACAAGTTTTCATTCTTGCATATCCAACTCAAATAATATGGACCTAGATGTCTAATATTTTCCAGGCCTAGTTGCTTAACCAAATATTTGGAAATCAAGTTAGCTTGTGACCCACTATCAAAAAGTGTATCAACCTTGGTATGTTTAGAGATGACTCTAATATGGAAAAGTTCTATTCTTTTATCTTCATCATAAGTATCATTTGAACAATTTGAAGAAATAGTGCTTGCAATATGTTTACCTTTCAAACCCATGGCTGTAATATTTGTCTCATCTCCTGAATTTGACCCTAAGTCATGTTCAACTATAGCAATAGTTTTACCCTTCTCTTTGGCTTTCAGTCTGTTTGGTTTCAATTCTGGATGAAGTTTCTAACAATGGTCTTCATCATGGCCAATATTTGAACAATTTTTTCATGTGAGTTTTTCCTTCTCTCTTTTTAGAGAACTATTTCTTTTTCCTCTTCCAAAAAATTTCCTTTCCCTTTACCCTCACATTCACTTTTCTCATCTATGTTTTGTTTCCCTCTTGCCTCTAAGTGTGTGGCTTGAACAAAAAATGCATCTAAATTTCATGGGTTAAACATAAGGATAATATGTTTCAAAAAGAAATATAAACCCCCAATGTATTTCAAGAGTGTATCTTGGGAATTCGAGTTTATTCCTAACAACAAAGCCCTTTTCCTAAACTCCTGGGTAAATTCTTGAACTGTATGACCCTTGAGTTTCCTAAACTTTTTCCAACTTGTAACAGCATTTTTCATATAGGCTAAATGATAAAAATATCTTTTAATGGAAGAAATAAACTCAACCCATGAAATGGATATCTTACCATGGATTTGCATTTCCTCTTGAGTCTTTGCTTCCCACCAAATTGGTGCTTCTCCTTCTAGCCTTAATGAAGTCAACTACATATTTATGTCATCTTCATGAAGGTTCTGAATTCTACAAGACACCTCTAGAAGTATCCAATTTTCAACCCTCTCTACATTTACGTCGCCATTGTACATGGAAAGTTCAAACTTAATCTTCAATTTGAGTAATGGAGTTTTTCCTTGTGTGGCTTTTGAGTGAGTGTGA
Source organism: Pinus albicaulis (assembly GCA_034641835.2). NCBI lineage: Eukaryota > Viridiplantae > Streptophyta > Pinopsida > Pinales > Pinaceae > Pinus > Pinus albicaulis. Next base: position 460,378,627 of record CM076575.1, on the reverse strand, counting down.
GTGTGGGTGTTTTTGTGGTGAAAGTGGAAGTTGATGCTAATGGAGATGATGAGGATGATGATGAGGGTGGAGATGGAGGTGGCTTTCCTCCATTTCCCTTTGAAATATTCTCTTCATCCATCTTACCATCTGATGTTCCTTCTCCATATGGAGGCTTAGAACCTTCTCCTGCTATCCCAACAGTAAATACATCAAACATAAATTTAACCATCCTATTTATGTCTTTGAAGTCTCTCTTGAAACCTTCCTCTTCTGAATGTCCTTGAGTCTTTCCAACACCTGAAATGATGTCTATGGATTCAAGCTCAATTTCTGATGATTGTACCTCTTCAATCAAATCAACTTCTTGTACAACTTGTACCTCTTCAATATTAACTTTTTGAGACAAAGCTTGAGGTTCTTCAAGTGCAACTATGAGTGGGGATTTTGGTGAATATGGTGCTCTTTTAGCTCTACTTATTCTAGTCCTAATATTAGGACTTGCAACAAAAAATTTCCCTTTACCTTTCTGCAACTTTAACCTCGTTAGCGTCACAAATTTACAACCATTAAACTTGCAAAAATATTCAAGTGACTATCAAGAAAATAACCTTGACTTTCAACGAAGGTCTGATACCAACTTCATCTGAATTATGAATGTTATTTTTTTTTGTGCTAATTTCTTTTTCAGATATAATACCTATTCACTGATCTTATGCTTGATTTATAGGTTTCCTTGTTTCTTATGTGTGTTAAAACAGGAAATTAAACTGAGTTTTATGGGTGAATTTGAAAGCATAAAGTATGAATTTAAATGGTTGAACAGTAGCAAAATAAATAACAAAAAACCATGCCAATTGATCCATTAAAACAAATTTTTGATGAAGGATTTCACCCCTCTTGGGCCACATCTCTTTAGTCCAACTTCCATGGCTTGGGCCTCGATATTAGCTCAATAATGCTTAAATAGATGTTTAAATGCATCAAATTCTATTATAACATACTCCAATGAGTTAAAAATGTCTAAATCTATCATAAATTACTATTTATTTACTCAATTTGGCCTTGAGGTTCTCTAGGCATCGCCTTCCCTCCTAGTGGCCTTGGGCTTCAAAATTATTGAAGGTAACAAAAACATCTGCAAACTTGCTCCTCTACTTCTGAAACCTATTCCAATGTATTCATATCATTCCAATTAGCCAATAATGACTCCTCCTTAGCCAAAATTGGTCGAAACTTGACTCATTTATGGAAAAAACAAATTTCCCTACAATTTCTCCTCCAAATCTAGACAACTTCCAATTAGCTCCGAAAAATCTAGAAATTTCGCTACCAAAAATCCCACCAGATTAAGTGATGGGTTAATTAAATCTAATCCATAATTAGGTGGATAAGGACGTGCACTAAGTGAAATTAGTTTGGTGCTACTGGATTGGGCACATGGTATGGTCACGTGGGAGGAGGGCTGGCCCGCGGGGTTGGCCCCCTCCTTCCCGCTATCGGATCCACATTAAGATTAAAGTAAAATTTCGGTGTATAGCTCTTTAATTTCTTCCCACGTGGTCTGTTGGTGAAGGAACTTGGTTATGTTGGGGGGGGGGGGGGGGGGGGTGGGGGTGTCACGGGGTCGAACCCTGACCTCCGCCCCGCCATACTTGTTTTTGCAACCAACTAAAATACATGCCAACCGAGTTTAGAAATAACCCATAACTTTTAAAACCTTTCTAAAGACTTTATAATATGTGCTCTTTGCCACCATTTCAAATTCGCATAACCAAAATTTGGTTAATTAATATGCTTGCGGACTAAGGTTAGAATATGCCACCATGTGTGAATATTGCAAAGGTGCATGCGGGCTTTAGGTTTGAATATATATGTGGAAATTAATAATATTAATTAAGGTTGGAATTAATATATATATGTAAATATCAATCCAAGCTTAATAATAATAATAATAAAATTTCCATCACATAAATATCATGAACCCAAATTCAACCTTGGAGGACATTGGGTAAATGTTTATCTTCACAAACCAAACTGGTGAATCCTGCAGTGGCACTTGTCATAGTACCATTGGAAAAAAGATGAAGAATATTCTCTGCATGCTGACTGGGCTACCATGTCATCATCCTGTACCTGTTCTACAATTTTTTTATAAAATTTTTCCTATTCTAAATGACAATTAGCAGACCATAACTTTCTCATCCAAACTCAATTTTCAATGAAATGAGTTGCGTTGGATTCCTAGTGACAGTTTGGTCGCGGTTGTTTAGTTTACAATAAATTCTGAGAACTTTAATTTTTGAGCTAAAATACCGAGCCTATAATCAGCTTAGACCTGTGCCATTTCCATCACTGGATAAGTCTTTGTACTATGTTTCATTCATAAGTGACTTCTCAAGGAATACATGGATATATTTCTTGAGGAAGAAATCTAAAGTCTTTGACAAATTTAAAGAGTTTAAGGCTCTAGTGGAAAACCAGACAGAGAAGAAGATAAAGGCGTTGAGGACAAATAATGGTGGAGAGTTCTACAAGAAGGAATATGAAGTGTTCTGTAAGAAGTTTGGTATAGCACGACATAAGAATACTCCATACACACCTCAGCAAAATTTAGTTGCAAAAAGAATGAATAGATGTTGATGGAAAATGCAAGAAGCATGCTCAGTGGTACCAGGTTAGGACGAGAATTTTGGGCAGAGGCAGTGGAGACTTTATGTTACCTGGTTAACATATCACCTTCATCAACTTTGGAGGATAATAATCCACATGAGGTATGGACTTGCAGGAAACCCTCTCTTTAACATCTAAGGGTATTTGGATGTGATGAAAATGTACATGTTCCAAAGGAGAAAAGGACTAAGTTGGATAATAAATATGAAAGGTGCATCTTTATTTTGTATAAGGATGTTTTAAGAAGATACAAGCCTTGAAGCCCAGAAACAAGGAAGGTTATGTAAAACTAAGATGTGGTGTTCGGAGAAGTGAATGATGTTGTTAAACATGAATTCCTACCAAAGGAACCTGAGAATATAGAGTCTGTGCTAAAGGAGGAAGAATCAGACTCTACAATAAAACAAGATTCAAAAGAGGAAAAGCCACAAACTCCAGTTGTGAGAAGATCAATTCGGGAAAGAAGGCAGCCATAAAGGAATTGTCCATCTACTTTCTCTTCAAATTTTTCTTTAACTATCACTGACGATGATCCCATAACTGTCAGGGAGGAAGTGGATTTAGAGGATGGAAAACTATGGAATGAGGCCATGGTTAATGAAATGACATCCTTGCACAAAAATAAGGCATGGGATCTAGTGGATTTGTTGGTTGGAAGGAATACCATCAGGAGAAAATGGGTTTTTAAGAAGAATATGAATGTAGGAGGCAAGGTGGAGAAATAAAAAGCTCGGTTGGTATCAAAAGGTTATTCCCAGGTGTCGAGAATCGATTTTGGTGATATTTTCTCTCCTGTTGCCAAGGTTAATACTATTAGATTACTTTAATCTATTGCTACTGCATTTGATTTTGAGGTAGAAAAAATGGATGTGAAGACAACATTTCTCCACAGGGATCTGGAAGAGGATATATACATGAAGAAACCTGAAGGCTTTGTGATGAAGGGTAAGAAAGAACTTGTATGTAGGTTAAAAAGGTCCTTGTATGGATTGAAACAGTCACCAAGTATGTGGTATCATAAATTTGATACCTATATACAGGGACTTGGCTTCACCAGAAGAAAAGTGTATCACTATGTGTATTTTAAATTAATTGGTCACCATGTTATTTATTTTTTCTGGTATGTGGATGATATGTTGCTGGTTGGAAATGACAAAGAAATTATCTAGGATTTGAAGAGCCAATTGTTCTCCAAATTCGACAAGAAGGATCTTGATGCTGCAAATTATATTTTGGGCATGCAAATTAAGAGAGATTGGGAAAAGAGGAAGTATGTTGAGACAATATTGCAGAGGTTCAATATGGAGGATAGTAAACCAATGAAGGTTCTTATTCCTGTAGGTGTAAATCTATTTTGCTGAATAGTGTCCCAAGACACAAGAATAAGAGGAGTATATGTCCCGTGTTCCATATGCAAGTGCAGTGGGTAGCATGATGTATGAAATGGTTTGTACGAGACTAGAAATTGCACATGCAATGGGAGTATTGAGCAGGTTTATGTTAAAACCAGGGAAGGAGAATTGGAAAACAGTGAAGCGGGTTTTCAGATATCTATGTGGCACTAGTGATTATGGTTTGTGGTACCAGGGAAGACCAGGATTGGACATATTTTTGGACATCTACGGTTTTTTTGATTCAGACTGGGCTAGGGATTCGGACTAAAGATGATCTACAAGTGGGTACGGTTTTAGCCTATTAGGAGGTGCAGTCAGTTTGAGGATTAAAAGACATTTTGTAGTGGGTCTTTCAACCACAAATGTAGAATACATGACATCCACTCATGCAAGCAAGGAATAAATTTGGTTGCAGAGTTTGTGTTCAAGTATGGGGTTGGTGCAAAAAGCTATAAGGATAGACTCTGATAGCCAAAGTTCAATTTTCTTGGCTAAGAACCCTACTTATCATCCAAATACAAAGTACATTATCATTCAGTATCACTTTGTGAGAGATATGGTAGAGGATAAAAAGGTGTTGTTGGTAAAGGTGGACACTTTGAAGAATGTTGCATATGCATTGATGAAGTATGTGAGCAATGAGAGTTTCTCTTGGTGTAAAGAAACAATGGGAATTACAGGGTTGGACCAATGATTAAGCTCTCCTATCACTCCCTGTGGAAAGAAAACAACAAGTGAGATAATGTTGGGTTTGTGTTACATTCTTTCCACAACCCTATTTTAGATGGGTGGACACGCTTATGGTTTTGTTTTGGGGCATGATGGTTTTCTTCCCATGGTATTTTGTAGATCTGGTCAAGGGAACTATGGTTATGCTCTAATCCAAGGTTAATGGATTGGGGTTTATGAATGCTTTGACATGTATATATATGTGTTGTAATACTAAAAGGAATATAATGAAAAATCAAGTTGGTAGTCCCGATTTGGGATCCATGGGAAAAATCTCTATGTATATTTGTTTCATGTTTGATGCTCTCACTATTGTTTATTTTCTATTTTTAAGAATTCATTTGTAGATAATTTATGTACAGGGTTAAAACCTACACAGCCGAAGGTAGATACCTTTATATCTGGCCAATATTATATCTGTCTCAAAAGATTTTTGGGCTCAACAAAAAAAGAATAAAGTTGTGAAAAACTCGATCCCCATACCAAAAAATAGGATAAGTTGAAAATTCATTTGATGTAGGACCCATAGTTTAGCTGAAGTACATATTAGGATATGAGTCAATCCAACTCTTCAAAACATGAAAATTTCCCAAAACTCTCGGACCGTGGATTGAGCTAGATATCAAGGTTGGAGGAGATCTAGGTTCACAGTTCAAGTACCATTTTTAAATTTTCTAAATATTAGATACACATGGTTATATTCATATCAACTCAATTACAAGATCTAGCACAACTAAGGCAAGGGATATATTTCCCTTTAATAATTTTTATTTGGGAATTGTTCACGAAATTTGGGCCTTGTGGCATTCAACTCCAACACTAGAATATAACAAATTATTAAATAGTCATCTGGTGAGAGGGGAATCTGGGCTTAGAACCCTGGATCAAAAGTAAAAGAGATATCTTGGTTGCGAAACCCAGGTAAAATAGTTTGAAAATATATCCAACCTTGTGACTCTAGATCATGCACAAGGTTTATTTTCAAGATAAAACTCCTTGGATCAAATATATGAATCAAGAGGGATTGTTTTTCATGGGAAGCCAATTGTGCATTCAAAAGGGCTCGATGAGAGATAATTTGCTAAAAAAAAACATAGTGGAGGACTTTCTAGTCACTTTGGCCATGATAAAACGTATGCTCATCTAATCTCTTTTTATTATTGGCTAGGAATGAGGTCTAATGTAAAAAAATTTGTTGAAAAATGTAGAATTTGTCAATATGCCAAGGGAAGAAATATGACACTAGATTTTATCAACCAATACCCATACCAAATAGACCATGGGATGTTATAAGCATGAATTTTGGTTTACCCACAAATCAGAGAAATAATTCAATTTTTTTAGTGGTGGAAATGTCCTCAAATATGACACAATTTATACAATTTTCAAAACTAAGCATGTCACCCATGTTGCAAATTTATTTTTTAGAAAAATAGTGAGACAACATGGGCTACCTAGAAGAATAGTCTAAGACCGAGACACGAAATTTGTTCGACACTTTTGGAGGAATTTTTGGAAGAGCATTGGTACCAACATTTTATATAGTTGAGCATATCATCCTTAAACCATTGGGAAGATTGAAGTAGTTAACAAAATCTTAGGAAATTTATTGAGGTGTTTGGTAAATGAACACAAAAGTAAGTGGGATCAAGTTCTCCCATAGGATGATTTTTCCTACAATCATTTAATTAATAGAAGCACAAGAAGAAACCCATTCCAAATTGTGTATGGAATGTATCCCAAATGAATTATTGAATTTAGGGACTTGTGAAAAGAGGAATTGAGAAGTGCTAGTGTAGAGGAATTTGCTACAACATTACAATATTTCCATGAACATGTTAAGGGAAAAATTCAAGACAATATCCAAAAGTGTGAGTAGAAGGTAGACCCGAGGAAAAGAGAAGTAAATTTTTAAGTTGAAGATATGGTGCTAGCCCATTTGAGGAAAGAGAGATTCCCAAAAAATCAATATAAAAAATGACGTTGAAGAAGATAACACCTTATTAAATCTTAAGAAAATTTTTAGCCAATGTTTATGAGAATGAATTACCACCTGATATTGGAATATCACCCATATTTAATGTTACAAACATGTATCACTGTAGATAACTTGAAGCATATGATGTATAAAATAAATAGGAGATTCAATGGAAGAACCCGATGCCTACAATCTAGAAGCTATAGTTGGATAAGATCCTCATTAATTTTTTTTCCAAGAGAACAAGGAAGAAATACTATTACGAGTATTTAGTTTAATGGAAGCGCCTTCCAGTCAAAGATGAAATATAGATGAATTCTACATAGTGTAGAAAATATAAAAATGAGATTCAATCCTATCTTATAATGTACTAAAAAATATACTAAATCCTTCTACAATTTGAGGAAACAAAAAATATCGCACAATCACATAACAAGTAAGAGAGAGAAATAATCAATCACACAATAGAAGATGTATATGAGGAAATCACACTACCTAAATCCCCACTATTTGTATATTTTATAAAGTCAAGTATCATGAAACAATACAATGCTCTCTCTAAAGAGAAAATCCTACACTTTTCCAACACTCTCACACTGATCTAGGAAAAAAAGAAAAATACTTAGCCAATTCTATGCCTCTGCTCAGCTTGCCTTTCTTACGCATTCCTTGAGGAATTAAATCCCTATTAAATAGGAAAATGCCTCACCTTGATTGCACAATCCTTCCTAGGCCTCCATCTGACTCTATAACACATATGTACAATTTTATAATTATACAACTAATAGTTATCATCCCTTTAACCTCAATGTTAATTGGGCCTTCCTTAAGACTGACATGCAACATCTATTTATATTTAATTATCATTTAACTGATTGATCACTACTTGTGAATTAAATCAGATTTAATTCACTTGAACTCTCACTAGATCGCCACTCACTTAGAATTAGTTAAATTGATTTTAACTCAATTTCTTGAGTTAACTAATTACAAGTCAAAAATAACTATAACTAGAACCCCTTAAATCATGGGAGAACTCTACATTCCTACTCTCTGACCCTCAACTCGAATTTCCTAAGCTAACTCATTCATTCCGACTTAGTTAGCTAATACAAGTTGTCATGAGATGAAATTACAATTTGTCTTCCAATTTAATTAAGGGGAAATTAAATAAGAATCCCCTCTTTGGGGTGCCATTTCAATGCAGAGATCCATAAACATGGAAAAATGGTTTCAGAGCTCATAGACATGATTCCATGCAAAAAAAATTTGTTCTGAGGGATTCTGATGCAGAAACATCCGAGTAAATTTATTTTTCCCATAAGGACAAAAATCTTAGTATATATTCACTATTAAATATATGTTTTTTTTATGCTTATGCTTCATTTTTGGGATAATTTTAACTAGTGAGTTAGGGAATTTTAGAATTATTCCCAAGTGTAACTTCAATAGAGGTGTTTCTAGCAAGTTATCTCCCCATTCCATTGTCATATATTTTATCTCCTTCGTAAATAAAACCTTGGACCCTGTTAGCACTGAAATCAACACTTGGATTTTGACAAGTGCCTAAATAGACACATCTTAAGCTCAAGATTTTATTTAAGTTTTTTTTTTGGAAGGTGGTTGAAATTCATACACACTGAAATGGGTTTTGAGAAGATAAGAATCTCTCACATATATGAGCGCATTGGTGCATGATGTGGTAGAAATTTTGAGTTTGTAGCCTGATGTTGCACTAAAAATTGTCACTTTGACATTTCGTTGTCCGTATGAGCTCATTATCACTCATACTTTCCTGCTTTTCAAGTCTAAAAAAATCAATTCCTCATGTCAAGCCTTAAAAATAAGAGAAAAGCTCTCAAAAGTCCCTAAAACTCCGGTATCGCACTTTCTCTTTGTCTTACATGTGGTTCCGCACGTAATGGTCATGTATCTTGTGTACCTGACCACACTTTCTATGTGTTAAGAGTGCGGACCCCTGTAAAAGATTAAAAAGGCGCAAGTAAACTCAAAAATCTCACTTTCAATCATTTCTAGAAGCCTCTGGAAGAAATCTTGTGGTGGCAAATCCGCTCTTTTCAGGTTCATGTATCCCATGCCTTAAGGAGCTAACCCCTTGATGTGAGGAGCTTATACCTTTGAAGGAGGACTCTATCCCTTAATATTTGGAACAATAACCTCCTCTTTTGCACTATAAAAATATTCATTAGGCAGCCTCAAAGGGAGTTCAAGCTTTAGTGTTATTTGAGGTAAAGTGCTATTGGAACTTAGACTCCTTTAGCTAAGATTTTATGAGGAAAGATTACATACCTATATGTATCTCGGTTTGAAGAGTGCAAGACCTGTCAGAGTAGAGGAAATTCCTACTTCGGACCCTGGAAGGACCTATTCAACATCAAGGCTGAAAAGGTTGTAAGGTTCTTCTACTATTCAAAGTTAATACAAATAAGTTTGTTTTTCTCAATAAGCTATCATTTGATTGTTTATTTTATGGATTCCTTGATCACCACAATAGATATGATTTATGAAGTTATGCTATGTAGGTGTTATTTGATGTTTGTTTGTTTGTGATTGTAGATCTTCGAAGATAACTCTTTCGGGTGACTAAAGGACGACTACTACAAACAAGCGTTGGATCAAGGTAGGATCGTAACACCTTTGTAGCATTTACTTATAAATCGTGATATATCTAGAGAAATATAGATTTAATTGTCTTTTTGTTGCTAGACTATCTTCTGATACTAGGGAGATCGATCTTGTCCGCAAGATCGATTTATCCGGGCAACACCTGATGGTTAGAAGAATGGAAGACAAATAATGGATATGTAAAACAAAATCCCACTTCTAAGAGGCAAGGGTGATACAAATTATATATCTAAAATGTATAGTGAAAGAATGATTTTAAAAGACTTACAAGAATCTCACACTACATTTTAAGAATCCCATTCCAAGGAATGCTTAAAAAAAATACGACCTCATGAATCAGGAATGCTTGATGAATCAAGGCTGAAAAAAAACAGATTAGCATGCATGCTATATCAAAAAATTTATAAAAATATGAAGCATGATTTAATTACACCTCAAGGAATGATTATGAACAATCTTCAATTCATACTGAATCAAGAAAGCTTGGAACAAGACTTACAAAAACAAATCCATATGTCTTGGAGGTTCACAAGACTAATAAAAAAATAAGATATAAATTTTATGATAAATATGGAAAGACAGATAAAGGATGTAAAAACAAAAGGGAAAACAATACACACACCACACAGATTGTGAGCCCTCAAGAGTGCATCTAGATATATTATATACTCAATATACCACACAGTATGCCATGAAATAGACAACCCATGAACCCTTTTCTCCTTGCATTGCACATTATATATACAAAAAAGGAATTCTGTAAAAAGCATCCATAAAAAGTGCAATTTTTTTTCTAAGACTTTATTACAACCCCATATATATAGTAGAGCTTATCAAAATCATAACAAGAAAACTAAAATAGAAATGAAGATAGATCATGGCAGCATGGAGCGCGAGGTGCTTGAGTTGATGTGGCTGAATGCTCCTCATTGCTTGAAAAAAACTGCCTCCACAAAAATTGCAAACTACTAACTGAAAAGAACACATGTACCCTTATCTGCAAAAGTGTAGGAGAAGCTAACTGAAAGGAGTAACAAACTCAAAGATAACAACCTTTCAGGTGAGAAACAACTCTTTTTTTAACAGGTCTTCAATATTCGAATAACAATAAATGCCCTAACCAAGATAAGAGATCTGTCTTCGAGGTTTGAGGATATATTTTTATATTTGTTGATAGATATCAAAATCTTTTAAAACAAGTGCTGCTAGAAATTCCTAAAAAACCTGTAACTTCCTTTGAAATCCTGCCTATGCTTTCAAAAGCATGCTAATACTGGCCACTTGTCGTGATGAGAGTGGAGGGGAGTGAAGTGAGGCATGTAAATGGAAATTAAGAGAAAGGCGTGGGAATGGAACAATAAGTAGGAGAAGGTATTAAGGGGAATAATAATAAGCAGGAGGAGTAAGTGAATTAAAATATATCACAATCACAATCAAAAAGTGGAGTAGAATGAATACATTATCGGGGTGGGATTTCTGTGATATACCGCAATCGCAAGATGGAGGAGTTATCACAAATCGAGGACCATAGCTAATCACATTTTGAAATGAGAGGATTATCTCATTTTGCAATTGGAGGGGGCAACATGGATATTTAGCAATAGGATCTGTGATATTAGATAAGCGAAGTAACATGATGGTAAGGTGGGTCCTACCAATCTCATCGAGGTTTTTTAGGAGCATGCAACATAAAGCGGTAACAAAGTGGCATAATTGCAATGCGATATATCGCATCGGGGTATCGCAATCACAAGATCGAGTAGGCAACATGGATGGTTAGCAATAGGATTTGTGATATGTGATAAGTGAAGTGACGTGGCAGGGAAATGGGTCCTAGTGTTATCACAGTAGGGGGTTTTTTGGAAGCAACAACAGATGATAACAAAGGGATTGTGAAATAAGGTAAGGTGGGTACACAAAGAAATATGATAGTGTGGTATGATTTGGTGGTAGGCGGCTCCCACTATTATCGCAATCGGGGATTTAAGGAGCGAGGAGTAAGTGAATGCACCGATAATTTGCAATTTGTGATGAAGTAGGTCCTATTAATGGTTTTTAAGCAGAAAAGAGATAAATAAATAAAGCGGGCAACATAAAGTGGGAACAAAGGAGTTTTGAAGTGTTTAAATGCTACAGGAGTGTAACAAAGGAACCTGACTGTGAGATAAAAAAGCATAACATAATTGAATTTGGAGGGTTTAAAGTGGATTTAAATGGAATTTGAGCATTAGACTTTGGATTTTGGTTTAAAAATGATAAAAAATAATGCATTTTAACCCTTGAGGACCTTCAACCATAGGTTAAGGGACAAGAGAGGATCAAAGACACAACTACATTAGTGACCATACTTTCAAATTTTGCAGTGCTAACAATGGCTCCTTTTGGGGATGGAGTCCTCCCTATGAGTCTTCAAGGAACGCATATCCCATGCCTTCTCCAACTCTTATTTCTTCAACAAACAATTTTTCTCATTAACTCAAAAATACCAGCATGCCTAGCCATTGGGTAATGGATTCATAGGCTAGACTTCAACCTTCTGCAACTTATTTCAACACGACTGAAATACGGAAATCAAACTGCAATATAAAACTAAAAATTTATTCTTGAGTGGCGAGTTTATTCATCCTCCTACTTCTAATCAGCTAAAATACTGCATAATCAAGTATAACTTGATTTCCAATGCAAACATAAAATCATTTGACCAGTAGAGAGAAACTCTTGCATGCAACTGTTTGAAAAGACCCACAAGGGATATAATACATGCAGTAAGAAATGAACTGGAAACTTGTACTTACTGCTATAAACCTTGTGTGTCATTTCAAGTGCTGCTATATTAGAGACCCTTGCTGAAATTGAATCCATCCAATTAGCAACCAAATCATGAAATATATGAGGAATGTCTAGCTGATCCAGAAGACCAAGCTGTTGTTTTTTAAAATCTGGTATGTCAATAAAACTGGGCTGCTCTTGTCCTCCTTGCAACAAATCATTAACTATATATGTTTCATTATATTTAAGGGCAACAAAACCTTATTTAAGTTGTTTATTACTTTTTTGGACAACAATGTTGACAGGTCAAGAAGAAATGTGTGTCTAATTTAATTTTCCCTTAATTAAATTGGACAATAAAATGTAATCTTATCTCATAATCACTTTTAATAGTTAACTGAGTGTGATGAACTCAATTAGGTCATGAATTTCTAGTGGAGGGTGGTTGGTGAGGCATGCAGAGTGATTATATTAGTTATTGAGTCCAAATTCCAGTTAGTGCATTAGTTTAATGCATGAGAAATCAGTTAACTCAAGTAATTGAGTTAAAATCAGTTTAACTAGTTGTAATTGCTTGTTGCACTAGTGAGCAGTCAAGTGAATTAAATCATATTTAATTCACATGGAGTGATCTGTCATGTAACTGATGATTTACTATTAATAGTTGCATGCATGTCAGTTCTTATGGAGACCCAGTTGAGATAGAGGTTAAAGGGCTGTTAAGTATCAGTTGTATTATTAGTAGGCTGCTCGCATGCAGTAAAACACACATAGGATTTCCCATGAGAATTGCGCAGTTTTGGAAGGCTGAAATTCCTAAATAATAGTGATTGCATTCCACATGAATTGCGCAAGCAAGGCAGGATGAGCAGAGGCTCAAAATTGGCTGAGTGTTGGTCGATTTTGTCCGGATCGGTGTGAGACAGTTGCGAGAGTGTAGGAGACCCTTGTGAGAAGAGTGCATTGTAATTGTTTCATGATTCCTTGGTGAATATACAATATAAGATAAAGGGGTTTTGAGCAGCAAGCTTTCCCCAGGAAAATATCTATGTTTTGGATTGATTTTCTTCTTTCTTTACTTGTTGTGATTGGCGATCGTGTTTATTTTCCGCAATTAATTTTTAGAAGGATTCAGTATCTTTCTTTAGGATATCGCATGATCGGAGTGAATCCATTGGTATACATATTTTTTTTATAATTTCTACAAGAAAACTCATTGGAGGCACTTAAACCAGCAGAACTAAATGTCAACAATATATCAGGTCCTAAAAGAAGAACATCTTTCTCATCAGATTCTTCATCTTATGTACTAGGAAGAATTGGATCGGTATGAATCTGACCTGGAGCCATACCTTTTTCAAACTCTTCATAAACGTTTTACATAACAATGCTAGAAGAATCTACTTTATCATTATGAACATAACACTCAAATTCTTTGCAGCAGTTACGAAGCAAAAACTCAGATGAATATAGTCCTTTACAATAATGATGAAACATTTCATGAAATTCCCTTAAAGAAGAAATAGTACCAGCAGGTAAAGACCAGAACCATTTGTGCACATCTCCACAAGGGCAAACACAAATATTTTCATGAGGAAATATTCATGAAACACATCCAACAAGTGCATAATCTCATGAAATGCAATAAGGCACTTAGCGTGATGTTCATGTTCATCTCCTCGAAATCTTAAAAGATGATGTTTCCATTCATATGTAGAAGGCACCAGATTAGGAAAACCATGAATTGCTGAAAAAATTAAAGGAGAAAACCTTTGAGCTAAGATGGTAGCAAAGGCTTTCTACATTCTAAAACTATGAAGCCACCGCTGGATTCTTTGTCATGAATTCGCCAGGTGAACGATCACAATCTTCTTCAAGTCGCCAATTCTTGTTCATGATCAAGAATTGATCATCAACAATAAAACAAAAGACTTGGGAGAATACTTCGTTTCAAGCCTTCATCTCCTGGAAAACACACCAAAATATGTAACACTGGAATCAACACTTGGATTGTGACAAGTGCCCGACCAAACAAATCTTAAGATCAGGGGCTTTTCTTATAATTTGATTTAAGTTTTTTTGAAAAGTGGTTGAAACTCAGACATGCTGAAATGGAATTTGAGCAGATAAGAATCTCTCACACATATGAGGGCACAGGTGCATGATGTGGTATCAAGTTTTAGTTTGTAGCCTGATGGTTAGAATAATGGCAGACAAACAATAGATATGTAAGAAAGAAACCCACTACTAAGAGGAAAGGGTAACACAAATTCTAGATCTAAAATGTATAGTGAAAGAATGCTTTTAAAATACTTACAAGAATCTCACTCTACATTTTAAGAATCCCATTACAAGGAATGCTTATGACTAACATTACCTCATGAATAAGGAATGCTTGATGAATGAATACTAACAAAAACAGATTAACATGGATGCTAGATCAAAAGAATTATAAAAACATGAAACGAGATTTAATTCCACCTCAAGGAATCTTATGAAAAATATTCAATCATACTGAATTAGTAAATCTTGGAACAAGAATTATAAAACATATCCATATGTCTTGGAGGTTCACAAGGCTAATAAAAACATAAGATAGAACTTTTATGACAAATCTGGAAAGACAGATAAAGTATGTAAAAACATAAGGGAAAACAATACACACACCACACAGTTTGTAAGTCCTAAAGAGTGCATCTAGATATATTATATACTCAATATACCACACACTATGCCATGAAATAGACAACCAATGAACACTTTTCTCCTTGCATTACATAGTATATATACAAAAAATGAGTTATGTAAGAAGCCTCCATAAAAAGTGAAAATATGTTTTTGAGACTTTATTACAACCCTCTACATATAGTAGAGATTATCCAAAACATACAAATAAAACTAAAATAGAAATGAAGATAGTTCATGGCAGTATGGAGCTTGAGGTGTCTGAGTGCTCCTCGTTGCTTTAAAAAAACTACCTCCACAAAAAGTGCAAATTACAAACTGAAAAGAACAACTGTACCCTTATCTACAAAAGTGTAGGAGCAGCTAACTGAAAGGAGTAACCAATTGGAAGATAACCACCTTTCAGGTGAGAAACACCTCTTGTTTTTACATGTCTTCAATATTAAAATAACAATAAATACCCTGACCAAGATAAGAGATATGTCTTCGAGCTTTGAGGAGATTTTGTTATATTTGTTAATAAATATCAAAATCTTTTAAAAGAAGTGCTGCCAAAAATTCCTGAAAAAACCTGTAACTGCCTCTGAAATCTAGCCTATGCTTTCGAAAGCATGCTGATATTGGCCACATGTCGGGATGAGAGTGTAGGGGAGTGAAGTGAAGCGCAGGAATGGAAAGTAATCGAAAGGCGTGGGAGTGGAACAATAAGTGGGAGAATCTATTAAGTGGAATAATAATAAGAGGGAGGAGTAAGTGCATTAAAATATATCACAATCGCAATCATAGAGTGGAGCGAAGTGAATACATTATCGGGGCAGAATTGCAATGTGATATATCGTAATCACAAGATTAAATGGTTATCAGAAATCGAGGATCAGATCTTATCACATTTCACAATCACAGGATTATCGCATTTCACAATCAGAGGGGGAAACATGAATAGTTAGCAATAGGATTTGTGATATTCGATAAGAGAAGTGATGTGGCGGTAAAGTGGGTCCTAAAAATCACATTAGGGGTTTTTAGGAGCGGGGAACATAAAACGGTAACAAATTGGCGGAATTGTAATGCGATATATCGCATCGGGGTATCGCAATCTTAGGATGGAGTAGGCAACATAGATGGTTAGCAATAGGATTTGCGATATGCTATAAGCGAAGTGATGTGGAAGGGAAATGGGTCCTAGTGTTATCAAAATTGGGTTTTTTTGGAAGCAGCAGTAGATGATAACAAAGGGATTGTGAAATAAGGTAAGGTGGGTCCACAAAGCAATATGATAGTGTGGCATGACGTGGCTTTAGGTGGGTCCCACTGTTATCACAATCAGGGATTTAAGGAGGCAAGAGTAAGTGAATGCATTGAGAATTTTCGATTTGTGATGAAGTATGTCCTATTAATGGTTTTAAAGTGGAAAAGTGATAAATAAATCAGGTGGGCAACATAAAGTGGTAACAAAGGAGCTTTGAAGTGCTTAAACGCTGCAGAAGTGTAACAAAGGAACCCAACGGTGAGATAACAAAGAATAACATAATTGAATTTGGAGGGTTTAAAGTGGATTTAAATGGAATCTGAGTGCTGGAATTTGGATTTTGGTTTAAGAATGATAAAATCTAATACATTTTAACCCTCCAAGACCTTCAACCGTAGGTTAAGAGACAATAGAGGATCAAAGACACAACTACAATAGTGACCAAACTTTGAAAAATTACAGTGCTAACAAGCCCCATGAATGCCTGAGAGAGAGCAAGGGAAGTAATTTAAATAGTAAAATAACTTTGTAAATCCTCTGAAAATGAAATAAATGTTGATTATCTATCTTGAAATTAATTCCCCCCCTTGTGATTGCTTATATAGAAGGAACTAGAGTGATTTCTATGTGGTTTTGTTTGTGTTGATTTCATCTCACTCACTGTTAAAGACGTTGCACGAATATTGGGGGTTTAATTTTATGACACTCCCCATTTAGTCCCATTACAATAAAGCACATAAAGTAGTTGCATGTTCAATTTTTCGTTGCAGGAAGAATTAATAAAACACATATACCTTTATATGTGGCTAGTATTAGATCCAATTCAAAACATATATGGGCTCAACAAAAAAGACTAAATTCATGAACAAGTGGATCCTCAGACTAAAGGATAGGTTAGGTTAATTTTAAAGTGCATCCTACATGGAACCCATAGTCTTGCTAAAGTATAGATCTAGATCTGAGTTAATACGACTCTTTAGAAATTGAAAATTATCCAAAACCCTTAGACCCTAGATCAAACCGGATATCTAGTTTGGAGCATATCCACATTGAACGTCCAAGTACCATTTTTAAACTATCTAAATATAAGATATACCTATACATATTTGGATAAAATCCATCGTAGGACCCAAAACGAGTGAGGTAAGGGATATATTTTCATTTAATAAAGTTTTTTTGGGAATGACTCAGGAAATTTGGGCCTTCTGGCATCTGTCTTATTAAAGAGTAATCAAGTGAGATGGGACTTCATGCCTAGAACTATAGATCAATTTCAAAATGGATATCTAGGCCATGAAACCTGGATACATTAGTTTTAAAATATATTCATCCTTGTTACCTTGGATAATGCATAAGGAAAAATTTTGAGAAATTATTTTATATCGAGAGTGTTGTGAAACCAACTCCAAAAATAGAAGAAAAGAGATATCAAAACCTTAGAAATAAGCCACTTAGAGGGGGCAACCTCCAATACATTACATTAATGAACAATTCTTGGATGATACAAATTACAAAACCTCATCTCTATATATAGGAGTCCATGGGGCCATAATGTAATCCTAGTGGGGCCATAATGTAATCCTAGCCGACCTAACAATAATAATTTAAGGCACAATAATAACAATATGGGGGTTACAGGGGTACAATAATAACAATAAGGGGGTTACACTAATCAACAATAAGGGACTATACTGGTAATATAGGGACCTAACATGTCCCTCTCCTTCAAAAAAGTGTTGTCCTCAATGCTTGAGTAGCTCTGGGTGTTTTTGTATAAAATTCTCATCCTCCCATGTAGAATCTTCAGTGCGTAAGTTCTTCCACTTGATGAAATACTTTGAAATTGATCGATTCCGTAGCTGTCGAGTTCTTGTTTCTGTGACCACTTCAGGTTCCAATATGATTTTTCCTTCCTCATCAAGTTCTGGAAATATTGTTTGAACTGGAAGATTTTCACCTATAACCTTCTTTAATCATGAAACATGGAAAACTGGATGCACTCGCGAAGAAGCAGGAAGCTCCAATTTGTATGCCATAGTACCAATCTTTTGCAACACCTTGTAAGGACCATAGTACTTTGGCGATAATTTATTATCCTTCTTAGCTTGCTTGAGGGACAATTTTTTGTATGGTTGTAGCCGTAAAAATACCCAATCTCCTACATCAAAACTTCTCTCGCTGCGATGTTGATCTGCCTGTTGTTTCATTCGATTTTGTGCCAAATTGAGGTTATCCTTTAAGAGTTGGAGAACTTCTTGCTGATGCTCGATGTGATCTTCCACTGCTTGAACCTTCGAATTTTCTCTTAAATATGATGTGATGGATGGTGGATGATATCCATAAAGTGCCATAAATGGGGTCATTTTCGCTGCAGTATGGAAGGAAGTGTTATACCACCATTCAGCGAGAGGTAACCACTTGACCCATTATGTTTGTTTATCAGATACAAAACAACGAAGATATCCTTCCAAAAATTTATTTACTATCTCTGTTTGACCATCAGATTGAAGATGATAAGATGAGCTATAGCTAATTGAGTACCCAAACAAGAAAATAACTCCGTCCAAAAATTTCCCGTAAAAATGGGATCTCTGTCGCTCACAATAACCCTTGGGCTTCCATGTAGCTTTTGAATTCTGTCCACAAATGTAGTAGCAACTGTACTTGCTTTAAATGGATGAGATAATGCACACAAGTGTGCATACTTGGTAAGTCTATCAACTACCACCATGATGACACTCTTTCCTTCGGACTTAGGTAAACCTGTGATAAAATCCATTGAAATCTCCTCCCAACGTTGACTTGGAATGGATAAAAGTTGTAGAAGTCTCGGGGTCTTAATTGTTTCCACTTTATTCTGCTGGCAAACCAAACATTCCGCCACAAACTTTTGAATATCAGATTTAAGGCCATCCCAAAAAAATTCTTTCTTCACCCTGTGGTAAGTTTTTAAAAATCCTGAGTGTCCTCCTAAAGGAAAAGTGTGCAATTCCAAAAGAATCTTTTGTTTTAGTTGGGAATTCTTACAAAGATATAAGCGATCTTTGTACCATAAGGAATCATTTTTCCAACTAAATGTATCGGATGTACTAGGATCTTGCTGCAACTTTTGAATGAGTGTCCATACATCTTTGTCCTTCTTCCATTCATCTCTTGCTTTGGTTATCCAATCTGGTTGGATAATAGAAATGGCACAAAACAATGCTTCCACCTCTTCATTCTTTCTTGAGAGTGCATCTGCAACAACATTAAGCTTCCATTTTTTGTAGATTATTTCAAAGTCATAACCCAACATCTTTGTGACCCATTTTTGTTGCTCTTCTGAAGATAGTCTTTGTTCCAAAAAGTGTTTAAGACTATCATGATCAGTTTTTACCTTGATGTGTCTTCCCATTAGGTAAGTTCTCCATTTCTTTAGTGCATGCGGTATTGCTAACATTTCCTTCTCATAAATAGGTTTCTGTAAATACTTTCCTTTGATTGGACGACTTTCAAAAGCAATGGGTCTTCCTTCCTGCATTAAAACTGCACCAATTCCATTTTCTGAGGCATCACATTCCACAATAAAGGTTTTTGTGAAGTCTGGTGTAGCTAAGACCGGTGCTAGGCACATTGCCTCTTTAAGACGTTCAAAGGCCTTAGTTGCTTGAGGAGTCCATGAAAATGCATCTTTCTTCAATAATGTTGTTAGAGGTGCTGCTATTCTCCCATAATTCTTAACAAACTTGCGATAATACCCTGTTAACCCGAGAAATCCTCGCAACTACTTTATGGTTGTGGGAATTTTCCATTCCTTAATGGCTTTAATTTTGTTAGGGTCTACTTTAACACCCTCGTGAGATACAATATGACCCAGATATTCCACCTCTTGTACTCCAAAGAAACATTTGGATTTTTTTGCATATAATTGTTTCTCCTGCAATAGTTTGAGCACCTTGTCAACATGTTCGACATGATCCTTCCAAGACCTACTGTAGATTAGTATATCATCAAAAAATACTAGCACAAATTTTCTAAGGAAGGGTTTGAAAATGGAATTCATCAACCCTTGAAATGTAGAAGGTGCATTGGCAAGGCCAAAAGGCATGACCAAAAATTCATAATGACCCTCATGAGTTCGAAATGTTGTTTTTGGAATATCTTCAGTCTTCATTCTAATTTGATGATATCCTGAACGAAGATCCAACTTGATAAAATAAATTTCTCCATGTAATTCATCCAATAATTCATCAATCACAGGAATGGGAAATTTATCTTTAATGGTGAGCTTATTGAGCTCCCTATAATCCGGACACATTCGCCATGATCTATCCTTCTTGTGTACCAATACTACAGGAGCAGAGAAAGAACTTTGACTAGGTTGAATTATACCCGCCTCTAACATTTCTGCAATCATACGTTCAATTTCGCTCTTTTGGAAGTAAGGATATCTATAAGGCTTGATTTTTGGAGGAGCACTTCCTGGAATCAAATGAATAGCATGATCATGATCACGAATAGGTGGGAGTCCTTTGGGAGTTTCAAACACCTTGGAATGATTGTCCAAGACTTGTTGGAGATATGCAGAAATAGATGATTTTGATGTTGGAACTTCTAGTGAGCATAATTGTGCAATTACGCCTCGTTGTTCTTTCTTTAGAAGCTTTGTCATGACATTAGAACTTATTATCCTTCCTGGCTTCCCCGCAATACCCCGTAATTCGACTTCCTTTCCTTCTGAAAAAAATTTCAAGAAAAGTTCTCGAAAATTAAAAGCTACCGTCCCCAAAGATTGTAACCATTGTACTCCTAGTACAACATCAGCACCTCCCATAGGAATGGAAAGCATTGGACTAGTCAATACATATTCCCCATGGTTAGCTTGATATTATGGCATTTTCCAGAGCAATTTATAGTTCCTCCATTTGCAACCATCACTTGACATTCTGGTGCTGGGTATAGGAAACAATTTAATTCCTTGGCTACCTTACAATGAATAAATTATGGGTGCTACCTGAATCAATCAACACTATTACCTTTTTCTTCTTGATTTGTCCTTTTATCTTGAGAGTTTGAGGAGTGGTAATTCCTGCCAGTGCATTACACGATATGGTCGGATTCATTTCTTCCTCTTCTAGGGCTGGTTCCTGGTGTATATCCTCTTCTTGTCCATTTTCTTCTTCCTCTTCACAATCTATGTAAAATAATTTCTTCTCAGCACACTTATGACCTTTAGTGTATTTGCTATCACAACTGTAGCAAAGCCCTTTTGCTCTTTTTTCTTCCAATTGTTGTGGTGTCAACCTTGTGGGTTGTGGAAATCTAGGAGTAGCAACACTTCCATATTTATAGAAGTGAGTGGTAGGCTTCCTTGTCGCCATAATTTTACATTCAATTTTTCTTGCCAACCTGAATGCCTTCTCCAATGAATCAGGTTCCAAAATGTGAACTTCATGTTGGATGTTATCCTTTAAAGCACCTATGAAGAGATCAATTATGTGTTCCTCTGGAATATTAGTTACCCTTATATTCAATTTTTGGAAGTCCTCAATGTGCTCCCCCACTAAACCCTTTTGTTTGAGATTTATCAATTGGCTAAAGAAGGTGTTGCTCTTTGTATCCTCATAATGTGCTATTATTTCCTCCGTAAAAATTGACCAAGTGACAATTTTTTTATGGGAGCAAAGCCATCGATACCATACAAATGTATTTTGTTCTAAATGTAAAGTTGAAATGCGTACCTTTTGTGTGTTTTACACATTATGGAGATCAAAATATTGCTCCATCTGTAGTATCCATGTTACAGGATCCTTTCCATCAAACTTCCTCATATCCATTTTTGGAATATGGTGGTTCTTCCCGCCAACATTAGAGTTTATGAAGTCACGATTAACATTTATTGTTTTCTCACCATGAGTTTCCTCTACTATCTTTTCACTATTAGGAAACATTTCTTGTATCAACTTTGTCAAACCTTGCATGTCTGCTTTTAGATCATTCTTCATGTTTTCCATGTTGTCTTTCATTTTTTCATCGATCTTAGCTTCCATGTCATTCATATTAGATTCCATGCCATCTATCTTAGATTCCACGCCTTTCCTCACAAAATCCATTTCATTTTTTTTTGCTCCTTGCGAGAGCGAAATTTGGTGCACTTGCTCTTGTAATTTTGATAGATCATGTTGCAATTCTTCATCTTCATGAGTCATAGTAGAGCATTCTGAAGGCTTAATGGGTGTTGAATTATTTTTACGAGGAATTTTTTTTTAATCCAATACTGATATATATTCTACAATATGCCCTTGGAATCAATTCAAATTGATTCTTCAAACAATACTTATGCAATTCGTAAAAAATACACACCTTTTTCTTGCTTTTGAGGAGCTCAATATTGAAATTGGATTATATTTGTGATTGTGGCTCTTCAATATCTGAAATTGGGCACTCAGGTAGCCTTCTAAATTATCTTTTGAATGCCATAGGTCTGACTTGATTTGGATTCTTCAAGGAAAATTTATGTCCAATCTCCCACAATGACCTAATTATGGGCTGGTTCAGTAGAGAAAAATTGTACAACTTGCCACGTGTCACTGTTTCAAATTTTAGCTCTGAAATTGATAGAAACAAAACTAAAGTTCGTGTACTTCTGACCACTTTCAACGGCACTCCAATCCGATGCTCAAAGAGAGAGTTATGAATATTTTCCCACGATCACCTCTTTGAGATGAAATTCAGGAGCCTGAAAAAGTACTACCTTCCACAAATCATATCTACGAAAATATTTTGAACCAACATCTGCAATTTTTTGACGAATTTCCTCCGGATTTCAGCTTCGCGCCCTAAAAATTTCAGATTTTGACCCTTCGTAGAATTTTTTTTATAGCGCAAATGCCACAATGACCTGTTTATATTAAATTGAGGAGCCTGAAAAAATACCTAACTTCCATAGATCATATCTCCAAAAATATTATGAACCAAGCTCTGAAATGTTTTGACGATGTTCCTCAGAATTTAGGATTCGAACCCTAAAAATTTTAGCTTCTGAAACTTCGTAGAAAAAAATTTATAGCGACAACGCCACGATGACCTGTTTGGAGCAGCGAAACCCTAGAATCCAAATTCCTAATACCAAATGTTGTGAAACCAGCTCCAAAAATAGAAGAAAAGAGATATCAATGCCTTAGAAATAAGCCACTTCGAGGAGGCAACCTCCAATACATTACATTAATGAACAATTCTTGGATGATACAAATTACAAAACCTCCTTTCTATATATAGGTGTCCATGGGGCCATAATGTAATCCTAGTGGGACCACAATGTAATCCTAGCCGACCTAACAATAATAATTTAAAGGCACAATAATAACAATATGGGTTTTACGGGATACAATAATAACAATAAGGGTGATACACTAATCAACAATAAGGGACTATACTAGTAATATAGGGACCTAACAGAGAGAATATTGAAGGACAACGAATATAAACTTCAGTGATTTGAGTTTCAATCCATTGGTCTTGACCACGGGAACATGGGAATTTTGAGTTAATCTTGGATCTAAAAGGATAGAAAGTTTATGTGGTTAGTCTAAGAGAACTTGGGGCTTATGCTTTGACTGAAAATGAGTAAATTAGTGCGTGAGAAGAGCTATCAAATTTAGATTATTTCAACGAGAACCACAAGATCATGCACACAATATCTAAAGGGAAGAGGGATAAGTTTCATTATTATAGGTGTTGAATTTGATAGGAGAAGGTTTGCTAAAGTTAAGGGACTAATGGATCCTTAACAATCAATATGAGTCCAGAAGCACATGATAATGGAAATAAATTGATACAAGGAGATCATGGGAAGACAACGAGAGATGGACTCAAAGATTCCCCTTGTTTAGAACATTAATGCAAGGTTGACTTATTAGTGAATGAAAAAATCACATGGGAAAAGGTTAATTATTGGGTAAAAATTTATTTGAGGACATATCAATAAACCAACATGAAAACTAGAGTTAAAGACTCAACAAGACTAGATGGGTAAACTCATGGAGATAAGACTTAAGATAAATTGAACAACCATTATGTAACACAAGGGTGACTGACTCATGGAAACTACGCTTAAAAATGCCAATAAGGGGATGTTGCTGGAAATTAACTATAACATTAAAGAAGCACAATCTTGTCCTAGTATTTTCAAAGGGGTAAGATGAGGATGAGAGTCCCACCAAAAGATAGTTTGAATGTGTGAAGAGACACATTTAATTGGTAAATAAATTAGAAACAAGGACTTAAATGCCTCAATGAGAAACTAGATGAATTTAATGATGAAGGGGATAAATACAAATGGAAGCACATAAGGATATGGGCATAGATGGAGATATACTTATGGGTGGGTGAATGGTAGTATGAAAATAAAGAATCATCACAAAATGGATGAAGTGAATGGCTTGTGATATGTGATAATCCAAAAAATACCATCAAATTGTATGGTATTCTAGGGGTTAAGGATATAGAGAAACTTAGAAGAGATGAACTAGGCTTAATTCTAGGATGTAGATTGAATAGACTCTCAATCCTATTCATGATTGAATGACATGGGAACCAAAATGCAACAAGGGTCACCAAGCTAGAGAACCAATGTAAGGAAGGGCCTCTGTCTAGGTAGATGGTAAATTAAGGTTTTAACACTATATAAAAATCACACGCAAATGAATATTTAAAAAATAGATAA
Source organism: Pinus albicaulis (assembly GCA_034641835.2). Classification (NCBI taxonomy): domain Eukaryota; kingdom Viridiplantae; phylum Streptophyta; class Pinopsida; order Pinales; family Pinaceae; genus Pinus; species Pinus albicaulis. The sequence continues at coordinate 460,353,821 of CM076575.1, read as the reverse complement.
TATACAATGGCAAGAACACAAAATATGCACATATATTTTTCTCCTAGAACCCAAAACTAGGAAAACCAGATTGATTACAATACATTATATACATTTTTAAGCATTCATAAACCCATAATCCATTAACCCTGGATCACAACATAATTTTAGTTCCCTTAACTAGATCTAAAAAATACCATGGGAAAAAAATTATGTCCAAAACCATGCGAAAAACCATGGGTGGATCTGCCCACCATCCATGGGTCTACCCCCCATCCTTGAGTTCGCATAAATTATTTTTTTTCGGGGCACTTCCCCGAACCCCATGTGCAGGGGGGTACTTCCCACCTACAAATTGTGTTTGTGTGCAATGTAACAACACCTCCAACTAGTCATGAAAAGAATATAACACATACCCAAAATTCTCCAACTCATTGTTCTCTTTGCAAGTAGGCGGCTGTAGGAGTGTAAAATCATTGATCTAGGGCCACAACACCCATTGTTTCTATAAAAAAATGAAAATTTCCAATGCTCACAATCTTTCTTAATGCATCTACAACATTATTCAAAGTGTCCACCTTTGCTAGCAACACTTTTTTGTATTCAACGATATCCCTAACAAAGTGATACTGAACATCAATATGATTTGTCTTTGAATGATAAGAAAAGTTGTTTTCCAATAAAATTTCACTTTTTGTCTCATAATCTATGCATATAACTCATTATACCAACCCCATACCCAAATACAATATTTGCAACCAAATTGGTTCCTTGCTTGTATGAGTCGCTACCATTTATTCAACCTTTGTAGTTGAAAGTGCCACTATATACTTTGTTTATAATCCAATTGACTACTCCTGCAAATAGGTTAAACACATACCCACTTGTATATCTTATTTGATCCAGATCTTCACCCCAGTCTACATCAACGAAATCACATATGTCCAACACTTTGTCCAATCCTGGTATTCCTTGATAGTGCAAACCATAATCACTAGTGCCACACAAATACCTGAAAACCAACTTTATTATTGTCTAATGCTCCTTTCCTAGTTTTGACATAAACCTTCTCAATACTTCCACTGCAAGTGTAATGTCTGGCCTGGTACAAACCATTTCATATATAAAACTACTAATTGTACTCACATATGAAAAAAGGGATATTTCCTCTTCCTCTTAGAGTGCCTTGAGACACTATTTAGTAGATAACTTTACATCTATAGGAATAGGAACCTTCATTGGTTTACTATACTACATATTAAACAATTACAATATTGTATCAATTACTTCCTCTAGTTTAACCATATATTCCTCCTTGCCCAATCTCGTTTATTTTCCATGCCCAAAACAAGTTTGTAGCAACGAGATCCTTCATGTTGAACTTAGAGGACAATTGGGCCTTTGCATGATGGATAATTTCTCTGTCATTTCTGATCAAGAAAATATCATCCACATACAATACTAAGTAGATTACATTATAACCAAGTACTTTATAATACACACAATGATCCACTTTACTCCTTGTGCAACCAAGTGCCTACATATATGTATCACATTTTTGATACCACATCCTTAGTGACTACTTTAACCCATAGAAATAATTTTTTAGCCTGCATACTAATTATTTCTTAACCTTCACTACAAATCCTTATGTATTCTTCATGTAGATATCTTCTTCCATATCCCTAAGTAGGAATTTTGTCTTCACATCCATTTGTTCTACCTCAAACTCAAAAGTAGAAACAACATATAAAAGTAATGTAATAGAAGTTGCCTTAGAAACATGACACAATATATCACCAAAATCAATTCCCGACACTTGGGAATAGTATCCCTCTACTAATCAAGTTTTGTATTTCTCCACTTTTCCTTCTACATTCATCTTTTTCTTAAACACCCATTTTATGCCAATGGGTTTTCTTCCAGGCGATAAATCTACCAGATCCCAAACCTCATTTTTTTCCAAAGTTTCCATTTCTTAAACCATGGCATTGCTTCAAAGTTTTCCATCCTATAAATTCACTTCCTCCCTAATAGTTCTTGGATCATCATTAGTAATAGATAAAATACAATTTGAACAAAAATCAGATTGACAGTACCTCTCTAGATGCTTTCTTTCCTGAACTAATATCCTAAATGTGTGGTTAGTCTTAAAACTCTATCTTCTCTAGTTCATTTTCCATTGGTAGGACTTCAAGTTTCATGACATCCTTCACTTCTATAAATACCACATCTCGATTGTAAACACACTTCCTTGTTTATAGGTTCCAAATCTTGCAACCTTTTAAACCATATTTATACCCAATAAACATGCATATTTCATATTTACCATCAAAATTGGTTCTTTTCTCATTTGGAACATATAAATATGAATCAAAACTAGATACCCTAAGATGTGAGAGAGGGGTATTATTACCAGTCCATACCTAATGTGCAGTCTTATCCTCCAATGTTGATGAAGGTGATGTATTAAACAAGTAACACGCAGTATAATCCACTGTCTCTGTCCAGAATTCTCGCCCTAATCTATCACCGATATGCATGTTTCTTTCCTTTTCCATCAACGCCATGTTCATCATTTTTCAAACTCCATTTTTCTAAGGTGTGTATGGATTTGTCTTCAATTTTCCTATACCAAACTTATTAAATAAATATTTGAATTCCTTCTTTCATATTTATCCACCATTATCAGTCCTCAACATCATGATCTTCTTCTCCATGTAATTTTCCACAAGAACCTTAAATTCCCCAAACCTATCAAAGACTTCAGATTTATTCATCAGGAAATATATCCATGTATTCCTCAGGAAGTAATTTATAAACAAGACATTGTACACAAATTTAAACACTGATGGAACTGACCTACATCCAAACATATTACTTTTTAGAAGCTGTAATATTCCTTCTGCTCTCTTAGCACCAAGATGAAAATTGACTCGATTCGGCTTTCCATATACACGATGTTCAAAAAAATTAAAATATAGAGAGAAATAATTAGACATACCTTCTACCATACCATTAACATGTAATATTGAAATGATCTTCTCTCCAATATGCCCCAATTTTTTATGCCAAATCATAATATTTTCACAAGAGACTACTATATTCTCTATTCCACTGCGAGGAATGAAAAAAATGTTAAAACCATCAGTAACAATACTTCCTAGAAGCTTCTACATAGTTATGATCTGAACTAGGGTCACCAACATGCAACAAGGGTCACCAAGCTAGGGTACCAATGAACGAAAGGGTATATGTCTAGGTAGATGCTAAATGCTAAAGATGAATGGGATAATCTATCTACATAAACAAGGGTGGTCCTACTGTAAATTTTAACGGGAAAGAAATGAAAATACAACATTGTTAAGAGAGATATGATATGCCAAATACCACTTAAAGAAATATAAATTAAGAAGACCACATTCCATAGAAATATAAGGGTATCTATGGAGAATTACTAAATGTGAGTCAATGAATATTGAAGTGTAAATGTGCTTAACAAAAGAAAACTAAAGTATAGAAATTTGAGTTAAGAGTGTTACCTGCTTGAATGAATCGAAGAAAAATGATCCTAGAAGAAGTATCAAAGAAAAAAACTCTAAGAATGGCATTTGGAAGGCTTGGAAATATGATTTAGATGACATAGATGGATTATGAATTTTAGTTTGTATGAGTCTATACAAGGAAAAAAGAAAAGAAGGGTTTCCTTAAAAAGACTAAATCCAAAAAGTCAAATTCACTTTTACATGGTAAATTTAAGGAGGAGGACCTAAATATTTATATTTTCATCATATAATTTTAGCTAGTAAGTCTCAATAAAGTGTATTACATCTCCTCTTCAAGTATAAGTGTATGTTCAGTAAAATGTACCCAAACCCACCTGTTAGAATATTAATAATAAATAGAAGAGTAGGGAATGAAAAACGAATGACTAGAGTCAAATCCAAGGGAATTAAGGGAACTAAAACCAAAAACCTACTTCCTTTTCAAGTATAAGTGTATGTTCAATAGAATGTACCCAACCCCACCTGTTAGAATATTAATAATAAAGAGAAGAGTATGAGAATGAAAAAAAATGACTAGAGTCAAATACAAGGGGATCAAGGGAACTAAAACAAACAACCTAACCTAATAATAACACTAAGGGAAACTAAAACATTGCAAATAAAGCTTAACATAATAATCTCCAACTAAAATAGGGAAATAACCCTTAAATTAGCACAAATCATCCTTGCTCTTTGTGACAATGGAAACTATTCCCATGATTAATAGAATTTACCTGAGTTTCTTTGCTTGAAAGAAGTTGTTGAGAAAGCTCATGATATAACAAATTAGCCTATACAATCAACCTAATAAACCTTTATAATTGCAAACATGTTTTGAAACCATTTTCTAGCATGTTTTATATATACTCTAGAAGCTAATTCTCTTATATTGTTATGCATGTGTTATATTCTTTCCATGATTAGTGTGTTTGGACTCCAATTCTTAATGAGAACTTTCCCATATAATTGTAATAGTGGGGGATATACATTCTCAGGGCAGTTCCCCTATAATATTTTATAGATATTGTAAATATTGTAAAGTGCATGAAAAGACTCACAAAAATGCCACATTAAAAAATGCACTTTGATTTCTCATAAAAAAATCATAAAATGATCTTAGAACACCAACTACATAGTAACTATGCTTGTTCAACGTGTTGTCAATGCGAGGCAAAGACCAAAAAAAAAATGTTGAATCACATCTACAATACGCAATGAGGTCTGTCACCAAGCTAATATGTGGAGCTTCCAGTCAATTTGTGGCCCTCTGGCTCATGGAGCTGCCAGAGATAGATATGGTCCTCTCCATTGTCGCGTCTTCTACTAGAATTACTTCTCATCTAGGGTTAAAACACAACACTGGGAAAATGGTTCTCCATATTCCATAAGATCACTTGCTTCAACCCTTGCACTAAACTCACACAATAGTCTACACCTATGAAGAAAATGGATTTTACAAGAGATTTCCTTTCCCCATTTGTTCTACGAGTTGAAGGGAATGTTAAAATAGCTAATTAACTCCTGCATGAAGAGTTTGTTATATTTAGAGAGTCAGTTAACTAATAATTGAGTTAAGTCGAGTTATGTGATAGATGAATTTGGTAAGTGTGTGCATGTCAAGTTATATTAGGCGAGTTGTTAGTCGAAAAGGTTAAATACCCTTCACCAGGTTCATTGTATTCAGATTGAAGTTTGTGTGATCAATAGAACACCCACAACTCATGTGTTTTTTGTATTTGAATTATTTGTGCTATTTTTTATCTAATATCCTCTGCCTTTCCAACAAATTGGTATCAGAGCTGAGGAAGGATCACAAGATTCATGGACCCTACAAATCTAGTGAGAAAAGGGCGAAGAACAAAAGGCCGACAATTGTTTTTCAAAAATCGTTGAACGATTAAGCATTGCGTAGGTCCACACATTCCTAGTGAAAAATTTGTGCAAATTCCACACTTTCTTACTACAAAAATTTCCCAGATATCCTGAAAAGTACAATTTGGAAAATATAAGGTTTTCGTGCACATCTTTTTTGGTGCCTCAAGTGTGCAATCGGGTTTATACTTTCGTAAAGGCTGACAACCGTCAACTTGATAAAATTCGAATAAGTTCGGTTCAAATAATTTCAAAAATTTTCCACGTGCTCACTCATTCCATTTTATTCAGACTCATACATGATATTTAAGGTAGTATTCAAACAATAAATGAGCAATTTTATAAAATAGTTTTATAAAAATATTTTATTGAAAAAGTATTTTTATAATATTTAAATTTAAAAGGATTTTAAAATATATTTTTTTAAAGCGAGGGTTATTATGAAATTTCTTTTATATATAAATTTTTTTATAAAATAATTTATTGTAAAAAAGTATATAAGGGTCTTTTGAAAGGAGCTTTGCAAAGCTTTCATAAAGGAAGAAATATAGGGTTTTATCACAAAAGTTTTTTTTTTAAGAAAGATGGCAACATTGAGTTTCCAGCCACAACTTCCTTCTTTTACAAGGACAGATTATAATGTATGGGCCATTAAGATGGAGACCATGTTAAAAGTGCATTGTGTTTGGGATCATGTAAATTTTGGCTTTGCATAACCTTAGAGTGAAGTAGAAGAACAAGTTCTCACTAATGCGGAGAGGGAAAAATGGAAGAAAGAAAAAAGGAAGGATGCACAAGCGTTTCTTCTTATCCAACTGGGAATGGACTGAGCAATGTTCCAGAAGAATATGATCACGTCTTTCGTAGAGGAAGCATGGGAAACTTTGGCGACAAGCTATCAAGGTATGGCCAAAGTCAACATTGTTAAATTGCAAAATACTAGGAGATATTTTAAAAGTCTGTAGATGAATGAGATAGAGGACATCGATTCTTTCTGAATTAGGTTATGTCTGGTGTAAATCAGTTAAAATTTTATGATGAAGATATTAAAGATCGAACAGTGACTAAGAAGGTCCTTAGATATTTGTCTACCAAGTTTGATGTTGTGGTAGCAGCAGTAGAAAAACCCAAGGATTTGACAACATTGACAGTTAATGAGTTGATGGGATCACTTCTATCGAATGAGGCAAGGATAGATCGAAATAAGGATTCCACTTTAGAAACTGATTTCAAAAGTCAAGTTTCTATTTCAAGAGGTCGAGGCAGAGGACGAGGCAGAAGATATAGTGGTCAGAGAGATGGCAGAGAAGTGCATGAGCATGAAAGTGAAAACAACAATAGAGGCTTCAAAAATAATCAAAGAGTTGAAAAATCAAAGGTGAGATGTTATTATTGCAATAAATTTGGTCACTATGCCCATGATTTCAGCAAGAGGATAACTAATCAAGGAAACCGGAGAGCTACTTTTAGTACAAAAAATACTAACTCCATGTTCCCAGCTTGCCATAACATGCATGAGCCTTATGATAATGTGTGGCTATTAGACAATGGTTGTAGTAACCACATGATAGGAAACAATAATTTGGTTGCAAATTTGGATCAATATGTGAAATCAGAGGTGTTGGGGTTCCCATGTTTTGGCCAGATTGGCAAGACCAAAAGATGAGACAACATCAGAACCACTTTCAGACCTTAGGATCTAGCCCTCCTAGGTCCAGAGAGGGATCTCTCTAGCTTGAGCAAAGGTTTTATGTCTATGAAGCTCAAAGTTTAAGATGTTAGGCTAGTTATAGGCACGGGTTTGTTTGTTTGATCGTTTGTTTTGGTTGCTGGTTATCAGGAATGAAGGATTCAATGTAAGATCAGTATGAGCAAAGAGGGATACGGCAGAGGTGAAATATTCCAAGAAATATTCAGATCCATTGGGCAATGGAGTCAGGAAATGATTTGCTTGCTACTCAATAGGTAGGCTTTCGATTGGGCTAGTCATCTGAAACTTAGGATCTTCAAGATGATTATGTGATATGGGAAAGTAAGTGGGAGGAGATAATACAGATTTCAGAGCACAAAGTTATGGATCAACAGGTCGTACAAGGATCCTAGTGGACAGGGCTAACTCTAATCCCCAGTGTTCCCAAATCTTCCAACTGAATCAATAACAAGAAACATCTAAGAACTGAATTCATTTAATTCATACATCTGAGAGCAGGCAATAACATCCACTACACTGGTTAAACCAACTGAAATCATTTCTCAGATAATACATTCAGAAGATAAACATAAATGGCAAGGAGAGTAGGAACATAGGGTACTTAACAAGGGTAAATCCTATGTCAAACTTCTGATGCAAGCCAGTGGAAACGAAATGAAATGAATGTAAACACAGAGATAGGAAAACATCACCGCTGCTTCAGATCAGGATCCAAAGAAATGTGCTTGTCATATTAAGTAACAATACCAATCAAGTACAATATTGCGAATAGTTGAATACTCAGTCTGAAAACATATCCATCAACCTATCTTACAATCTTTACACGAAGACTGAGTCTCACAGCAACTGCTTGCAGTTCTCTGATAACTGATAAACAACCATTACAATGAGTTCTTCATGAATTTATAGCCCCGGAGGAGCAGAGGGGGTAGGTGGAGAACTAAATGCGATATTAAAATTCTGAAAAGAAAGAGGTCTGAAGCCCATCCTGTATAACTCCTGTGCATTAATCTCTTATGTTCATTGAGTGCGTGAATGATCTTCTTCAGACTGGGAATTACTCTGATATGACTCTGATGTGCTCTGACTACAGTACTGTGCAGTACTTTGGTGTATAAACAAAATGACTGAATGGAATGCCATGCTGGTGAAACAAACGCTTCTGATAATGTAGGATTGCTGCGAAGGGGGGAGAAAATGGCTTGGGCGCCATATAAACTGAAACCATAATGTGTACTGTGTCCTTGCTCTGGAGGAAACATTTTGTTGATTTGAACCCTGATTTCATGAATCTTTGCGTGTTGTACCTTCTACATGATCTTCAGGTTCACTGATCCGTTGCTTTGCCTCTAAACTGTTGTATTAAACCCAAAACTCAGTTCTGAATGTTGGACCCCATGATCATGAAACTGGTTTTTCTTCACGACTTCATAAATGTCTCGATTCTGCAATATCTGGGCTTTAATGGCACGGGATAGAGTCTGCGAAGTTTCAAACTTCGTCCCTTGATGGAATTTATACTGCCGCAACCTTTCTTGACATTTCCCTATAGTACCAACTTCAGTTTTAATTCTGCCCGCTCAATGCACCGCTCACAATGATTCCTATGAGTTATGGCGGTTTTCCGCCTCTCTAGAAACCCTGCAGAATACGGAAACATGTTAAGAAAACAATGGGGTGGTGGATGCAATGGGGTGGCTAGACTGATGATGCAGACTGGTTGATGGTGAAACTATCGTGGATGATCTGCAGTGAGGTGGAAATGACGAAGACTACAATCAGACGATGGTGCGGAGGAAAAAATGAACAGGAAACCCTTGAATCTCCAACCTTTGAACGAATATACAAAATTGGAGGGAGATCGTACGGAGGACACGTGGAGGTGACATGGTGGAACTGGTTGACAGTGGAACGGTCGATGGTGGGGAGAAGACCAATTCTGGACCGTCAGATCTCACGGGAGATCGACGGTGGGAAACACAGCGGAAGGTGATGAATGGTGGGCCAGGGGTACGGTGGCCATGGTTTAAAACCTGCGCAGCTTTGTCGATTGAAGATTGTCGGATGAGGCTCCCAAGATCTAACGGCTGACGTGAATATCACTGCGCGCCCTGTACCGAACGATAACGTGTGATGGGATAGCTGTTTTGGAATCGTACAGGGGCCACGCGTCGGGGAGTGTATGGAATCGTTGGCCGACGAGGGAAAACCGCCAACCGCCCGAAAGCGGTGCGATAGAAACCACTGGATTTTGAAATAGTGCGCTGCAGGGACCACCAGCGGGTAAAATCCGGACCGTCAATCTGGCGGTGAATGAATGGCGATGGCGCGGTCAGAAGTTTAAATGGGAAAATACGAGCATTGTGGAATTAACGATCGTCATCCGATTTACAAGATCAATGGTCAGGGGCGCTCCCGACACTCTTTGGAGGTTAGTGCCCTTCGGGCCAGTGCTTGGTCATGACATAAGGTTACATGGAGAGCAAGGTTGTGGGGCTAGCGGAGAAGGGGCCGAGGCCTGTTATAATGTGGAAAATGGGTTTTTAAGCCATTCTAATGCATTTTAAAGCCTCTAAAGGGTAACGATAGGGAGATAAAGGGTGAAATAGGCCAAACAAGGGGCATGGGCAGAATTTGAAGGGGATTTTGGGAGATTTTAGACGATTGACAGGGGAAGATGAGGGCAACAAGGGAACCTTGACAAAGGGGGGGAAAAAGGGGTAAAAATGAAGGCTTTAAGGAACACAGTTTGTCACAATCAAAGAGGCTTCTTGTATGGAAATCAACAGAGGGGATTAAATCACAGGGATAAGGCACATAAGACTTCAAGGATGATGTGTCTCCAGGGGAGATGCATTCATTGAAGTCTCAGAAACATTTTAGCCCCCTACTTTGCTTGTCCAAAATTTATAGGGGGGCTAACAGTGGCTCCACATGGGGATGGCTTCTTCTTGAAGGAGTCAAGAATTCAGAGAATAGATCTTTGGAGTAGGCCAGTGGCATGCTGCTTGGCACATCCCTTTTCTTTGATCAACTGCCACAATAATGAAGAAACATCAGTAGACAAACTTTCCCCAACAATCTACCTATCCATACTACAATCCTAGCATTTTTTATTCTTCTAGGGTGCATTGGAGCTAGCAGACCCTTTACATATTTTTATTTTTGCAAACAGAAAATAAACCTATTCTAAATCTACCCTTATTGCTCCATGAGACCAGATTAAACTGTTGGTCTCATACGTTTTCTCTACCTAATCAAATAACTGCTGGGATTAAACTGTCCAGCAGATTTCTTCTCTACATTCTACAACAGAAATTGAAAAACAATCAAGCCGGGATTAGACTGTCTGACTTGTTGTGGGTCCAAGGCATAAATACAGTTGCACATGGATAAAATTTTCAGAAAAATGAAAACAAAACTGTGAAGGCTTGAGATCCGAAACTTGAAACATCCTTCTTCCCTTTGTGACTCAGGATTTGAGCACGTTAGAGTCACTTCCTTTTTCATCTCAGCTCTAGTTTTGGGCATGTTAGGGCTGATTCTTCTTTCTTCTTTGTTGGCCTATATTTTGAGCATGTTAGGACCAGCCACTTTACTTACTTTGGCTCAAGTTTTGAGTTTATTAGAGCCACTCTTTTGCATAACAGAGGTCCATGTTTTAGGCATGTCTGAACCTCTCTTTTTCCTCTATTTTTTGAAACATTTTTCTTTTTCTTGCAAATAAAAAATTGCAATGGTATGTACAATGGAAATGGATACTGGAAACTGTAAATTAGCAGAAGTAATGTTTGAGCATCCTGCCATTGACAGGATCCCCAAACAGCTCAGTGCCATCCAATTCTTGTAAGAAGAAAGCATTGGGACCCACAAAGGCCTGGATGAGGTATGGACCTTGCCACAAACTATCAAATTTGTTGTGCTTTCCTTTATCTTATCTTCTCGAATCCCACTTCAACACCTTATCTCCAACTTTGAAATTAGCAGCTTTGGTTCTTCTGTCAAACAATTTTTTTATGTTCTCCTGAACTTTCACTGCTCTGTTGTAGACCTCTTCCGTTGTTTACTGGAGATAGATTGTCTGATTTATTCTCCTCACCATGTTGTCTTCTTCTGTTTGGATCTCCTGGATCAGTTTGATCACTGGTATCCCAAGGCTGGTAGGAAATACCACTTCTGTTCCGTAGACAAGCTGAAAAGGTGACATGCCAATGGACTTCTTTGTTGTAAGCCTGTCAGCCCACAAAGCATGCACTAGCTTGTTATGCCATGATTTTTTGTTTTCTTCCAACAGCTTCTTGATGATGATCACCAGGCTCTTGTTTGATGATTCAGCTAATCCATTACCTTGAGGGTAATAGGCATTTGAATGACCAAGTGCTATTTGGTACCTGTGACAAAAATCAACCATCTTTTTGGATCCGAAAGCAGTAGCATTATCAGTGATTATTTTCCTTGGGCAGCCAAACCGAGAGAGGATGTGACTTTCTAGGAAACTAATGATGACTAAATCTATGGCATTCCTAGTGGGCACGACCTCTATCCACTTATTGAAATAATCTGTGGCTGTTAGGATCCACTTGTGCTGAGCAGAAGAAGCAGGGTGAATTTCCCCTATGAAATCTAGGCCCCATTGCAGAAAGGGACCTTCAACAGTGATGGGTTGTAGGGGTAAAGGGAGGAGTTTTCTCTTGCCCTCAAAGATCTGACATTTATGGCAGGAAACTATCATTTTATGAACATCTTTGAAGAGTGTGGGCCAGTAATAACCAGCTCTGAGTATTTTTTTTGAAGTAGATTTCCAACTCAGGTGGCCTCCACATTCTCCAGCGTGGAATTCTTGTTTAACTCTCTCTGCCTCATTTTCAGTCAAACATTTAAGAAACAGGCCATTAGGATTCTTCCAGTATAATTTCTCATTTATAATTCAGTAACTTCTGGTTTTTAGCCTTAAGAATCTGGCCTTGGTCTTTGATAATCTGGGAGGGGCATTGAGGTGTGTAAGCACATGCAGAATGTCGGAATACCAAGGAGAGCTCTGAAACTTTTCCTCAACGGTGAGATCAGGAAACTCTTGTTGCTCATCCAAGGTGCTTATCATGTTAATGTCTAGGGCTTGTAGGTTTGATTCATCCATTAACTTAGCTAAGCCCTGACCTTTAATCAGTTTGGTGGGTTTTATCTCGAGGTCATACTCTAGGATCACTATTATCCATTTGCCCCTTTTCCCATCTGGGTCTTGGGACAATATATCTTTGACTATGATGTTGGGCACATAAGCTATAGTGTGGGAATGAAATATGTACACCCTGAAGTATTTCAAGGCCTTAATCAGAGCATAGGCCTGTTTCTCCATGATATTGTATTTCAAGGGTGCATCTCTAAGTGCTTTGCTAAAGAAGGCAATTGGCTGTTCCATCCCCTCTGTGTTTTTCTGCAGTAAGATTGCAGCCATTGTATGCTCGGAGGTGAATGAAAAGATCAGGAAATCTTTGGAGAAATTCGGGCTGATTAGGGCGGGAGCTTGGGTAAGTGCAAGTTTCACTGATTCGAAAGATTGTTTAGCTCCCACAGTCCATTTTACTCCTGCACCTTTCTTCAGCATGTTAGTCATGTTTCTAAGGTGTTCAGCCAGATTTGGAATAAACCTCCTAAGGAAGTTAATCTTCCCGATGAAGGACTGCAACTCCTTGATGTTTCTGGGGTGGGTGATCTATAGTATTCCCTCAATTCGTTGTGGATCTATCCTGATTCCCTTCTCGGATATAATGTGGCCAAGGATTTTACCCTCTTGTAGCCCAAAGACAATCTTTTTAGGGTTCAGGGACAGGCCAAACCTTCTACATTTTTCGAATACATTTCTCAGATGTTTCAAGTGTTCTTCTTCAGTCTTAGAAAAGACTTTTATGTCATCCAAGTAGATAACAATGAAATGCCCTATCTCATCTGAAAATGCTATGTCCATCACTATTTGGAAGGTGGCTCCAGCATTCATCAATCCAAAAGGCATCTTCACATACATGAAGGTACCCCATGGAGTGGTAAAGGCTGTTTTGAGTTGGTCTTATGGGATTGCTAAGACTTGGTTATATCTAGAGAAACCATCTAGCAGAGAAATCCTCTTAGAACCTACTACCTTCTGAAGAATATGTTCCATTTTAGGCAAAGGGTAATTGTCTTTGAGTGAGGCTCTATTGAGATTCCTAAAGTCTATACACAATATGATTTCTCTTGTTTTCTTCCTCACAGCCACTAAGTTTGATACCCAATCAGAGAACCTCACAGGCACAATTATACCTGCTTCATACATCTTCTTGATCTCTTTCTCTACTATAGGCAATTGTTTAGGACTGATTCTGCGAAGTTTTTTCCTAAAGGGCTTCTGATTTTCTTTCAAGGGTATCTTATGCTAAATGATATTTGTGTCATAGGCCTTTAAGTCCTCATAGCTCCATGCAAACACATCAATGAATTTCTTGAAAAGGTCAATGTATTTCTTTTTCATGTCTGCAGGTAAAGACTTAGCCAGTTTAATCGTTCTGGGCTTGTCTTCAGTGCCTAAGTTGCATTCTTCCACATCAGAGTCTGCATGTTCTATAGTGGGCTTTTTTTCCACGTCATCAAAGTCAAAAAGGTCCTCTAAGGGTGCCAGGCCTCTAGGTATATTCTTATTTGTGGCCTGCAACACCTCCATTTCCTCACTATCTACATTTTCACATTCACGGTCTGAGTTTCTAGTCTATACATCTAAAGAGTTTATTTCTATATTACAGGGTGTTTCTTCCTCATCTGAGGACTCTTCACTTAGGTGGTTACTGTCAGGTTTGGAGTCTGAATCAGAAAATTCAAACTCGTTTCTGCCTACCAGAAAATCTTTGATTTGTTTATCACCTTCAAAAACCTGCCAATATTTTTCGTTGTCTGGCACAGCAGGTCTAAATTTGGTTTGAATGATGATCTGTTGATCTCTGGGAGTCTTGGGGTATGAGCTGGCCAGGCAAGCTAATCCATTTGCGATGACATTTTGACTCCTAGGAACAAACACTAATTTGTATTCCACAAACGTTTTTAGCAGATCCATAGTGTCATTCCTATATGCTCTCAGCCTAGGATGTTTCGCTGTGTATTCTCCGTCCACTTGTTTAATAATCAGCTCAGAGTCTCCACGCACATTAATCCTACGGGATCCTAATTTTCTCAACAGATTTAGACCTAGGATCAAAGCCTCGTATTCAATGACATTATTCGTGCATTTGAAGTGCAGTTTGCAGGCATGACTCTCTGCGTAATCATTTTCTGTGTTATGAATCCACACTCCTGCCCTAGCAGCTCTTCTGGTGCATGACCCATCGAATTTCATCACCCACAGGGGTTCATTTTTGTTTTCGTTATCACTCTTTTCCTTATGGATGGTTTCGCCATTATGTTGTGTTATAGGGTCTATACTGGGCTATGTATTGCCTTGTTCCTCATGAAATGTATGAGTTTTAGGGATCTGGTTGGATGGATGTTTATGCTCTATTTCTTGTTCACTCAGGGTTAGGTCTCCACCGCATATACTACAGGTTTCATTGCGGTTTTCTTCTTTGTTGTCCTCTAAATCCAGAACAACCATTATGTTAAAATACATGGCCTCTACCTCTCTGCTTGTATCTTTGTTTTGGGACTCTGATCCTTCTAAAGATTCATCGTTACAAAAGATGAAGGAGTTAAGGTCTGTATGTACAGAATAAATAGGGGAATTTTCTGGTTTTTCGGGGCTACTGACTAGGAACTTCATTTGAGTCTCCCTATACAGTTTTCTAAGTTGGCCAAAGATTTGGATTGCGGCATATGAGCCATCCATCTACATTGTACCTTGCAGCTTGGCTCCCCATGATCTTGATAGTAGCATGCCATACTTAGGTGGCACATCTGCCACCACAACATCCATGACCATGCATTTAGCTAGGATTTGAGTTAAGCTCACACACAAGTCTTTGATCAGGCCTAGGCATTTTACCCTGCTAGAGTCGAAAGAGTATAAATATTTGTAGGGTCTAGTTATCTCTAGAGCTATTCTTTCCATAACCACCTTAGGCATTAAGTTGTGGGATGCTCCAGAATCATGCATTGCATTATGCAGGATCTTGTCATGAATGTTGAGACTGATATAGAAAGGTGGAACTACCCCCTCCTGAAACTTCCCCTCTATCTTAGGACCAAACAAGAGGGCAGGCTGATCATCGTTTAAATTGACAGAGTCACTATTTTCACCTAAGTTCAAATCTCTCAAAATCTGGCCTTTATATACATCCTGAGTGGCCAACTCAGAAAGTGGGACAGAGATTTTAATTCTTTCAATCTCACTTTCCAAATTGAAAGTGGACTGGCTCTTTGGCATACTCATCTCTATTTTATTTTCCACTGCTTTCGTGGCTGAGTCAGTGGACTGATTTTCGTTATGTACAGTGTTTGTGACAGTTTTATTAGGAGCACTAACTGCAGTGCTAGTGCTGCTAGCTAGTTTACCTTGTACATTAGTGTCTTGGTTGTCTTTTTCTCTATCCTTTCCAGAATTTTCAGCTGATGTTTTTCCACTTTCAGAAGTTGCTTTAGAAGATTTCTTAGGTCTCTTCTTGATGCTAGTCTCAAAATATTTGGGTTTAGCAGTTTCTTGACTATTTTTTCTTCTAAGTTCATATTGTTCTCTGACCTGCATCATGGCATCTTCAAATCCTAATCTGTGATCTTCAAATTCCAACCATTCCTCCTCCCAACTAGAGGGTGAAGGCTGGTTTTCTTCTGAATAACAGTTATGGATTGAATATTCTGTCTCAAACATGTTTATTGTGTTTCCCTCAGTCTCCTCTATGATTCTCTCATCCTCGTCAAGAAATTTCTCTTGGAATGGGGGAATAACTTGTTGGTCTGACTCTCTTTGTCTGTTGGGATTTTTATTGTTTCTTCTAAAGATTTGGTTCTCGTTTTGGTTTCTGTTCTGGTTACTAACTGTGACAACCATTTTTTCCATCATTTTTTGTAACCTTTCCACATTTTTAGACATCTTATCGTAATTTTGGTCAGATGTGGAAGCTACGTTGTCATCTCTATATGTTACCCTTCTCTCAGACTTCAGTCTTGCTCTTTTCTCAATCAGGTTGGCTTCTATGTTCACCTCTCCTTTCTTCATGTCCTCCAATGTGTTGTATTCCTTATCTCTAAGCTCATAGGCCATGTCAGCATCAAAACCCTCAGGGTATTTTTCTAGGGCCATGCCTTGTGGAGGCTTCATATGTGGAGGGAGAGCATTATAAATGCTGTTGAACCTTGTTGTGTAATCGTGAACACTCTCTCCTATGTTTCTCTTAAGGGTCATGTATTCTGCCAGGAGTTGGCGAGGGTTTGCCCTAGTTTCCCATTTGTTTATGAAAGTCTGATATAAGCCCGGGAGATCGTTGATGCTACCTGGAAGCAGGCCTTTAAACCATTTCTTCACATCACCCCCTAAGCTTTGGGCAAAGATTCTCATTTTGATTGTATCATCATCAATTTCCATGTAGTCAAAAGAATCTTCCATTTTATCTACATGTTGCTAGGCTGTGATGGATTCTTTTGCAGTGAAGTGTGGGATCTTTGACTGATAATCATTGGGTAAGGGTACTAGAGGTTGGGGTAAAACCAGAGGTGCATACCAAGCTGCCATGATGATTTTTTGATGAGCTAAAGGGGCTTGGGCAGCAAGTATATGGATGATAGGGATGTTATGACCAGCAGAGGACTGATGAGCCAACCTAGGGTGACTGAGCCCCAAGTTTTGTATGAAATGTATATCAGGAGGTGTAGATGGAGGGGTTTGTCTACTCCCAAGGTGTCTACCACCTTACTGTGGTGAATCAGGAAGCTCAGGGTCTGGCTCTTCTAAGCTACTGAATGACCTAGTTCTAAGCAAGTTGTTAGGTAGGTCTAGGTCAAGGTGAAAGTATGATATAGCTGTAAGATATTTTGGTGCATAACTAGCTCTATGGAGATGTTTTGGAATAGTTGATCCTTTAAGTGTATGAGCTCCCTTGAGGATGATCTCGGGGTTATCAACTACTTTAGGCGGGTCTGGGTTAGGGTAAGCTCTTGTATGAATGGTTCTAGAAGCTAGAATGTTGTTCTATGACCAAGCAGTTTAACCCTACTTGTTACTTTTACTGTGGTTGACGTTGTCAAGGAGGCTGGTCTCCGAGTGGAGTCTAATGTAAACCAAGATAATCAGTAGGCCTACTGATCACCAGTTGAGTCTTTGAAATGTTTATGGTATATTGGAGTCGCCAGGTGGAGGTTTTAGAAAGTCTTTGGAGGGTACACTGTCCACCACAGTGCTTTTGAGATGTCCCCTTTCGAGGATATCTTCAAAACACAACAAACTCTAACTAGAGATTGACTCGGAGGGCGTTTACCAGGTATGTCACCTCTAAAAGAGTGTGAGATCTGGAGGCTACCTGGCCCTTTCCAGACTCTGTCCAAGAGTATGGGAAAACACAAAAAATGGTGTAGAGATTGATGTGAGAATAGGATTTTTTAACTGCCAACCTAACCAGAGATTGTAGGTTTTGAATGCTTAAGGATGTTTAAGGTGTAACACACTCAGCTTCCCCAGCGAAGTCGCCATTATGTTGGAGTTCCCATGTTTTGGCCAGATTGGCAAGACCAAAAGATGAGACAACATCAGAACCACTTTCAGACCTCGGGATCTAGCCCGCTTGGGTCAGAGAGGGATCTCTCTAGCTTGAGCAAAGGTTTTATGTCTATGAAGCTCAAAGTTTAAGATGTTAGGCTAGTTATAGGCACGAGTTTGTTTTTTTGATCGTTTGTTTTGGTTGCTGGTTATCAGGAATGAAGGATTCAATGTAAGATTAGTATGAGAAAAGAGGGATAAGGAAGAGGTGAAATATTCCAAGAAATATTCAGAGCCATTGGGAAATGGACTCAGGAAAGGATTTGCTTGCGACTCAATAGGCAGGCTTTCTATTGGGCTAGTCATCTGAAACTTAGGATCTTCAAGATGATTATGTGATATGAGAAAGTAAGTGGGAGGAGATAATACAGATTTCAGAGCACAAAGTTATGGATCAGCAGGTCGTGCAAGGATCCTAGTGGACGGGGCTAACTCTAATCCCCAGTGTTCCCAAATCTTCCAACTGAATCAATAACAGGAAACATCTAAGAACTGAATTCATTTAATTCATACATCAGAGAGTAGGAAATAACATCCACTACATTGGTTAAACCAACTGAAATCATTTCTCAGATAATACATTCAGAAGATAAACATAAATGGCAAGGAGAGCAGGAACATAGGGTACCTAACAAGGGTAAATCCTATGTCAAACTTCTGATGCAAGCCAGTGGAAACGAAATGAAATGAATGTAAACACAGAGATAGGAAAACATCACCGTTGCTTCAGATCAGGATCCAAAGAAATGTTCTTGTCATATTAAGTAACAATACCAATCATGTACAATATTGCTAATAGCTAAATACTCAGTCTGAGAATATATCCATCAACCTATCTTACAATCTTTACACAGAGACTGAGTCTCACAGCAACTGCTTGCAATTATCTGATAACTGATCAACAACCATTACAATGAGTTCTTCATGAATTTATAGCCCCTTAGGAGCAAAGGGGGTAGGTGGAGAACTAAATGCAGTATTAAACTTCTGAAAAGAAAGAGGGCCGAAGCCCATCCTGTATAACTCCTATGCATTAATATCTGATGTTCTCTGAGTGCATGAACGATATTCTTCAGACTGGGAACTACTCTGATATGACTCTGATGTGCTCTGAATACAATACTATGCATTACTTTGGTGTATAAAAAAAATGACTGAATGGACTGCCATGCTGGTGAAACAAATGCTTCTGATAGCATAGGATTGCTGCGAAGGGGGGAGAAAATGGCTTGGGCGCCATATAAACTGAAACCATAATGTGTACTGTGTCCTTGATCTGGAGGAAACATTCTGCTGATTTGAACCCTGATTTCATGAATCTTTGTGTGTTGTACCTTCTGCATGATCTTCAGGTTCACTGATCCGTTGCTTTGCCTCTAAACTGCTGTATTAAACCCAAAACTCAGTTCTGAATGCTGGACCCCATGATCATGAAACTGGTTTTTCTTCACGGCTTCATAAATGTCTCGATTCTGCAATATCTAGGCTTTAATGGCACGGGATAGAGTTTGCGAAGTTTCATACTTCGTCCCTTGATGGAATTTATACTGCCGCCACCTTTCTTGACATTTCCCTACAGTACCAGCTTCAATTTTAATTCTGCCCACTCGATGCGCCGCTCACAATGATTCCTATGAGTTATGGTGGCTTTCTTCCTCTCTGGAAACCCTACACAATACGAAAACATGTTAAGAAAACAATGGGGTGGTGGACGCAATAGGGTGGCTAGACTGATGATGCAGAGTGGTTGATGGCGAAACTATCGTGGATGATCTACAGTGAGTTGGAAATGACAAAGACTACAGTCAGACGATGGTGCGGAGGAAAAAATGAACGAGAAACCTTTGAATCTCTGACCTTTGAATGAATATACAAAACTGGAGGGAGATCGTACGGTGGACACGTGGAGGTGACGTGGCGGAACCGGTTGATAGCGGAATGGTCGATGGTGGGGAGAAGACCAATTCTGGACCATCATATCTCACGGGAGATGCGGTAGAGGTACGGCCCTTACAGCCCTCCGTCAATGATCATTTCGTCTTTTGCATATTCATTTTTAGGTGTCTCGCTTGTTCCACTTCGTTGCATTTCACTAGGAGCATGCCATGGACTGACGAAGGGGTCTGTCGTCTTATGTTTCCTCATGTGTACACCTGCAGTGCTATTTTAAAAATTTTCCTCAAAAAATCACTCAAAGTTATTGTCATTTCATTTTTGGTCATTAAAATGTCAATAAGTGTCTTTGGTCCTAGTGTCTAGGATTTTTGAGTCATTTGTATACCAGTCATAAAGCCTGCAAGGTGAGGAAGGTTCCGCATATTGTGATTTTTTGTTTTATTATCATCAGCATTTAAAAAAAAAAAAACATTTCTAGTCCAAAACTCTGTTTTGGAACTAGAAATTGTTTATTATTATTGTTGTAATAAATTGTACTTATTCCACCAAGAAGAAAATGTCAAAAGCAGACCCCTGGTCTTTTCCTTAGCTGAATAGCCATATCCCTGCAAGAAGACAGCAAAATCATCAAAATCGAGCTCAGAAAAGCCAAAAGAAGATTGTATTTAAAAAGCCAAATGTGAAATTACAAAAACATTGTAATATGGGTTATCAATTAGATTTGAATCAAATCTGATTGTGGAAGATATTTGCATCATATATAAAAGCCAAACCAATTTCATTTGCACCAATCTACAGCACCCAAGTCGAGATTTGGAGTTGGAGGGCCGAATTCAAGTTTTTAAGCAGCGTTGATAGGGTCTTGGAGCTCGAGCGACCCACCTGGGCGCGAGCGACCCATCTGGGCAGAGCGACCCACTTGGGTTATTTCCGCAGTGTGAAATTACAAGGTGAGCGACCCACCTGGGCCGAGCGACCCACTCAGAGCTGAGCGACCCACTCGTCAACAGAGGTCCGAAAAATCGTTTTGAGCGCCCAGTCTTGTTTGGGATCGCCCCCAACGGCCTTCAAACAGGTTTTTAGCAATTTCTTGATGTTTTTAAATGCGTTGGTGGCATCATTGATGATTTCAAACACTTCAAATGGAGGATTTAAACCCCACAGTCATGGCAATATCGTTTTCAGGGTTTTAAAATGATAATGGATGGTTGCATGAGTTTGTCTCCTATCTTATAACAGTGATATATCCAGCCTTGCATATATTATCAAAACCCTATTATTCTCATACCCATTATATCATTGTGGCCATTGCTATTACTTTACCATGTTCAAGACTTTTGTTCCATGGTGACTATGGTTATATTGTGTCTCACTGCCCAATGATAAAAACACTCTCATAACTCTGTTTCATTGCCCATTGACACTTATAACTCTGTTGTAATTGTTCATAGACAAACACATTCATATGATGCCATGCTCCCTTTGACAAGATTTGTTCAATATTCTGAAGGCTGCCTGCTCCCTTTGGTCAAGTTTCACTTGCATTTAAAACAGAGACTGTGCTTCTTTTCCAATCCACCTAAATCAGAGATATTATCATTGTTTGTTTCCTTATGGTGTTTTGACGGTGGGGATATTTGTTGGGTGTTGAAACACACATCATAACTTTGTTTTCACTGCTTTTTAGTGCCAATAGCTTGTTCAGAGCCATGTCAGAGACAGAGTCAGAGTATGAGCAAGGGTCAGGCAGTGATTCGGTGACTGAAGGTAATGTGCCACTGGGGTCTCATAGAGATAACAGAAGTGGTAATCATCGCAGAGAGGAGCCTACTTCTTTGGCTCGGTTGCAGGCATGTCCATTAGCAATGGATTGTTTTCGATATTTGTCATGTTTCAGATTTTGTGAGATGGTTGCACAAACCCGGCCTCATCGTGAATTGGCCCGTCTGTTTGTTCTACATTTACGGGATGGCCGGGTAAGTCTTGCCGGGGTTGATTTCATTGTGTCACCCTTGACTATTGCTCAAGCCACTGGCATACCAAACATGGGCGAGGAATGGAACAAGCGTCAGCATTTAGAGAAATTCCACTATGAGCCATACATTAAAACTGGATATATGGGTTACTTGAGCAGAGTTTTTCCATTCAGATTCTTGAGAGATGAGTATGCACCGCTGATGAAGCTCATCATTCAATATTTTAGTTGTGAGGGCAGGTATGCTCGTCTTTTCGCGTACCATATTCGTTTGCTGATGCACTTCACAAGGGTACGTATGATGAATATTCCGTATTTCATATACCGCAACATAGAGAGGATGGTGATGTTTGTGCAGAAGAAGACGAGCCCAGTGCAGCAGTACAGGAGTATATATCATTTCGCTTTGATCAAAATCTTGGTGTCACATCAGTTGGCAGAGCAGGGCATCACTTGGGAGGATTTCATTTCTAGAGACTTTTTCAGAGTGCCACAGCAGCCTCCCGAGGCAGTTCATGATGCGGGAGAGCCCTCACACCAGCCGGACATGCTTGAGGTCGAGCATATCATCACTCCTTTGGTTCAGACATATCAGCGGGGCCACAGGGCCTTATTTGCAGCGACACGGCGAGTATTATCTCCACGTGATGTGGAAAGGGTCTCGCTTTCTTCTCCAGTGCAGGTACAGGTACAAGACAGGGGCAAGAGGCCCATGCATGATGAGGGCCCATCAGGAGGCCGGGACACCGACATGGCAGTCATTGATGTTGATACGGGCTCTCCTAGCTCGAAGCTGAGGGAAGTCATCCAGGAGCAAAGGGCCGAGGATGACCAGCTGAAAGACCAATTGCAGAAGGCTCAGTGGGTGATTAACTATTTGGAGCAGCGCAACAAACAGCTCGAGGATGAGCTCACATTTTATGAGGTGCGCCAAATCCGTGAGGACAGACAGTGGAATCGAAAGAGACCCGGTGACATGACACCGACTGACAGAGATACTGTACTCACGCATGTGAATATCCATCTGGAGAAGTTGTTGGCGAAGGCCAATCGAGACAAAGACATGCTTCGCCACATGAAAGGCCATTATTGGGCTCGCATGCATGTGTGCAAAGCGAGAATGAAGATCATGAAGAGGAGGTTGCGCAAGGCACTTAGACGGCGGAAAAGGCCTAATCCACTTCGGATTTTGGCCGAGGCTTCATTGAATGGGCAGGACACATGATGGAGGACCTCCGCTCCGAATTTGGGCAAATTCGGAGAAAATTTTGTCATTTTCAAATTTTTGGGTCAAAAAACAGGTTTTGCAGTTAAGTGGGTCGCGCGCTCATGCGCTCACTTTTTTTTGGGACACTTGCTGGAGGAAATTTTTACATTTTTGGATTTTTCATGGTTAGTTATGCATCCTCTGAAGTCAACTTAGCATTTCATCGAAATCTGGATGGTCAAAAAGCTCAAAAACACCATGAAAACCACCTTGCTGCCACCTTTTGCACCAGCAGGGAGTACCTCTGGGAGAATGAGGTTTTGGAGGGTCAAATGAGCTCCAAATTCAGAAATTCCACTTGGGTTGGAAAGTCAACATCCAGGGCTTTCCAAAGAGCTATCATGATCTCAGTTTGGATGCCGGGAAGTACCTCAAATTCAGGCTGGAAAATGAGCGACCCACTCGGCTCAAGAGCGACCCACTTGAATTTTTTCCTGAATTTTCAGCTGCCAGCTCAGTTTTTCGCCTAGTATGGACCAGTTTTGCTTGTGGATAGAATTTTTGGGTTTTTATGATGTAAATTCATGTTTGGCATGTAACTTTGGCTTATTTTTATCTCTTCTAGAAGATTCACTCTCAAATGAGTAAAAAATCATGTAATGGATCCGTTTCCACTCTTTTAGAGGCAAGTTGTTAGCTGCCTAGATTGTAGTTCCATGATTAGAATTGGTTGAAACTGATCCCTGAAGAGGGAATTCGACCCCTAGAGGTGGGGAAAGGGGTTAGAGTGATCTATATATTGTAATTTCTTAGGCATTCTACAGGTTGGACTCTTGGGATACTTTTGATATCATTGTACATATTTTTCATATTTTGGCTAAGGAAAGATCAGGGGTTTTGCGGCACTTGTTGGGATTCTTGTGGTGTTCTGTTCTTGATGGTGTTTCTTCTTTGTTTATTGTAAGTTTCTTCATGTTTAATGTATGCCATCCTTTCATATGCTTCTGAACTAAATTGAATGAGTGAATAAGGTTGAATCCATTGTTTACAGTGCTTGGCCTTTGAATTCAGTTAGTTCTATATGTTTTCAGCTGTTTGGAGAGGATTCAAGTTCTTCTTTGCCCTCTTCAGCTCCTCGTCGGTCTAATCTATCCATAAAATCCAATTTAAAGCATCAAGATCATCACCTACCTCGCCCCAGCTTGAACTCTGCAAAGGTCTGACCTTATCCCCGGACCCAAAAACTTGTTTTCCCATTTCTCCGGCGAAAACCCAAAAAACCAAAAATCAAACATACCTATCTCTTTACTAGCCTAAAATCAGTTCTTATTGTAAGTCATCTCGCATCCTATTGCTCATTTCCTCGAGATTGACGGAGAGAGCCCTCTCCTGTCCTCGTAGGGCTAGCTACGAGGCTGAGCGTGGTTTGATGTAGCCTTGAGTTTTACTTCATTTCAGCCTGAGGTAGATTTGAGTGCTAACATAGTGGCGACCATACTGGGGAAGATCTCAATGGTTTGCTTGTTGATGTGTTTGTTCCATGAGTCTTAGACGGAGTCTGAAGTCACACCAGGTAGCTTTCGAAACGCTTTTGTTATGCATAAGCGGAAGTAGATAAACGCTGCTTCAGTCGATCTCCGGTAAGCTTGTGTGTGCAGTACTTGATTTGTAAATCACCCCAGTATACTTATTCATTCTAGACCTTTTGGATGATTGAGTCTAGAAGTCGAAAGGCTGAAAATAATTGACTGTGTTCCTTGAAATTTATCCCGAGAAGATCAATACACTGGCTTCAAGAAGGAATACTAGGGCGAATCCTGACCCTGATCCACCAACAATATTTGAAAATCCAAATATGATTCCGAGGACCCTTAGAAAACAAGGAAGTCAAGAAAGTTCTGAAAGAGAAAGCCAATTGAGTTTTGGGAGTTCCAGATTTCTTACCCGATCTGCATCCTGTCCTGTGAAAATCATATATGTTGATGAAATCCCTTTTGATGCACGGTTTGAAACATCCTTGTTTGTAAATTTTTCCGAAACTGAATTGTCAAGATTAGTTCCAGATCCATTGTTTACTGAAGATTTGCAATATAGATTTGTTTCACATTACCTGGATAGACAGTTGCAAAGTTCCATTGTGGATACTAACACTCCTGAATTTACTGAATCTGCTTCACAAATTCTTGAGCCATCTGAAATTGCATCGAGTTCACGGATCCCTACTGAGCCTCCCTTTATCCCTACCATTCCGGTTCAGCCTGAGCTTTCTGATCAGCAATCAATAGTAATTTCTCCTCCGTCTCCATTGAATACATCTCGCAGACCTACTGCTCCTACTCCTCCTGTGTCTCCTCGACAACAGATTGTCATCAATCCACCAAGAGCTATGGTTGCTCGTTTTGCACCTCTTGTGTTACCACAGCAGTTGAATGATATGCCCGTAGACTATCAGAGCAAGATCCCAACATTCGATGGCACTCCACAGAGTCTTCCTGCACAACAGCATGTAGACAATATGGCAGATTTCTTTGATCGTTTCGAGATTGATGAAGAGAATGTGAGTATGAGGCTTTTTGTGCAAACTTTTGGAGGAGAGGTAAGAAAATGGTTTAGAGCCTTGCCGCAAAGAAGCATCACTACATTGGCAGAACTCCAGAGGCAGTTTTTAGATCGATGGGAGATGAAAAAGGATCCGCTGCAGATTACTTTAGAATATACAAACCTCAAACGTAATCCTGGTGAGTCTGTTCAGGATTATATCATTAGATTCAATACGGTGTATAATGCTATTCCAGATGACTTGAGACCGTCTAAAAAGTCTGCTCTCCTTAAATTCCCGGATGGCTTTGATCCGGAGATGGCTTATTCCCTTCGTGATAGAGATCCACCTACTTTAGAAGATATGCAGAAGGTCGCTGTTAGTGTTGAGGAAAATCTGAATGATAAAAGAGCACGGTTGAAAGCAGAGAAAAGAGTGACAATAAAGGAAGAGCCTTCCACATCTATATCAGAATAGCACTTGGCTCGTGAGTTGGAAAAGGTTTTAAAAAGAATGAATCTCGACAAATCAGAAACACAGTTTCGAAATCCAAATTTCCGTGGCCAGCAGCAGCCACAATTCAGAATTAAGCAGCGTGAACAAAGAGCTCAAGAGCCAGCAGCCCAACAGCAGATTAAGACCCCTCTTTTGTAGAATTTTGTGAGTCATGATTCCGATGATGATGATGATGTGTCAGGTGAGAAAAATCATTTTTTCACTCCCGATGATTTGCCTATCTATATCACCGAGGATGAAGAATATGGAGAAAGTTCAGTTGTTCAGAAAGATGAGGATTTCATCCTAACAAATGATGCTGATTTAGAGGAAGAGTCAGATGAATACCAAAGAGGATATATGAATGCATTGACTGCCCAGCAGAAGCAATATTCATTGAGAAATCGAGATGTGCCCATAAATCCCATTCAGAAAAGAAAAGAAGCTTCAGCACCGAAGACAGATTCACCGATACCACAGAAAAGAGGAAAAGAAACAATTGATCCCGCAGCTAGTAAAGTATCATCAGCTGAGAAGGTAAATCAGTCAAACATAGTGAAAGACAAGGCTGAAAAGAAGGAAGTTCCGGTTAAAGAGGTTGAGAAAGTTTCGGCATTTAGTTTGGAAAATGAAATTTCCAAACTGAAAATATCTATTCCTTTGACGGAAATTATGAAGAACAGCAGCTACCGTAGTCAAGTCTCCAAAATTCTGAACTTTGATCCAATGATAGACACAGTAAATGTTGAGGATGATCAGCCGGAATTGATTTTTGGGCCTGCATTAAATGGTGAGTCTCCTGACAGTAATGTTCCTCCTTTTTACATCAGTTTGAGGGTGCATGAATATATATTGCACAATGCTATGCTCGATTCGGGTGCTTCGCACAATTTGATGCCAAAGGCAATCATGGAAAAGTTGGGATTAGACATTACAAGAGAGTATCATGATTTGTATTCATTTGATTCCAGCCGGGTAAAGTGTATAGGACTCATCAAAGATTTGGTGGTAAGTTTAGATCAAATCCCAGCGAAGAATGTTTTGATGGATGTAGTGGTTGCCGACATTCCTCCACGGTTCGGGATGCTCCTTGCAAGATCTTGGGGGGCAAAGTTGAAAGGTACACTTCAGTTAGATTTCTCTTATGCTACAATTCTAGTCTTCGGTCAAATGAGAAAGTTATATCGAGAGTAGAAGATGAAATACATGATAACTAGCAAAGAGAAGCCAATCAATCATCCTGTGAATTATGTACATACTGATTTAGAATCGTTTGTGTTGCTTGCTGATAGTTTTAATGATATATAAAGTCAATTAGTTCAGGCAGAAGACATACCAGAAATCAATGAGAATTTTAGAGAAGCTTTGCAAAAAGAAAGAAGAGAAAAACAAGTTGTTATGGAGCATTCAGCTGAAGACAATGGGCAGCAAACAGGAAAATCAAAGCCGGCACAGTTTCAGCATTTAGAAGACGATGAAGATGGTCTTTGGACCATGGATTTTGATGGTGCAGTGGGCAGCGATGGTGCTGGGATTGGTGTGTGGATTCGTAGTCCATTTTACACTCCTGATAGAGTTCCGAGCAATGTGAGAGTGTGTTCTTACAAGCTTGCATTTGACTGTTCTAATAATGAAGCGGAATACGAGGCTCTTATTGCTGGCCTTAAGATTCTTAAGAAGCTGAAAGCGAAAAGGATTGCAGTATATGGTGATTCAGAATTAGTGATAAAGCAAGTTAAAGGTGAGTTTCAGGCTAAGCATCCTCGCATGAGGGCTTACCGTAATGCAGTTTTAGACATTCTGAAGTTATTTTCTGATCATACTTTGACATGTGTACCCCGCATACAAAATGGTGTTGCTGATGGACTTGCTAAGGCAGCAAGCAATCTTAAGATTCCAATGAATTCCAGCAACAAGTTTGAGATACATGTGAAACACCGGCCCACCGTTCCAGACAATCAGCGATGTTGGCAAGTTTTTGAGGATGATGAGGAGATTAATGAATTTCTGCAGAATAAGGGTAAGTTTAAAGATACCTCCATAGATACAGAATTTGATGATGGTAGTGATGACATACAGATAAACCAAATGGATGTGCTGCAACTTAAGGATAACATCATTCCTAAGGGATTGATTCCTTTGGAAGAGTTGTTTGATCAAGATGATGTAGCTCGCAAACCTACATTGAGGCCAACAGAAAAAGGTGTCGAAGAGGTAAATATTGGGACAGCTGAGAATCCCAAGATGGTAAAATTGTCAAAGTCATTGTCACCAAAGGTAAAAGCAGAATATGTGAAATTGTTATCTTCATTTTCTGATGCGTTTGCGTGGGATTATTCAGATCTTAAAACATATGATACCAACATCATTCAGCATACTATTCCCATCAAACCAAATCAGAAGCCTTTTCGTCAAAAGTTGAGGAGGATCAATCCAAAGCTGCTACCATCAATCGAAAAAGAGGTAAATAGGTTGTATAAGTCAGGAATCATTGTGCCTATTCGATTTTCGGATTGGATATCAAACTTGGTGCCCGTGAGAAAGAAGACAGGTGAGATCCGTTTATGTATTGACTTCAGAAATCTGAATAAGGTATCATTAAAAGACAATTATCCGCTGCCAAAAATGGACCATATATTGCAGCGAGTAGTTGGAGCATCAAGGATGTCACTACTCGACAGATACTCAGGTTATAATCAGATTTTAGTGCAGGAAGATGATCGTGACAAAACTGCGTTCACCACTCCTTGGGGAACATTTCATTATGCAAAGATGCCGTTTGGTTTAAAGAATGCAGGCGCTACCTTTCAGCGTGCAATGGACATGGCTTTTGCCAATGAGAAAGATGTGTTTTTGGTTGTTTACCTTGATGATCTAACTGTGTTTTCCAATTCTGATGAGGAACATTTATATCATTTGAAAATTGTTTTCCAGAAGTGCAGAAAATATGGCATTTCGCTGAATCCGAAGAAGAGCCTTTTCGCCATGGATGAAGGAAAGCTCCTTGGCCACATCATATCGAAAGATGGCATTCGAGTTGATCCTGCACGTGTTGAAGCCATACATCAGATTGAACAGCCCCGGAACAAGAAAGAAATACAATCATTTAATGGTAAAATGAATTTTCTGCGTCGTTTCATTCCAAATCTTGCATAACACCTTAGAGAAATCACGAACATGCTGAAAAAGGACAGTCAGGTAAGGTGGACAGAAGAGGCGGTAAAGTCATTCAATTTGGTAAAGATAGCTCTTTCCTCGGCCCCTATTTTAATCAGCCCGGATTACACACAGGACTTCATTTTATTTTCTTTTGCTTCTGAGCACACATTGGCAGCTGTTTTGATGCAAAAAAGGGACGGAGTTGAGAAGCCCATTGCTTTCTTCAGTCGGATCATAAGAGATGGAGCATTGAAGTATAATATCATTGAGAAACAAGCACTTGTGCTTGTAAAGGCCTTGAAGGATTTCTGTGTGTACATATTGCATTCCCACATTACAGCATACGTTCCTAACGCAGCAGTTAAAGATGTTTTGGTACAAGCAGATCCAGAAGGAAGAAGAGGTAAGTGGATCGCTGCGTTGTTAGAATACGATGTGGAGATTAAACCAACCAAGCTGATTAAAGGACAAGGACTCGCCAAGCTCATGGCTGAAACAAATCTGCATGCTCTAGACATAAATTTGATTGCTGCCATGTCTGATGAAGATGGGGAAAGTACGTCGGTTCAGGTATCCGATATTTTTGTTTCTTCTCCTTGGTATGCTGACATTTTATATGTGCTTCAGAATTTGTCTACACCGCCTGGTATGCCTCGAAATAAGAGTAGAACATTGAAGTTAAGAGCTGCTAAATTCTGCATTTTGAATTCTGCATTGTATTGGAAAGACCCTGGGGGTATGTTGTTGAATTTTTTGGTAGAGGAGGAAGCTCAAAGAGTTTTGGAGGATTTTCACAAAGGTGACTGTGGAGGTCATTTGTTTTGGAAGACCACGGCGAATAAGATTCTAAGGGCAGGGTATTATTGGCCTTCTTTGTTTTCTGATGTGTTCAAGGCTGTTAAAAATTGTCATGAGTGTCAAATTTTCGAAGGGAAGCAGAAACTACAGCCTTTGCCTCTAAAACCAATTGAAGTTAGTGCACCATTCCCGCAGTGGGGATTGGATTTTATCGGGGAAATCCACCCAGCATCTTCCGGACAGCATAGATGGATCTTGACAGCTACAGACTACTTCACGAAGTGGATTGAGGCGATTCCCACTCGACAGGCCACTAATGCGGTAATTATCTCTTTCCTTGAAAACAATATTCTGTCACGCTTTGGGTGTCCTAGTAAAATAATCACAGATAATGCAGCAGCCTTTAAGTCTAAGAGGATGGTTGATTTTTGCTTTAAGTACAATATTACCTTGGGACATTCGACCGCCTACCATCCGCAAGGAAATGGTTTGGCGGAATCTTCAAATAAATCCTTGGTGAATATCATTAAGAAATTGCTGGAAATCAATAAAAAGGCCTGGCACAAGAAGTTAGTGAATGCATTATGGGCTGATAGGGTAAGTCAGAAAAATTCTATTGGCATGTCTCCTTTCGAGTTGGTGTATGGGACGGATACAGTTTTTCCTACTTCACTTGCTGTCCCGGTGGTCAAATTGCTTCAGGAAGCTGGGAGTGAAGAAGATCCTATGCAGCGGAGGATTAATCAGATGATTCATTTACAACAGACACGAGAGGAGGTATTTCAAAATACTTTCAAGTTGCAGGAGCGCATAAAGAAAATCTACGACAGAAAGGCGAAAGCAGATAAGTTTCAGTTGGATGAGGTAGTTTTGAAATGGGATGCTCGGAATGAAGATAAGGGAAAGCACGGCAAATTTGAAAATATGTGGAAGGGTCCTTTTAAGATTGCAGCGTATCGGGGTCAGAATGCATTTCTTCTCAAAGAAATGAATGGAGATGATTGTCCTGGAGGACCGATCAATGGTCGGTTGCTGAAGCGCTATTATTTCTGAGTACTTGCTGCTGATCTCATTTTCATTGTATATATCATTTTACTTTTGTTTCGTTGCAAGTGTGCACTGATCTCTCATTTTCAGTCTGGGGCCCGGAGCGAAGGCTATAATTCTGGAGATAGAGGTTGGTTGGTTTGAAATTGTCAAGTTAAGTTTTATCAGTCTTCTAGTTTTAAAGTCATGTCAGTTTAGGTTATGTCAGTTTTGGTCAAATTGCAGTCCGTCGTTAGTCAAATCTGCAGTCAATAAAATTGTCCAAAGTTTGTTTTATCAGTTGAAATAATGATTCCATCGCCCAATGGATGAGAGGCACTGTCTGAATCCCCCAGAGATCTGCCGTTCTTGGCATCTCCATGGAGCCACCATCCCCATTGGAGCCAATGTTAGAGTCGGCCCTTACAGCCCTCCGTCAGTGATCATTTTGTCTTTTGCATATTCATTCTTAGGTGTCTCGCTTGTTCCACTTCGTTGCATTTCACTAGGAGCATGCCATGGACTGACGAAGGGGTCTGTTGTCTTATGTTTCCTCATGTTTACACCTGCAGTGCTATTTTAAAAATTTCCTCAAAAAATCACTCGGAGTCATTGTCGTTTCATATATGGTCATTAAAATGTCAATCAGTGTCTTTGGTCCTAGTGTCTAGGGTTTTTGAGTCATTTGTATACCAGTCATAAAGCCTGCAGGGTGAGGAAGGTTCCGCATATTGTGATTTTTTGTTTTATTATCATCAGCATAAAAAAAAAAACATTTCTAGTCCAAAACTCTGTTTTGGAACTAGAAATTGTTCATTATTATTTTTGTAATAAATTGTGCTTATTCCACCAAGAAAAATGTCAAAAGAAGACCTCTGGTCTTTTCCTTAGCTAAATAGCCATACCCCTGCAAGAAGACAACAAAATCATCAAATCTGAACTCAGAAAAGCCAAAAGGAGATTGTATTAAAAAGCCAAATGTGAAATTACAAAAACATTGTGATATGGGTTATCAAAAAGATTTAAATCAAATCTGATTGTGAGAGATATTTACATCATATATATAAAGCCAAACAGGTTTCATTTCCACCAATCTACAGCATACAAATCGAGATTTGAAGTTTGAGGGCCGAATTCAAGTTTTAAAGCATCGTTGACAGGGTTTTGGAGCTCGAGCGACCCACTTGGGCGCGAGCGACCCACCTGGGCAGAGCGACCCACTTGGGTGATTTCCGCAGTGCAAAATTACAACGCGAGCGACCCACCTGGGCAGAGCGACCCACTCGTCAACAGAGGTCCGAAAAATCGTTTTGAGCGCCCAGTCTTGTTTGGGATCGCCCCCAACGACCTTCAAACAGGTTTTTAGCAATTGCTTAATGTTTTTAAATGCGTTGGTGGCATCATTGATGATTTCAAACACTTGAAATGGAGGATTTAAACCCTACAGTCATGGCAATATCATTCTTCAGGGTTTTAAAATGAATATGGATGGTTGCATGAGTTTGTCTCCTATCTTATATCAGTGATATATCCAACCCTGTATATATTATCAAAACCCTATTATTCTCATACCCATTATACCATTGTGACCATTGCTATTACTTTACCATGTTCAAGACTTTTGTTCCATGGTGACTATGGTTATATTGTGTCTCACTGCCCAATGATAAAAACATTCTCATAACTCTGTTTCACTACCCATTGACACTTATAAATTTTTTGTTATTGCTCATAGACAAACACATTCATATGATGCCATGCTCCCTTTGACAAGATTTGTTCAATATTCTGAAAGGTTGCCTGCTCCCTTTGGTCAAAGTTTCACTTGCATTTAAAACAGAGATTGTGCCTCTTTTCCAATCCATTTAAAACAGAGATATTATCATTGTTTGTTTCCTTATGGTGTTTTGACGGTGGGGATATTTGTTGGGTGTTGAAACACACATCATAACTTTGTTTGCACTGCTTTCATATCAGTATACATAGTGCCAATAGCTTGGTCAGAGCCATGTCGGAGACAGAGTCAGAATATGAGCTAGGGTCAGGCAGTGATTCGGTGACTGAAGGTAATGTGCCACGGGGGTCCCACAAAGATCACAGAAGTGGTAATCATCGCAGAGAGGAGCCTACTTCTTTGGCTCGGTTGCAGGCATGTCCATTAGCTATGGATTGTTTTCGATACTTGTCATGTTTTAGATTTTGTGAGATGGTTGCACAAACCCGGCCTCATCGTGAATTGGCCCGTCTGTTTGTTCTACATTTACGGGATGGCCGGGTAAGTCTTGCTGGGGTTGATTT